>CM047589.1:2050788-2096690 GCA_026184515.1 Peronosclerospora sorghi | reverse complement strand
ATTGGTTAGAAATAGCAGCTTTACATACCGACATTTTGCAGGCGGTGATATTGCCATGTGGCAGGGCGGCTGCGCTCATTACGTCACCACTGGAAGTTGTTAATCTATATATATATTCTATATATATAAAACAATACCGTCTGTACGATGCTCCTTTTCCTGCCTTTTGATTGGGCGGTGCTCTGTCATGGGGGCAGTGGGGGGTTAGTGGGGGGCGGATAGCTGGGGCGAAAAAATAGCAAAAACATAGGGCGAGAACTACCTGGTGGTTCTCGCCCTATGTTTTCGCTACCCTAACTCTGTAAAAAGATGGGGGGCAAGTTTTGTAGACGGAACAGACAGTTTTTATGCCCTTTTTCGTCGGTAGGACGGGTACCTACACTTGTCTATCTTATATAAAAAATTGCGATTTTTCCCATACAAATCGTGTCTGTGGGTTCGAAAATTATTGATTGACTGGATTTTTTCCCGTTCTTTTTTGTGATTGGCTGTATTTGTTTTTTTCTCTTTTTTGACGGGTCGCCCTACCGGCACACCCCTCCGCCCTAAGACCGACTTTCTGTCCGTCTGCTGAGGCCGTACCTAATTGAATTCCAACTGTACTATAAATCGGACCTAATTTAATTCGACTTTATAAATAGCGCTTTAACTATCTGACAAAAAACACAAAGTACAATTTTGGCTCGGAACACGCCCTGTAGAAGGAAAAACTATCTGACAAAAAACACAAAGTACAATTTTGGCTCGGAACACGCCCTCTTCTGTGACAGTTGACTAGTGGCAATGATTCCATTCCATAAATTTGCATCACTACGTAATCACCCATACTGAGGCATATTTCACCCCGAAAGCATCGTTTGGGACATCGTCTTTCCCATCATCGCCACTAATCTAATTTATATAAAAAATGCGATTTTTTTCCATACAAATCGTGTCTGTGGGTTTGAAAATTAGTGATTGGCTGGATTTTTTCCCTTACAAGACTGTGATTGGCTGCATTTTCGCTCCCGAAAAACCGTTTTTTCTGTCCGTCTGAGGCCGTACCTAATCGAATTCCAACTGTACTATAAATCGGACCTAATTAATTCGACTTTATAAATAGCGCTTTTAGAGTGAAGTGAAAAACTATCTGACAAAAAAACATTAAAAACTGGCTTCAAAAATCATCGCTCTGTTGAAGACTAATCCGTGGTAGTACTATTGACATGCATATCAGTGTAAACGACAATATAATTGGTTAGAAATAGCGCTTTTACATCTACCTTTTTAAAAGTTTTCCATCCCTGTTATGCCTAGAAGAATTCCTGATTTTCCGGATGCAATATACGTTCCCTGTCACGTAGTTGCTTCTATGACTCTACCTTATATAACCTCCGCCCCGTCGGTACGGCGGGGTAATAAACTAATTGAAAGTCTATCGACGTCATCATTTAGCTTGCTAAATGGTCTTAAACTCGTCTAACTTATATAAAAAATTGCGATTTTCTCCCATACAAATCGTGTCTGTGGGGGTTCAGAAATTAGTGATTGGCTGGATTTTTTCCCTTACAAGACTGTGATTGGCTGCATTTTCTCTCCTAAAAACGGGATTGGATGGATTTGTAATATAATATAAAACCTTTTTTTTTGTTCGTCTGAGGCAAAATATTTACAAATATGCTCTACTTCTATAATATAAAGCCGTCTGTCTGTCCGTCTGCTGAGGCCGTACCTAATCGAATTCCAATTGTACTATAAATCGTACCTAATTTATATCTACTTTATAATTAGCGCTTTTACATTGAAGTGAAAAACTGACAAAAAACATAAAATACAAATTTGGTTTCACGTAGTTGCTTCTACAGTTTAACCTTATATATATATACCTCCGCCCCGTCGGTACGACGGTGTACTACACTAACGTTCGCGAAACGAGACATTTTTTTCAGTTAATTGAAAGTTTATCGACGTCATCATTTAGCTTCATAAATGGCCTTAAACTCGGAAACTAACAGTTCTGATTTTGCAACAAATCCCACCAACTCCGCAACAGTTGGTGGATCAGGACACAAGTAATCAAGAAAACTGGGGTCGAACAGAAGACTGATGACATGCATGGGCACGACCCAGGGTGCCTCCCGACCTGACTACCACACTGGCTACACTAACCAGGGTGGTAGGGGGGGGGGTATGCAGCAAGGCGGAGGACAACCTCTCGATGAGGTTGCACCGGAAAGCCAACTTTCTGATTTGGCATCAGAAGGCTCGGAGATGTCGTTACAATGTACCGATGGTCCAGCCAATCATCTTCCGGAAACGAAACCGATTCAGGACAAGTATGTCACTCCCACAGAGCTGGATGCGGGCCAAGTATCGGCCACGCTAGAACACGGAATGCGGGAGGCGCAAGCACGAAGGCCTTGGCTTCAAAAATTGAAATATTTGATCCAGAAACTATTCGTATGCATGCATTTTAAACAAACAACTAACCAAGAAGAAACATTTTACATTTGCGATACGGGATCGGAAAAGATTGCCAAAGGTGACTGCCAAGGAGACGGAAAAAATACTGAAATTGTATGAAATGCTCATTATTCAATTGGATCAGCCGTGGAAGAGATGGAGTTCACGAGTGCTAAAGGCGGTGGAGAAGTCGTGGTCATCGAGGAAATCATTAACCACCTTACTACAGCGTGAAATTGGCCAAGCCCGCGTCCACATTGCTGAAAAATCAGATGATCCGCCACCACCATTACTACGATGGGCAGACAAGGTTCGGGGTAAACAGCAGCAAGCGGAGAAGCACAAACAGAAGCAATGTCAACTCCCCTTTATACTTTTAACGCATGCGTACTCCCCGGAAACAATCAAGCGGCTGCGATCTCTTTTTGAACAGCAGTTTCGTTGGTGCATGAATGAAGATCTACGTGACGGCACAGAAGATGAATGATTAATCGTTAAAGGACTTGCAGAAGGACGATCATAGCACGTTCTTTGCCGCAGTTCCTACGGAAGATAATGACCATGGATGATAGTCTCCGTCTAATGCAGACGATACGGGCCCAGGTAGAAGGCTGACTCGTGATGGATCTGCATGGAGAAAACGAGATTAAGGAGGCATTTATAAGCACCCGGAAATTGCAGGAGAGTATTGCAACAGCGGCAACAGCAAGAGGCAACGGGACAGCTCGCCTATGGTAAATGGCGGCGCAGGTAACTACAATAAGTTACGACAAGCCGAACCACAAAATCTATTTCTTCTTTCCGACCAGAGGGATAGCGAGACGATATGTCGGGGTAGTTGTACCTTTCTTGAGGAAAGATCATCGCCTATCCAACATGCACAACGATGATATCTAACCCTGGTGATACGGAGGCCACATGGAGAGGACATAGAGAGGCTCAAGGATCGGACCTACCGTTACAAGGCGTTTATACAATAATTATCCGGAATATTTCCAGGATGGTGGATATGACTAAGGTACATATGCTTCTCAAGCATCATATCCACTTACCATTCCATTTGGAAAACATGGACACTGGATGACCTTTCTCCGAGACATCGACGGAATCGAGGGTGGTATGTGAATCAGTGGGATGTCCGGAAGGTATGCGCGGAAAGCTGAGAATCGCCTGGGGCGAAACGCTATTCACTATCGAGCATCCCACCATACGGGGAAGAAAACAGTGCGCACGCTGCGGTCAGCCGGACCACCAAATCAGGGCCTGTACTACAGATTTGCAACAATTGCTACAGGAAAGACGCATAGTCATCACTACGAAGGAGATTGGGGGGCTCAAGGCCCCCGCAACGACTTTCACTAGTATGGAACAGTTTTGTACTGAAGTAGCGGCGAATCGGATGCAGCGTAGGCAGACCATATCAGCGCGGGTCAAATAGGACAGCAGGAAGTACCGCCTAGGAAAGAGCCAACTCCTGCGGTATCGGACGTACAGGAGATAAAGAACCCCAACACACTCACTTTGGAGGAGAAGGGCGTGATCGTCCAACACGAGGGACCAATAAAGGCAACTTGGATCACAAAGGAACCCTTACGGAGACGACAACAAGGCCACTCTTTACAGGCTAACAAAGGAGGAACCACCTAGACCAGCCAAAAGAAAGGGGTGGACACACCAACATATGATACAGATGGTCCAAGACCACCTGTATTAAAAGACACTTCAGGACAAGAGCAGCGGAAACCGACGAATTCGGAAGAAATGGAGCTTGGAATGCGAGAACATACGGCCAAACAAGCGATCATATCTACACTAGCGTCTTTGTATGAGATTGAAGAAACAGTGAGATGGAATAGAGTCACATGGCAAAGGTCACGACCCCAGAGGAAGATCACCCAAATAGCCCTGGCTTTTTCAGAGATGGGGGTTACACTAGTGCGGTCACAGGCGACCGGTAACTGTCAAGCATACGCGATAGAACAGGCACTGGCGAGCTCACAGATGGATAAATCCCCACAGGTACTATCGACCTTGGCTGAAAACGTGAAAGCCGGAGGCCGATCCAGAGCACGGATCAATTTTGGGAGGAATTCCCGGCTGGGATTCGCAACCAGACATTGACAGCGTTGGGGCGTGGCCACGTCAAAATGTCTGCCAAGGTCTCAGCACAGGAGTTCCGGCAGTATCTGAGAGAGTATGCATTTAGTGGTTCCACCCTAAAGGACCTCGTTCCGGCTACAGCATGGGGAAGCAATGACATGCTAGCAAGTATTTGAGCGATGTTACAACGGGACATATTCGTGGTAAACACACTACCAGATGGAGTGGCGTATGGGGCGGTACATTTCCGCCCATAGGTGCGTACCATCCACTCTCTAACATACCAACATAGTGGTGAATACACTCTTGGACCTGATGAGTGTGTTAGAAAAGTCAAGGATATGAAGAAGCAGGCAGAGGACGTTACACAGCAGATGCCGTTGATTCTACACTTTGAAGAGGCGCATTACGCTGCCTGTCTGCACGGACTAAGGGGAGGAGACAGTGCCACCGGAACAAATATACAGGACGTAGAAATTGCAGCGTGCCGGTAGAAACATGCGATCAAGGGTCACAGCCTACTGAACGCCCAGACGCGCTGATGGATTCTGCATGCAAACTCACCCCGACAAGGCCGACGGTACCCCATACTAGTGGTCGGGATCCATTACCAAGAGGGAAAGGGACCAGGATTCAACGGTCCGAACTATCAACTGAAGGGGAGTAACATATCTGGAATAATGCCTGAAATAGTTTTAAGGCATACTGGACTGTTCATACACGGGGCGAATTTCCGATGGTAACAGCGACACGAATGATATGGATGGAAGCGGCTAAGCGAGAGGCAAATCAACTATTACTCTTGTTAAAACCGAATCGAGGAGGACCCAAGATCTTAGATTTAGTGGACGAAGCAGTGCTGAACCAACTCACGGTATCATTTCGAGAACAGTGCTGGTACGCGGTGATAGACCTTGGGAAACGAGGAGCATGTTAAGGAATTGGGGCGGAGTGATTTCGGGATTGGGAAAGTCGGGTCTCTAGTGTTCGAACCTCGCAATCAAAGACGGCCATTATGAACAGTACAAAAGCGTGGGAGAAGATACGTCAAGTTCAGTATGGCCAGAATAAACTAATTCGTTTATGTGCGCCGAAATACACTGCGACTTTGGCACGTAAAATCCTTTGTGCGCATCTGTATGGGGAACAACAGGCTCAGTTACTAGGCGCAGAATTACGGCCGATCGATTCGATCATTATTTTACTCAAAGGACACCACACGCTTGCGGTGGCAAACGTGGAATATCGGAAATTAATCAGAGATATCGAGAGTGGAGGGTTGAGAGCATGGTGGAATCTGGCTACATTTTTTGTGAAACGTTAAGACACACCAACGCGGAGGAAGTATCCACAGTGAATCAGATGTGCGCGGATGGTGGGAGCGCTGCTCGATGCTAGGGGCATTCATACGAAGGCACGATTCCAGCATCCCACTCAGCGTGACCCTCTGAAAGCGGATGTATATACATCCTTTAGATCGTTACATGAGAAGGAATATACGCTGATGCCACCACAAGATTAACTATTCAGGCGACCTCAGGACATATGGATAACTAGCCAAAATGTGAGGGGTTTTCCGGCACGTAATCGATTGGAATGGATGCAGGCGTGGCGAGAGAGACGACTGTCGCCTGATATCATTTTTTCCCAAGAAACGCATATTGATTCGACTGAAGCGGCGAAGGAAATGCCAAAAGCTTTGGAACGTATGTGGAACAATAATAGTAATTCGAAACGACTTTCTTACCGGATCATTTCAAAACCTAAGGCGGAAGGAGTGGCGATTTTACTTCATCCTCGAATAGCGTCAGAGGCACAACCTTGGAAGACAGAAGAATGGAGTTCACGATTTATAGGAGTGACTTTTCGAACGTGGACGTTGGTAAACATTTATGGTCCAACAGGAGATAATCTGTAAAAGGAAAATTTTTCCACACGCTCCGAAAAATATGCCCATCGGCTGATCACACCTCATAGTCGGCGGTGATTTTAATTGCGTGGAAAGTCCGGTGTTAGATAGGCTCGGCGGACACAGGTCAGCACAGACGGAGAGTAAAGAGTTATCACCAATGGTAGAGCTATTACGATTACAAGACGCACGATTAAGTATGACTTCAGCACTCGAAGAGATAATCCCGATCACGTCAGCGATTTTTTTTACGTACTGGAGAGGAGAACAAGCTAGCCGCATAGATCGGTTCTATCTTTCTAGCAGTCTGGTGGTGTGGATCCAATGGTTCTACACGACGGAGCCAGTTTAACACTCGGACCATGAGGAACTTCAATTACATCTACGGTCTCCCCGGACAGATACGATCACTAAACGTACTCCGACAGCGGCATACCCTTTTCGAAGTTCCAGTGTTGTCGAAGTCCAACAAGAAGTGAAGTGAGGAACGCCATCCAAAAGGTGACAGAGGCGTGGTATCATCACCAGATTCCTTGGGGCTGTCTAAGGGCGAAGTACCGTCAAGCGTTGCAACAGACCAGGCGACGTCTCAAGTACCACCGTCGCAGAATAGCCATCCGCTTGAGACGACGACTGCGGGACAGTTGAACTACAAGAGATGAATTGATAGCGAGTGGCATGGTAGATCGAAAGATGATCAAGTCGGGCAAGAAGGGGCGTTTTCTGCATCGGGCTTCATCAGACATTCGATGGTTATATAAACGTGTCGCAATTTGGGAGAAAGACCAAACGGTGAGGAAAATAGACTTCGAGAGCGAGGAGACAAGACATTCAACATCCACAATTGAGATAAATTAGCAGCTACATGGGTCCGATTATTAGTGGTCCGACACAGTCTCGTTACGAAAGACGAGATGGACCCAAAACTTCAATGTTTCCTGCGCGGAGCAGTCATGAGGAAGGTGTTGCCTTTACAGAATGAGCTACTTATGCGCCGGATGGACGAGGAGGAAAACTTCACAGCAACCAAATCGCTGTTGCGGAACAAGTCACAGGGACCGGACGGGATCGGAAATGAATTCTACAAGGATTTTTCTACCGTCCTAATCGAACCGTTAAGTGTTTTATTTAAAAGGATCATTGAATGAGAAGAACCACCGGAATCATTCCTAAAAGCGTTAGTGATTCCTCTGCGAAAAAATGGAGACTCGGCTAACGCTATGGACTACCGGCCTATATCCCTTCTACAATCGAGTTACAAGATATTAGCGAAGATATTAGAAACCCGACTTCAGCAACTTCTAGGGGAGCGGATAGGGGCTTCACAGCAAGGATTCGTCGCCGGGCGACGAATGCATCGCGCAGTTACACTTATGCAGGCAATATTACAAACGGGGCGAGCTCCCCCCAACATATCCTGCAACAACTGGTTATATGGGTGAAGGCTACTTCAGGGGAAACTGTACTGCATAAAATATCACCGGCGATTCTGTATACGCCAAAAGGGGCCGGGGGGATGGGCTTGATTTCGATCCCACTGGCGACTCGAGTCCAACGGGTAAGAGATGCTACTTCTTGGCTAATCCAACCGCCTTCTGTATACAAACAGGCCTGGATAAGCTGGAGCCGGGTACAGATGGATGGTAACCTACTCAGGAACCTCACTCCTCATACACAGAGGAGGAGACAAGGATATAATGGGGCCTCCAGAGAAATATGGGCTGATCTACGCCAGGAACTTGGACAGTGGATGAGTCCAGATGAAGCGCAATCTAACCTGTTACAGCGGTATATTCAGAGTGTACCATTCCAACTTGATTCGTTTCGGAACGGAGGTTGCATGGACTATAGGAGAGGGATACGAAATGGGAGTCGAATTATGCTAAATCTTGATTTATCAGACCAGCCGATGCACACTAGTTTTACGCCGGCGATAGAAACCTTCAAGGGGAGCTTTGTATGGCATTCAAATCCCTGGATCAGAGATGGAAAGTGATATGTTAAGGGTGGACAGATATAAGAAGATACTACAAGGATCGATCAATGAAATGCAGATCCGTCGTATATCTGGAGCTGTCTATGAGTGTCAGGTACAAGCCAATGAAGATATCAGTCACGTACGACGCATCATCATTGACTGGATGTACTGGATTATTATTTGCTCGCCGAGGGTGGACGTGGGTAAATATATCGGGGATTTTCCACCTATACAGATGTATGAGCCTGAGAGCCTTTATGCGGACATGACATGGGAGAAGCTAACGGACGGTTTGATAGCAGGATACTACAGGGTTGGAACGGTATCAGTGACTTTCAAGCAATCTAACAATGGGATATTATGGAACAATACCAGAGACATAAACCAAGTGGCTGTTTTCCTACCACACCCGGTAATACATGGTATACCCTGGAGCCTATGTGATGGAAACCGATAAGGAAGATGCCTTTTCAAATGCGAAGGGCATTCAAGCAGTTATATCATGAAGATATATCACGACAATTGGGACAGATTATGGAGAAATGGAAAGACAAGTGCCGAGCAGACAAATGAATGTCGGCGGTTCAGGAACAAAGTCCAAGGCAACTGTGGGAAAATCGATATGTTATGACAGATTATCAACTCTGGGTGAGCTATCGAGTGGCGATACTTCAACTTAATATATTCACTATGGACAGTGGCATCAGTGGCACATGCCAGATTGACGAGAAATGTATGACACCGGGGAAAGGGGTGAAACATATCTTGTGGGGGTGTTCAAGAGACATCAGTGTTTGGCAGTTCATTATTTCTAAATGGAACGGTGGGACTGTCAACAAAGACCACGTGCAAAGATACGCATATGCAGTCGCGACACGGAAACCGCCGGAGGTTACGTTGGAAATGAAGAGACGCATTTCTCAAGTATGCCGAAGACCGGCACAGGATGTAGAACGTCATTTTAAACGTATATGGTGGACACTATGTAGTGTAGCCATTACGTGTCTTTGGAACCATCGCATTATGGCGGTTTTCAGACAGGGAAAGCGTTCCGAAGCGAAAAAAGTACGCCAAACATGGATAATATTCTGTAATTAGCTGAAGGCATGGGCGGCGCAGGAAATCCGAAATGGGGAGTCCCTTCTGGACGGGCTTCGACTAACACTTTGCCTCCAGTGCATTAAGGAAGACCAAAAGCACACCACATCGATGGAGCAGGCGAAGTTGAAGATGAGCGAAGTCCTAAACCAGACGACGATACGAACCTTTACAAGTATATACATAAATATCGAGTAGCTTATAGTGGTTAACAGTAAATAGACACTCTGAATACCTAAACTCGGGAACTAAAAAATTTGGTGTCACGAAAATTAGTGATTGGCTAGATTCTTTACCATTTTGCCCTTACTGATTGGCTGGGTTCTTTACCTTACAAGACTGTGATTGGTTGCATTCCCAAAAAACGGGATTGGCTGGATTTGTTCGCCTTGCCTTTTTCGGTCGAGCCATTTTTTTCAGTTAATTGAAAGTCTATCGACGTCATCATTTAGCTTGCTAAATGGCCTTAAACTCATCTATATATATATATATAATTGATGTCTGTCCGTGGGTTCGAAAAATCGGGATTGGCTGGAATTTTACCTTACAAGACTGTGATTGGCTGCATTTTCGCCCCCATTTTTCAGTTATTGAAAGTCTATCGACGTCATCATTTAGCTTGCTAAATGGCCTAAAATGCGTCTATATATATAGGGTCAGCGTGCGGTCACCCCCCCCCCTTTGCTACGGTCACACCCCTCTCCCTTTTATGTGAGGTGTGTGTAGGCTCTCCCTATAGGCATTTTCTCTGCCAAAAGCAATGAGAAAAAGCGCGTAGGCGTCGTCATTGGAGAATTTGTACGTTTTTTTTTTGCTTAAAGTCGTTTTACCATAGCTTCTAACAACTTTAGGGTGTGTTAGGTGCTGGATTTGTCCGTACTAGAGAAGGAAGGCTATTTTAAAGGGTTTGACGCCGCCTGATTCTATGAGGTGAGCCCGTAAAATATCTATTAGTGATCTTTTTTTCCGCATCTAATGACAAACTGTTTTCCAGTCGTCGCTCAAAGGATTTATGGCACTAGGACCTGGGGTGTGGTCAACAGCGCGCTCAACTGTCCAACGACTGCTACCAGCCGATGAGTCCGCATTACGTGACAATGATTCACTTCGACAGCGCGCACTGATCCCCATGGAGAATGTGCGCATGCATCTGCCCGCCAAGATCGGCGATTACACAGACTTCTACTCTTCGCGCGAGCACGCTACCAATGTCGGTCGCATATTTCGTGGGGAAGACAATGCGCTGCAGCCAAACTGGTGCGTCGGGTAGTTGACTAGCAAGACTTGTTCATCTACTGACTTACAACGCTCTGTTTCTATGAAATTAAGGGCTTCACTTACCCGTCGGATACCATGGACGCTCTTCATCGATCGTCACGTCGGGTACTGAAATTCGTCGTCCGTGCGGTCAGTTGCAGGCTGACACAAAATCTGATCCTTCGAAGGGCTCTGTATATGGGTCGTGCAGTGTACTCGGCTTCGATCTAGAGATGGCAAGTAACTCTATGATGTTTCATTCACGTGTTATGAGATTCTAATATCGGTGGGTTCTCCATAGGCATTTTTCGTTGAACCCTCAAGTAATCTTGGCGAGCCAATCCCAATGAGCAAAGCTGAGGACCACATCTTCGGTGTAGTGTTGATGAACGACTGGAGTGGTAAAAAATTCTTGTCAATTTGAATTGCGATTGTCAAAGACTAACCCCATGCTCTAAGCGCCATCCTGATAGCTCGTGATATTCAATAGTGGGAATACGTTCCACTTTGGACTTTGGAGCCAAAAATTTGCAAGTACTATTTCACCATGGGTCGTTCCCCTCGCAGCATTAGAGCCATTCCTCGGCGAGCCAATTTTTGTCCAGTTCAGAAAAAACCAACGCCATTGCCGTACATCACGGACCCGAATTACGCCCGTGGAACGTATGATATTAACCTGAATGTATGTCTTCAACGAGTGATTTGGTAATAAAAAACTAGGTTGACAATTGCTAATAAAGAACTGTGATTTTTCGCGCAGGTATCCGTGAAGCCAGAGGGTAGTGATAAAGCGTATATCATGACGAGGAGTAATTTCCGCAATATGTACTGTAATATGAAGCAACAGCTTGTCCATCGTACCGTTAAGGGCTACAACATGCAGTCTGGAGATCTTTTGGGATGTGGAATCATTAGCGGAAGCACGGACCACAGTTTGGTTTCAATGCTGGAGCTGAGCTGACAAGGGTCCCGCGAGATTGCGCTTGGAGACAGCAGTGTCACCCGCAAGTTTCTGAAGGACGGCGATACTGTAATAATCACAGGATTCTACCAGGGAAAAGGGTACAGGTTAGGATTTGGATCTTGTGAGGGCAAAATTTTGCCGGCACCTATTTTAAACTCACCCCGTTTATTTCTCCCCAACCAAGCACAACACCGTTTAGCACTTACTTTTGTTTCAGCCGTTGCGTTTTAAACACGTTTTAAACACGTTTTAAACACTGCCAAAATTATTGCGATGTCAAATTAATAAAGTAGCATAATTTAAAGGTTCATTTTTGAAGCCCAAAACTTATCCATGTTTGCTGCATTTGGACGTAAAAGGAAGGGGGTGTGACCGGAGCAAGGGGGGGGTGACCGCAGGCTGACCCTATACATAAAGAATACCGTCTGTACGATGGTCCTTTTCCAGCCTTTTGATTGGCGAAAAAATAGCGAAAACACCCGGTTAGGGATGGACACCGTAATTTACAAGCCCCTTAATTTACCCTATTTTTTACACGTAATTTATTTTATGTTTACATAAGGTCGGAAATATACCTCAGTGCACCATCCATCAACACCCCTCCTCCTCCTGCTTGCCATCTCTACCACCTGCTGCCATGGGAAGGAAGAAGGATGAGCATGTCCATCGTCAATTTGCAGACCAACCAAGCTCATCAAAATGTGGGGTCGTCAAATGCCGTCGTTGTGGCAGAACCTTCGCAAAGAATGCTACAAGAATGAAGGAGAATTTATCTCAGTGCAAATCCTACCTTCGCAGCATTGATGGCAGACCCCAGAAGCGTCTCACCAGCAGCAGCATAAACAAAAAGGGTCGCATTGGCGTCATCGCTCCCGCTGCCAAGAAGAAGCTGTACAAGGCCTTCCCTTTGGCTGCGTATTGAAAAGGTTTGGGGCGCATTCAATTTCTTGTAGTCAATCCCTGCAATATCTTACCTGTATTTTCTCATTTACAAACCACAGCTCGCCCTTTCACGGTTTACGATGACGAATGGATGAATGACGCTTTTGGTGTTCTCGGAACCAGTTACCGTCCTTCCTCTCGCAAGAGACTTGCCGGGACGCTCCTCGACGAAGCCTATGCTGAATATAAAACAATGGTAGAAATGGCTCTTGAAGACTCCGCGTTGGTTTCTGTTACTCTTGATGCCAGCGAGGACGTTTCCCACAGCCGCATCATCAACATTTGCGCTGTCGCAGATGCCGGTACTTTCTTCGTCGATTCGGAGGATACCGCCGACGAGAATCATACAGCTCAGTTCATGGAAGAATGGGCAAAGAAGAAGCTGCAAGTCCTCCTGAATGGTAAAGTCCCTTCCAAAATTATCTTTTCTATTCATGTGTGCGTTCGGACTTTAACCCCAAGTATTTATCTTTCTCTTCTTCTTTTTCTTGTTTTTTGCGTAATTTAGGTAACTTGGCAAAACTGAATGGCATCGCAACGGATACGTGCTCGACAATGCAATCTTTCTGGAAACGTCTTGAACACGATCCTCATCTGGCCTTCTCCTTTTTTGTGCCATGGAACTGCCATGTGCTGCAACTTCTCATCAAGGACATATTGAAGCTCCCTACATTTGCGCCCTATCTTGCTTCTGCAAATGCCATCGTTACCTTTTTCAACAAGTACACCCTTCATCTTGCCATCCTCCTCCAGCATATGATGGACGTGGCAAGGTTCTGACGTTCGTCAAATTGGTGATCACGCGCTGGGGAACCCAATACAAGCTCTTCTGCGGTCTGTTGGAGATCAAGGGTGCACTCAAGACGTATGCTGTCTCTCCTGATTGTAGACTTATGGAGGACAACGCCGTGCAAGTTAGCATTTTGTCGACTTCGTGGTTTGTACTCAAATAGTCCTTTTTTTCTACTAATACCGTGCTTATTTGACTTACTAACACACTTTGTGACAGGTGGAACACTCTGAAAACGATTACCAATTTTCTCAAACCAATCGATATGTTTCTCAGAAGCGCAGAAGCCAATTCCTCTTCGATCAGAAAAGTTTTCCCGGATTGGATGAAGATGCGCGGCACTCTGTCTGTATTGCAACAAGCGCATCCGGAATATGGAAATGTTGTCGATCTCACTGACAAAAGGTTTGTGAGCGCCCAAAATTATGTTGTTTTTTTCAGGTGCTAATATAATGAAACATGTGTTTAAATTTCAGGTGGACCTACTTGATCCGACCGGCGCATATTCTGGGCTATTCGCTGGACCAGGCTACGTCAATGAACGGCTCCAACCAGGATTCCAAGATAACCTCTTCCATATTCTCCGTCGGTACAGTCGTCAGCCGGTCAGTATTTTGGCCGAATTTGCCAAATTCAAGGCCATGAGCGGGATGTTTGCAGTTTACAGTCAAGTATGGACAATCAAGACCCCAAGCAATTCTGGAGCATTCTAGCAACGGATACTCCTGCATTGTCAGAGCTGGCCATCAGGATCTTCAGCTTTCCCGTTCACAGGTTCGCAATATACCGTCAATCTTTGCCGTACTGAAACTGCAGTTAACATCTCTTTGATATGCAGTGTTGCAAGCGAGCGTAGCTTCTCAACCGAGAATTTGGTCATTCCAAGCTTCGCAATCGGCTCCATCCAAACAAGGTCAACAAGATCTGCTTTGTTTATGCTAATGCTCGTGTGCTGCGGGACACAAAGTATATCAAGCTCTATGAAGATGCTGTGCAGGAATCCCGTGAAGGTTAAGATCAAAGCGAAGCCGAGCAGCACAGGGCGTCTTCAGATGAGGAGGAGAGCGGACCCTCTGGTTTGGAAGATGGTCAATGGGAGGATGACGAAGAGGAAGATGGCGACAAATGAAGGGTTGAACATGTGGTTTGTGAAAAGTTTATGTGTTATGGCATGTCCTGTTAGTTGTAGTGAGATGTAGTCGAGTATTGTTTAGGAGAGGGACAATTATAACAGAGGTTGTCGGTAAAAAAATACAGCCCCATTCGTAATTTACACCTTCGTAATTTACGAAAATTACCATATAACCGTAATTTACGGTAATTTATATAAATTACGTAGAATATCCATCCCTACACCCGGTGGTTCTCGCCCTATGTTTTCACCACCCTAACCCCGGAAATACATGGGGGGGCAAGTTTTGTAGACGGACAGGACGAGCCCTAAATTCACCGATAAAACCCTAAATCCACTGATGAAACCCTAAATCCACTGATAAACCCCAAAATCCACTGATAAAACCCTAAATCCACTGATAAAACCCAAATCCACTGATCGCGTGATCATGACCACGTGATCATCCATTTTCGGATGATACATTGTTACCACTATCGTACACGTATCACAATCAAGAGGAACCAATAAACTGTTCCATTTTAATGATACAACACCCCTCTGTCAGCAAAAAGGGCGGTATAGCACGCCAGTTGAACACTCGGTGCTTGCGAATTGTAACTGGTAATGCCATTAGCCAAAAAACGCAAAAACAGCGGGCAAAACACTTATTTTATTAAACTAGAAACGAGTAGTATACATACTAAAGACACTATCACTATATGGAATGTATAATTATTCAGAATGCCATGCTCGAGAGGAGCGTCTATGTACACATATCCATGTAGTCTTATCCTTTGTCGCCGCGTGCTTAAGTCGTATGCTAACCGGTATAACAAAAATATGGAGGTTTGCTAGCTGCGTAATCTAACTCGCAACGGTAACAAGCTAAAGAAACCAAACAGGCAACAAATTCTTACGCTTGGACGTGGCAGGGTGCCTAATTTTGCGAGTCCAGTACGGAGAATAAAGAAGAGGGGAGGGGCGCCCGATTGGGCTGGATGAAATATTTGCCTGCCTCTAAAGGTCGGCTCAAGATAATTTCTCTGAAAGATCGGAATACCCGAAACTCCCTATTAGTCTACTGAACTGGTTGAAAACTCTTCGCATCACTCAGTTTGCCGCTTGATGACTTCTCTTGAACGTCATGAAAGCTCGATATCCTGCAGAGTTTTCAAGGCAGACCTGCATCTTGATCCCATGGATTCGGATCATCGGGCATTTTCCGTGCTACTGCAGGGACTATAATAGATTTGCATACTTTCTTCATTTAATAAATCTACTTATATAAGTCAAGTTTTTTCATCGGTTGTGATTTGTCCGACAAGGGTGGAAATAGTTATTTAAAGGGAATTGCTAGGCACACAAAACCTTTGCTAGGTACACCCCATAATAAAGCGCTTATAATATGTCCGCCCTTTTTTGTTTAATTATACTAATATAGTACGTTCCTCTGGATAGTAATGCTGCCAGAGACACTAGTTGTACCCATGAAGTCAGGCGATAACATAGCGCGTGAAATCACTGAGATGTTGATGAATACACAGATCCAATCCTATCTTTAAGGTGGATTTACGATTGCCCATGTTTTTGAGATGCTGATGTTAAGGCATGACAGTTCCGTCTTCCCCACACCCAATTTTCGTGCCGGTTAGACACAAATGGATGATCACGTGAACATGATCACGTGATTAGTAGATTTAGGGTTTTATCAGTGGATTTAGGGTTTTATCAGTGGATTTAGGGTTTTATCAGTGCATTTTGGGTTTTATCAGTGGATTTAGGGTTTCATCAGTGGATTTAGGGTTTTATCAGTGCATTTTGGGTTTTATCAGTGGATTTAGGGTTTCATCAGTGGATTTAGGGTTTTATCAGTGAATGTAGGGCTCGTCACGGACAGACGGTTTTTATGCCCTGCCCGTGTACGACTGGTACCTACACTTGTTTAGCACTAAATAAACCAGTTGGAAAGCCATTTCCCTTATCAATTATCGAGGTTTATCAAATAGGGAGAGTACATTTAGAGCGGTTTGACTGTATTTATGGATCGTTTCTACATTAATATTCATCATGACACAGATTGCAAGGTCTCGGAAAAAGAATCAACATAGCCCCTTGCGTGCCTCCCACCCTGTGAAAAACCTACGATAATGCCTGACATGCAGGGAGCATTCGTTCAAAGGTTGTAGGGTTTAGAGTTAGGATATACATAGATAGAGGGTTATAGATGACCTGCACTCTTCAAATCACTCTCGATTCACCATGGACGCAACTTGTCTGCCGTCGCCTCGCACTCGTCTCCCCGAGCCCCGTGACGTAGACGACGAGCAGTTGGTTGCCACAAAGGCCAGCGCATCGCGTCCATTCTGGTCCTCGATGACGCTTTCCTCTTCCGACGTGACGTCGCTGCCGTGGCTCGGCTGGTTGTTTGTCTACGCGTTTCTTCAATTCTTCCTCTCCACCTGTCGATGCATTGGTCTGAAAGCCCTTGTCACCATGTATGGAGCCCCCGACGACTACACCGTCACCGTGAAAGCATCGTCTCTCGGTCTTGGGTTCTTGGAAGACCTCGTCTGTACGAGCTACGTTGCCACGGCGCTGTGGCTCTTTGACACGCTGAAACGTTCGGCGACGGACCGTTGGGGGCATTTGACGCACACGCACGCCGCGCTCCAAGTCGCAACGTTTACAGTCTCGTGGCTGCTCGTTTTTGTCGCCATAGCGCCCGTCGTGGCGGATCTCGTGTTTGTCTTGTGTCGAGACACTCGCTTCTCGTTTTCGCTCCTCGCTACAATACTGCGGGAACGAGAGCATATCAAAAATGCGCCCATTCGAACGGAAGAGGTCCATACCGCGTACGTTGGCGCAGCGTTCGTCGTGGTACTTGCGACACTGTTTTCGCTTGTCCGGACACGGACCACCTGGGCCGATCTCTCGTTATGGAGCCCAGTGGAGCTTGTCGCACCCGCTTCGCGAAAGCAAAGCGTAAGCGTGAAAACTGGGACCGACGACGCCGCACGAGGTGTTCAATATACTGCTGTCGCGCTCGAAGAAGGCAGCGACAACGAGATGGATGACCGTTTTCGTCCCGTGAGACGACAGTCGTACAACCACGTCGTGCAAGTGTCCACTGTGCTCTTGGGGCTGCTCCTTGGTCCAACGCTCCTCATTGCGTTACGTAGCATGTGCTCGCCCTTGATCGCATACGCGGCCTTGAACGTCACCCTGAATGAGTTTTTCTTTCAGGTCTTTGAACCAGCCCCGATTAAAACGACGATTGTCGAGTCGGCACAACCGTGGATGGAAAAGTACATTGACGACTTGGAAGTGCACACGCTGTTTGGCAATGACTCGCTCTATCGCCGCACGACTGGATTTCGAGGTGACCTCGCGTTTAATGTCAGCATTGACCCCGCCAATCCGCCCAATGTCTTGATCATTGGCGTCGAGTCGTTCCGGTATCGCGACTCGCGGTATCTTGTGGGCGAGCACGATCCGTCCAACTTGTTCAAGGGCACGAATCTCACGATTACGCCCAAGTTTGATCGATGGGCGAAACGCGGCGTGGCGCTTCGGAATATTTGGTCGAGCATTCCCACGAGTCGGTCGTTAGAGAGTCTCCTCTATGCTCAAGTGCCGTATGATAGTAGTGTCCACACGGGCATCACAGACGGCAAGATCCATACGAATCTCTCGGGTCTGCCGCAACTTTTCTTACAGAAAGGGTACGAGACGTTCTTTACCACGGGCTCGGCCATTGATTTTGATAATTGGGACACTTTTCTCCCAACGCATGGTTTCAACACGGTCTGGAGCAAGAGAGAGATGAAGAGGATCGCCCAACGCAAGTATAACATTAGTGCTGTGGATTGGAACGGTGTTGAGCGTCGCGGACTGGGGTGGGGTGTCCACGACGATGTGAGTTTTCACGTTCTCGGCGATTTACTCGTGGAAAAGCGTCGAAAGCGCCAACAACTGGCCGCGCAAGGCAAGCCCACGCAACCTTTATTCATAACACACTATACGATCTCGAGCCATGAATACTTTGACTCGTGGCCACGGTGGTTTGACAAGGTTAGCAGGCCTGATTTTTCACCAATGTGGGAACGCGAGGAGCATGCGACGCGCGTGCAAAATTACATGACGGTGCGGTACTTTTCGGATCACGAACTCGGGAAATTCATGGACCGGATGGAGCGCGAAGGCGTGCTCAATGACACGATCGTTGTGATTGTCGGCGACCATGGCCAGGCCCCGGAAAATGACAAGCCGAATCTCGAGGAAGAGTCGTGTACGCGGATCCCCGGTGCGATCATTGCCGAAGGTCGACTCGGGGATGCCGTCGGCCTCGTGATCGATGACGTGGCCGAGCAGTACGATCTCCTCAATACGTTAGCCGATATCACGGGTCTACCTGACGGAGGGTTTAACCAAACGGGCGTCGGCCGCTCCCTCAAGCGCAAGCTCGTGTCCAAGACCCACGTCGTCTATAGCAACGATCCCAGGCGCAAAATGTCGATCGTGCATGGCCACCTCCGCCTTCGGTACGACGCCGTGACGGACCATGTCATGTTGCACGACACGGACACGGATTTTCACATGCTGCACGATTTGATGCCGCTGCTCTCGCGCAAGGAGCAAGAAATGTGGAAAGCGTGGCGCGACGATGGCCGTCGCATTTCGGCGTATTTTAAGGCGCGATGGGATGGCAAGTGTCTCCTCGCGGTCGAGTGCGGGTTGTGAAGTAGTGCGTGTAGGGGGAAACGGGGCTTGACGTTACTTCAGGATAGAAATCGCGGGGTTTTGTTTTGTACATAGAAAGTGTTGCAGCGTCATGCTCTTGGATAGGTTCAAAATGTAACCAAGGGTGGCAGTTGGGGTGGCAATAGCAAAAATAGGGGTGGCAATAGCAATTCCCTTATGTAAACAGATGATGCAGTCATGGTAAACTTCCATCTGTGTGGGGCGGTCTAATCTAGGGCTCCGCATGGGCGGGTTGAGCTGGGTTTTGGTCGGCCCGCGGCCCAGCCCACAAGCCGTGGGCGGGCTGACGGGCTGGTCTGGGCTTATCCCCACGTAAGTCCACAAACCAATCTCCACACTAAACTGTTTCACGCTATCACGAATTTTCCACCGTAAAAAGAAACCATAACTCCACAGACGAAGAAAATGTAAAAGTAGATCGGACTAAAAATAGTTAGCCTAAACATGCACTTTGATAGACCTATTTCATCTTAACGAAAATAGACTGGCTGGATACTACTTTCCATTAGGAGCGGGTCGTCCTTCGTAATAGGATTTGTACAGGTCGCGAAGCGTTTTCACTTGATTCGCAATGTTTTTGTCTTCTTCATAGTAGAGCTCTCTTTCAAAGTTCGACGGGTGAATGCCGGCACGATACCATCGACTAAAGAGCGTTAGCAAGTGTCCTCCAGCGTGATATCTTCCTTTCATAGTTGATGACTCGACTGCCTCCAATAACAGAAGAGCCAAATTGCTTTCACCGAAAGCATGCAACAAGACGCCAAACATAGTCACCAACTTCTCGTCGGGTTTCTTGCCCTTGGCATTAAATTTTTCCATGTACATGTTTAGTGTCTCCATTTTTGGGCTTTCAAACATTTTGTGCCCCTCGTCCTTGAGCTTCAGCAATATAAAAACTTAATCAACGGTTTTTTCGCTGGCAAGCCACAACTATAACTGTTATTGCTTCAATGCCGTCGCGATCTCCTTTGTAGAGTCCATCCACGTTGCCTTGACCAACCCCCTCGCCAATACATCCTCGTCGATGGTCTCCGTAAGCCATCGAACCAGCGAGAACTGCTTTTCCGGATTGTGTGAGTTATAATACGCAATGTAATTCCGCACTGCTTCCAAACTTATGAGCTGATCCAAGCTTTGTTCAATCCCAAGCCGATGCAAGAGAATTTCTGAATTCAAATGCTCCTCGCGTTTCCATCCATCTATCAGCGACTTCTCAACTTTCAAGGCTATTTCTCTTAAGAGAGAATGCGCTTTTGCCGCTGTTATACTCGCGAACAATTTGTCCTCACCATTCATAACTGACGTCAGCACCTTCACCAACCTTTCGGCACCGAAATTGTGTACATTATACACCCCAATATATTCTTATAATACATCTAGCCTTGCATCAATCAGCCACCGCATTTATACATGTTGGAAGTTGACACGAGTTGGGGGCACGTGCAACTTACCATAATGGTGTTCCATACCGTTAGCACCTGACCACCGTTGGGATGTAAGTTTCTTATAAAGAAGCGCGCCCTACTTGATCAGAGTAGGGGCGCACGATGGCAGGATGTAATGTGACTTAATGGGTAAAAGATATACTGAATATAAAAATAGTACCTAAGAACCTACCCTAAAACTTAATAATAGAATAGATAAAATCCTAACGTACCATATATGCAATAAATTCAAATGTGGCAACAATGGTCGCGTACACTTGGGGTTTGTTTGCAGCCTAACACCAGGCTGCAGACACGCGTAGCATAGCAAATTCCAACACTCCTTCCGCGAACATCGTGCCATTCCTTGTGCAAACCATAATTAGAATTAGCCCAGTCCAATTTTGCTGCGTAAACGGGAGACACGCGCTGCACATAGTGGCTTCGTCAGCAGATCTGCGATCATATCATCACTGGCCACGTGCAGCGGTCTCACCGCTTCGCGCTTGACGTAGTACTTCAGGAACTTGAGCTTGACATCAACTTGCTTCGATGCTGCACCACCCGCTTCGTCCTCCAACTGCCTAATTGCTGCTTGATTGTCCATGCGTAACAGCATAGTCATCTCCACTTTAACTCCAATTTCTTCCAGCAACTCCTTCAAACCTAAAATTCCTTTTCCACCAACCGCGGCCGCAACAAACTCCGCCTCCGTTGTTGATAACGCGACTGCACCCTGCTTTCTGCACTGCCAACCAACAACCATGCCGTTCAGAAAAACCACGCAACCGCTCACACTCTTCCTGTCTGCCTTATCACCCGCAAAATCTGCATCCGTGTATCCGGCCAACTGCAAACTGTCTTCATTCCTCGCCTTACAATCCAACGTAACTTGAGCTCCTTCGATCCTTTCAGGTACCGTGATATCTTCTTAGCTAGATTGTTGTCCGCCTGTCTTGGTGCGTGCATGCGTCTCGTAACTCGATGTACTGCAAATGAAATGTACGGTCTTGTGCACCTAGAAATCCACTGTAAACTCCCAGCTATTGGTTGAAACACTCTCTGCGTCGGTACACCTTCCTCCCAGTCTTTGGCAAGAAATTATCATCTTCACCGTCATCGTTAACATCCACAATCGGTAATTGTACGGGATTAGCATGATCCATCTTGTAATTGACCAATAAATCGTCGATCATCTGCTCTTGATCCATGTTATACCCAGTGTCTTGACTTCCACCAATACGTATCCCGAGAAACTTTTCTACTGGTCCGAGATCTTTTAACTCTGATATATGCATCATCTCGAAGAACTTATCAACCAGCTGCACTGTCGTTCCTGTCACCAGTAATTCATCGACGTAAGCCCCAACAATCACAATGCCATCAACATCTCTGCGTGAAAATATGCACGTGTCCGTCATGCATTGCTCGAACTTCAAATCAATCAGCGTCTTACGCAGCAACTCATACCACATTCGTCCAGCTTGTTTTAATCCATATAGGTTCCTCTTCAAACGTAAAGCCAAACACTTAGTATAATCCACTTCGAAACTTCGTAAAACTTCATCCTTGATCACAATGCCTTGAGGTATCTTCAACAAAATATCGAAATCTTTCTCCGTATGCGCCTTCGGGTACGCGCTTGAAACATCTCCGTGCCGTGCCGGCACATTCCACACTTGATCCATCGCCAGCACTTCCTTGACATTGCTAAGATCCATCACAGTCGAGAACGTAAAAGTAAAATCCCGTCCGTAAACTTGCTTGTCTCCACGTGCCACGAGTCTCGCCTTGTACCTTTCTATAGTTCCATCTTCCTTCGTCGTCGTCTTGTATACCCATTTCGTAGGTATAGCCTTCTTGTCTTGACACTTCACGACTTCCCAGGTATCCATGTCCTGTAAAGCTTTTAATTCCACTTCTTCAGCCTCCTTCCACTTGCGTGCGTCGTCTCGCTTATGGGCTTCATTGTAATTACTTGGGTCCTTCGGATATATTGACTTGATCTCCGCGTCATCCGGTCCCATCACCGCGTATACATCCAACGCGTGTTCTTGCACACTTGTGCCCCCTTCAACTTCATTGTCACTTCAGTGACGGCTCCTTCCGTCCCAGACTTCTTCTTTGTCTTCTTCCGGCTTAGCGTGTCCTTATACGCCTTGAACTTTTCCGTTTCTTGTGTCGCGCGCTTCGGTTTTGCGCTATCCTTCCTTGGTGTATTCTGTACTTGTTCCACCGCATCATCAACGATCTCCGTCACGCTCTTATCTCGTTCTTCCACGACATCTTCTCCTTGATTTTTATCAATCGCATCCGTTTCGTCCAACGCGGGATCATCACCCGCAAACGCTCTCGTCACTTGTTGACTTGCTCTTGTATCCAGCGTTTCAATCTGACTGATGTGTCTCGTAGTTGTGACAACACGATCCTTGAGAAGAAGAACCTTAAAACCTTTTGTTTCGTCACTCCTGCCTATAATCAATCCCCTTTCGGCCTTCTTCTTAAGCGCCTTCTTTCCGGGGTCTCGCCAAACCATGCATGGCGACCAAAATACCACAATGTCGTTTACCTTGGGCTTCACTTTTGTTAGCATCTCGTAGGGAGATTTTCTCCCGGGATTTGATAGAGTGGGAGCACGGTTGAGTATGTATGCCGCATACTCAGCCGCCTCAGACCAGTACGTAAGCAGCACTCCCGAGCCAAACACCATACAACGAACCATGTTGAATATAGTCCAGTTTAGTCTTTCTGCTTTTCCATTTGACGCCGGACATCCGGGCTCTGTGAATTGACGTCTGATACCAGTTTTCCTGCAGAAAAAAATCAACATTTTTGTATTCCAGCCCGACATCCGTACGCAAGACATGTATCCGGCAATCAAACTCTCTCTCAAACCATGATAAGAAATGTTCGAACTTTCTTGCGGCCTGATCCTTGGTTTTAGCTGGAAACACACGTACATACGACGAGAAATGATCCACAAACACGACTAGATACCGATTTCCGCGCCGGTCCCGAGGTGCAATGGGGCCTTTAAGATCGCTGCATATGACTCCGCCCACCCGGTCGATGGGGGAGTGCTGGCCGGAATCCATTTTGGGTTGCGCCTTTCGGGCGCCCTCTCCTTCCTCACACGTTAATCAATTTGGTCGCAGTGTGCTCGTGATCTTGATGCCCGACCTAGGGTCTTTCGCCAGTTGTTCGATTGCATCGTAAGAGATATGCCCTAAACGCAGATGAAAATGATAAAGACTCCCTTCTTGGACACTGTCATCATTGTTATCCATGATTGTGTTAATAAGAACATCAGAAAAATTTGCGAAATCAACTTTGCTCAGCTTAGGACGTAGATTCGCCACTAAGATTGATCCAATCATCTTTACAGTGAACAACATATCTCCACGCAAACGAACTTCCATCTTGTCAGCTCGATGTACGAAATTACATCCTTTTTCCATCAACTTTCCTAGCAAATTAAATTCCTCGCTAGCTTCGGCGAATAATACACTTCTTGTAACGCCACCACGACATTCGGGTCATCAACACTTCGTAGTCGCACCTTGCCAACCTTGGTCACCTGTATGTAGTTTCCATCCGGTAACGTCATCTTAATTCCATCAGAAATCGTTTTCACATCTTCTAACAGTCCTTCGTCACCGACGAGATGACGGCTCGCCCCGCTATCCAGAATCCATGCGTCGCCTTCGTCCAAATCACTTGAATTCAGCACATTTTGCCACTCTTCTCTCGTCTCCGTAGTCGCCAAACCATACTCTTTCGATGAAACATCTTGAGATCTACGATAGGCTTGCTTTCTGTCGTCTTTCTTGCGGCAATCCCGGCGAATGTGTCCTCTGCCACAGCAACCGTAAAACCTGATCGCCTTCCTAGTATCTTGTACCGCGTTCACACTCACTCTAGGTACTTTCCGGCTTCCGACGTGTTCCATCTCGACTTCCTGTGCCCACGCCACCAGCTCTTGCGCATGCATAATGTAATCAATCCGCGACGGGTTATAACGTGCCATCATTGCATACTTCAGTCTCGGCATTGCGTACTTGACGAGATTCTCCACTATCAGCTTCTCGCTGCACTCGCTCTCACGCGCCAACGCTGTCAGGTAAAGCAAATGCTCGTTCCATGAACGCCTTGGATCCTTTTCGCGTGCAAAGCGCTGCGCTGCATGCTGGTGAGTTATTGTCACCTTGTATGCGCACCACATCTGCTCCATCACGAAGTGCAACGTCTGCGAAATCTGCCACTAAATACCAATATTCGAACGAAAGTATCTTGATACCGCACCTTCCAGGTGCTCGCCAAGCTTGTTCACCTCTAGTGTCTCCGTCCACGTGAAACCAGACGAAATTTCCGCTATCTCCAGGGCTTCTACAAACAAATATGCCCAATCCTTGAAACCACGTCCTAATCCGGGGTAAATTTCGACACCCGTAAAGTTTTGTACTGTTAACCTTGGAATATTGAAAGGGCGTGGCTGTGCGTCCTGATTGGATCGATTCGCAGCCGCCTTCCCATCTGCTGGCACAACGCCAGGTGATCCAGATTGCCTACGCGGTGGTTCCGCACGCGGCGCACCTCTTCTCTCAACGCCTTCATCCGATGAGAGGTCATCAATCGTGATCCGCTGCCCAAACGGCGCGAAATTCCTAATACTTTCTTGGAATGTTGAATTCACATCACCAACCGGTGTACTCTGCACCGTAGCCGGCGAAACTTTTCACCCGAGACCTTCCTGCCTCTCTTCTTCCATCTTCGTCAAGCGGTCGTTCATCTTACCTACTTGTAGCAACAGCGCCTTCAGTGCGCTCTCCAAGTCGAGCATCTCGCCCCCGTCCATTGTAGCCGGGTGCGTACACGCACGGTGCGGCTAGCGCACAGAGGAAGACTTTCCTTTAAGAGGCGTTCGCCGCTACATATCCGATACGCCCTTATAAAAGGGCTTAGTAGGAGATAGCTCTCCTACTCGGGGCCAAGATTCCCGGGGTGGCTTACAGATAGCTTTCGCTAACCCATTGTAACAAGACTTCCCTTATAAAGGGAGGTAGCGTAAGGGAGAACTCCCTTAGGCTACAATACTCACTGCGCGCGCGACCGGGCGTGGTCGCGCGCCTGGAAGTCTTAAGTATTTTTGTAAACTGAATGTATATCTAATATATAATTAGCCTAAATTAATTTAAACTAATGTAAACTATATGTAATACTAAGTAGAATATACCCAATTTGTACCTAGCTAAAATGTAATGTACACACCTGTGTACCGACACGTGGACGGCTGACACATCGCCACCCAAGGGCTCATGCCCTCATTGGTTAAAATAACCAATGGTTCGAAACCTTTCAAACCGGTCAATACTGACCTCAACCGTAGTGTACTCATGTACACCAACACTAAATGTAACTCAAATGTAACCCCGTTACATCCTCCCCCATCAAGACTATTGCTTACGCAATAAACAAAATTTTGTTGGAGAAATCCAACGCCAGTTCCTCTGGCCCTCCATATGTACACCTTCAGTGGTGCTAGGGCGTCTCCTCTAGAAGAGGTAGACTACTCCGAGAACTCGGAGGTGGATGCCCTTGGGGATACCCCCCCCCCCCAACGGTTAACCGCTCCGACAGCTCCGAACGGCGTTGTCGGCAGCCTAATCCGTTCCCCACACGTGGGGAAAATGTACTAACTCGTGCGCAACTATTACCAACCTCGGATGACATATCGGAATCGCCGAAGGCGATCACCACTACTGCGCTGGACGCAGCTCAAGAGGCTCAAAATGCCGCACAGGCGTTACAAGCTCCTTTCACGCCCCCCATGCGCCCTGCACGGGCGGTATATCGTTTTGGAGGTCCTCGTGACCTCCCATAGTGAGCCAGGAATGAGGTACAGAAGGGTTTAGTCTTCTATACCCCTGGCCTCGCGACTGTACAGCCGCAACACATCACACGCCGGAATCAACTCTTGGAAAAACTGCTCACGCAGAAGCAGTTCACTGCTACCTCATATCGAGAGAGCCTCGAGAAACAGGCACAGGGTGCCGTTCTTGGGAACCTCCGCGAGGTTCCCTTCATTCTCCTGCAAGGATAATATTCCAAAGAGGCAGAGCAGAAGTTCCGCGCTTAGGCGGAGGGGAGAAACGTCTCCCCGAGTTTTTTAAAGCTGTACAACAGCTATTCCGAACGTGACGTTCGGATAAAGAGGGCATTGTGCTTGGCGTTTGCCAGAGCCAAACCCATGGGGCAGTTACGTGCCCCTTATCTCATGCGCTATGCTAGCGCCCGTGCCCTCACTACGGTGCCGGAGCACAGTACGGGTTCCGCATCTGCCTCCGGAGGGCTCCCAACTACTGGGAGTGAGGGGGCTTACCCCGCCCCTTTGGTCGTTGACTTACAGTGGGATTCTCCCGCTCGAAAGCGTCAACGACGTCACGGCAATCCTGCCGCAGGGAAGTATCAAACTCCCACGAACTCTGTGAATGTGGATAACCCTTCCACTTCACCAAATACTGGGTTTGACCCCGATGATGGAGTCGCGCCATCAGACGCTCCGCCCCGTCCTGCCGTCGGGCAGCCTGTCGGCCGCCCTGCCGGGTAGGCCCAACAAACAAACAATATATTCTTCTAGGTCGCTGGGGCCGTGGAAGGCGTCCAGTGCGCGAGCCGTGGCGGCTACAAGCGCAGACCCGAGCTGCACCCGATCGGGCAGCCTGCCGGCCGCCCCGCCGGGTAGGCCAAACAAACGGACAGGAGCATACAGGGCTGACATCGGGGACTCCTCCCCACTCAAGCCCTGGGACACACACACGTGGCGTCAACGTAACCCGCGGATTTAGAATCCGTTCACATTAAACGGGGTAAACCCCGTAGATGCATGCACGAATTGTTTATGGCAAATTCGGTCATAGGAAGCATCTCACTCCAACTCTTGGATAATCCGGACATAAGCTCCGGAGAAAATCCTTAACAACGCGATGAACGCGTTCCTTCTTGTCCATCAATGGACTCTGGTACCGCTGCCAGGTGAGCATCTTGCTCAAACTGTCTACAAATACCGAAATGCCGGTGAAACCGGCCTTTCCCTTCGGAAAACCCTAAGATAAATCCATACTAATGTATTTCACGCGATTAACGCGTTCCGTCTTGTCCATCACTGGAATGGCATCACTGCCAGGTGAGCATCTTGCTCAAACGGTCTACAAACACCGAAACGCCGGTGGAACCGACCTTCGGTAAAACCGAAGATAAAATCCAAATGGATTTTCAACACGCCGTTGGAACGGCTACTCCGCCAAAGGCTCACCTTCATATTTATCGATGGACTTGGCCCACATGAACAATTGTCAATTCCCAATTGTATGCTATAGGTTGACTTGGTCCTCACGAACAGTTGGCAATTTCCAACTGTTTCCTATAGCATCTGAATCTGTAGAGGGTTTGACCCTCTAGCACGACTCACAAGTGCGAATATACGCACCGAACCACTTGTACATTTTGGGTCACCAATACAAAGCGCTTAAAGCGCCGTAGGTCTTATCCCGACCTAAATGACCCCCGGTAGGGGCGTCATGTGCCTCAAAGAGGACTTTATATTTCAGTTCCTCATCATGAGGAACAACCACCCGCGGAGTGTCCTCCGCGCCCGTGCTATAATATAGCAAAACGTCACAGTACCTGTAACAGTGTAAACGAGCTTTAGCTGGACTTGACACGGTTGGCTCAGACGAGCCAAGTCCCTTTTCACCCAACGCGCTGATAAGCGCCGTACACTGTGGGTCTTTCTCATACGCCTGGAGTATGAGATCCACCACAGACGAGGTGACGAATGTCGCGTGAGCGAGCTCGTAATCGGGACGACGCGACAACGCGTCTGCAAGCACGTTCTGCTTGCCATGTTTATACTTAAACTCAAAGTTGTACTCCGCAAAGGAGAGCCAACGGGACAGCCGTTGCGATAGATGAGGCGACTTTGTCGCTGTCCGTAAGGACGCGTGGTCAGTATAAACCACGAACGGCTTTGAGCCGAGTAGGTGAACCCTAAATTTGTCAAGAGCATACTTTATTGCAAGTAACTCCTTGTCATGAACGGGATAATTCCGTTCCCCAGCTTTAAGCTGCCTCGACTCAAACGCAATCACGCGTTCTCGTCCCGCGTAGTCTGCTTGTAACAAATCACATCCGATTGCGAAATCGGAGGCGTCGCAGACGACGCTAAAAGGTTTCCAGAGTCTGGGAGAGCAAGAACGGGAGCTTTTAACAAGCTCCCCTCTAGCGGTTCGAAAGCGTTTTGGTGTTTGGTTTCCCAACATCAGTCAACATCCTTCTTAAGAAGGCCCGTCAATGGATTCGCCATTTCAGCGTAGTTCTCGCTGTATTTGTGGAGATACTTGGCTAATCCAAGGCACTTCCGTAAATCTCTAAGATTTACAGGCGAAGGCCACTCCACAATGGCTTTCACCTTCGCGGGATCCGCCCGCACTCCATCCTTACCGATGAAGCATCCGAGGAAAGAAATTTCCTCAGCACCAAAGATACATTTGGATGCTCTCGCATACATTCGAGCGCCGATCGAAGATGTATCAGGTGCGTCTGAATATCAGACAAGTCGCCTTCCGCACGACTATGAACGAATATATCGTCGAAGTACGTCTGTGCGTACTTTCTATGAGGGCGGAAGAGTTGGGTCACCAAGCGATTAAAAATCGCTGGTTCATTGTTTGGTTTTCACCCAAACTGACTCGTCCACCGTGGATGAGGAGTTCAACTCCTCTTCCGGACGCAATAAGACAACCTCGTCGATTTCATCTGCTTTTACAGCAGTCTCAAACTCGTTGAAGGACATCTCCTCCAACGACAACAGTTCGCCTACCCCAGGCAACCGTTCAAGGCTTACGCCTTATGTGACAATACCTGTCACACTATTCAGCATCCGATAGGACTGCTGACTACTGGCCTCGGGACTCATCCCGAGACCCAGATGGGGGGAGTCAATTGCCCCATCTATTGAAAGCGCCACGCGCCTATCCGCAGAGGTCTCTACCTCTACCACCGTTGACTCGCCGGTATCACCTATAACGGCGTAGTCGGAATCATTTCCGACGTGCGAAAGTGACGAAACCCGGGTCTCTTCGCTTGGAAGCGCCTCGCGCTTAACCACAGGGGTCTCTACCCCTATCACTGGAGTTACCACAGGTAACTCACCAGTCTCGCCTATAACGGCGCGGTAGGAATCATTTCCGACGTGCAAAATAGGCGAACTACGGGTCTCTTTGCGTGGAAGCGCCTCGCTCTTAACCACAGGGGTCTCTACCCCTACCACTGGAGTTACCACAGGTAACTCACCAGTCTCGCCGTTCACGGCGTGGGGATTAACTGCCGAGTCGCCCTCGTTAATGAGCTCTTCCTTAACGCCATTGGGAATGATCATTTCAGATATCCCAATCTCTGGCATCTCACGCCAGAATCGCTTTTGCGATCGATCAAAGGTGGGTTCATGACTCGCCAATGCTTCACCCGATCGCGGGTGCGTTGAGCCAATGAGCTTAGACTTCCAGTCTATCCATGGCTCGTGGCGTTCCAGCCACTTCATGCCCAGAATAAGTCCAAATCCAGGACTCCGGCAACGTTCTTAGCTATCGAAGTTTGCAAACTTCAGCTTAAGGTCAATCGGTACCTTGGATACAGAAACCTATACGCCCGTCGCTAGACGGGCCGTGACAACGTCACGAGAACGTCCCTCTAGGGCCTCGGCATACATCCGACTCTTCTCAACAGAAGCCCGTCTGATATAATTGTCAGACGCTCCAGAGTCTATCAAGACTCTCCAAGGATTATCAAAGCCTTCACGTCCGTAAGGACTACCAGCAACCCTGGCTGGTACACCAAATCGGTGCTAGAAAGCGCCGCTTCCCTCGGGGATTTGTGCTGTCTTCCCCTACCCTGGGGATTAGCAGCACTGAGGGGTCCCCCAGTAAGGCGCCCCGCACCTATTCGGAGCCGCTGTTTCCCGACGGCTTGGGCGAGGGACTTTTTGACGCCCTCGGCCCCTTCCAGCGACTATCTCGCTGGGGATTTTGTGGACATCTGTTCCGCAGATGATCCACGCTTCCACATAGGAAGCACCTTAGCGGCCCACACCACTGCAACATATCTAAGAGCTCCACCCCGAAGCTTTGCGAAAAAGAGTCAGAGTGACTCTTAGCGGAAGGTTTCCCCTCCACTTCGACCTGACTCAGGTCCATGGGTTCAGGACCCACCTTAGAGGAACAAAAGTTCCTCTCGGCGTTAAACGCCATCTTAAACGCCTCCCCCAGGGATTGGGGTCGGCATCGGAACAGTTCCGAACGTGCTGGCCCTTCTTTCAGGCCTCCCATGAAGACGGGGATGGACACATCGTCCGAATACGCTTTCGCGTACATTCCTGCCAACAGGGTCTTAAGTCCTTGGACATATGTCTCCAAGTCCCTAGTGCCCTGACGGCACATCAAAAACGCCAACTGATTCTGGAGAACCAGATCAGGCGTTGCATACCTGTCCATAAGCTTTCGCTTAAGGACTCCCCAGTTCGGGAACACGGTCGTCACCGAATCCTGACACGTAAACGCCCATGTACGGGATTTGCCCGTAAGATGGGTCAGTGTAAGTCCCCCTTGCAGGTGATCCTCGATCACGTTCGCGGTGGCGAATGCGGTTTCAACCTCTTGTAGCCACACATAAAGGTTTTCACCTTTCTCGACGGTGGATTCCTTAATCTTAAAGGACATCGGAGGGCGCACCCCCGTAGACGCGGGATAACTCCCGCGAAGACTCGCCCCATGGGCGATAAGGGCATTCACCCTTTCACGCACGGCATCGAGGCCCTTCTACACTAGATGGCGCATGCCATCCTCACCCAATATGGGTAACAGCCTTTTAAAGGCTTCCTGTTGGACGGGGGTTAGCTTACCCCAATCGTCCTGATCCATCCCTTGCAGAGGATGTTGATCACCAACACAGGTATTGGATTGACTACAAGTGCTACCAGATGTAGCCGGGTGCGTACACGCACGGTGCGTCTAGCGCACAGAGGAAGACTTTCCTTTAAGAGGCGTTCGCCGCTACATAGCCGATACGCCCTTATAAAAGGGCTTAGTAGGAGATAGCTCTCCTACTCGGGGCCAAGATTCCCGGGGTGGCTTACAGATAGATTTCGCTAACCCATTGTAACAAGACTTCCCTTATAAAGGGAGGTAGCGTAAGGGAGAACTCCCTTAGGCTACAATATTCACTGCGCGCGCGACCGGACGTGGTCGCGCGCCTGGAAGTCTTAAGTATTTTTGTAAACTGAATGTATATCTAATATATAATTAGCCTAAATTAATTTAAACTAATGTAAACTATATGTAATACTAAGTAGAATATACCCAATTCGTACCTAGCTAAAATGTAATGTACACACCTGTGTACCGACACGTGGATGGCTGACACATCGCCACCCAAGGGCTCATGCCCTCATTGGTTAAAATAACCAATGGTTCGAAACCTTTCAAACCGGTAAATACTGACCTCAACCGTGGTGTACTCATGTACACCAACACTAAATGTAACTCAAATGTAACCCCGTTACATCCATGATGAAAAGACGCTAAAATCACCAATCTACTGCGACAACAGCGCAATCACTAGCGCAACAGTCTACTTCAGCCAAGAACACAACTTAACACGACAGCAGCGCAATCGTCAGCGCAAACGTCGATCCACTTAAAATAATCACAACTTGCTGCGACACCAGCGCAATCGTCAACGCAATAGTCGTATCCAGCAAAAAATCACTCCAATGTACCAGGAGTCCGTCCAATGTGTAATCGCCAACACTATCGGACCTGCCAAGTAATATCTTTAATTAATTATGTCGATACGTGCCCCCGTGTCCCTTTTGGCTCATAACCTGTTGGAAGTTGACACGAGTTGGGGGCACGTGCAACTTACCGTAATGGTGGTTCAGACCGTTAGCGCCTGACCACCGTTGGGATGTAAGTTTCTTATAAAGAAGCGCTCCCTACTTGATCAGAGTAGGGGCGCACGAGGGCAGGATGTAATGTGACTTAATGGGTAAAAGATAAACTGTAACAGGACTGATCCTGTTACAGGCTTACACTGTGTTGTGCGAGGAAGCGCGCAATACAAAAGGGGTAGGATTAGTTGGTGACAACTAATCCTATACTAAAAGTAAATATAAATATTTACTTATGTCCTAGAACGCAAAATTAAGAGTGTTTATTTAATGGGTGGTTAGCGGCTAATAGTATAGTAACTACCTAATTAATATAATAATATCAAGTATTCAATTAACGGTACTATTAGTTAACCTGCAAGATTCGGTATTTATACCGAATCGACTTTTCCTTCGTAGATTATAATAACTTATAATCTCTTATTTAAATTTCAGACAACGCGTCTGAAATTTAACTGTGATATTCTAACTTGAATATCAATTATTTAATGGCACCCCATTACATCACCCCCCACTTAAGGTGGTTGGCCAATAATAATTCTTATTTTGGCCAATCATGGGTGGCACTTGTTGGTCGTTCTCATTTACGAACTGATTGACCATCGAATCGATGGTCAAAGCACGCGGCGGCGCTCTAAAGAGCGCTGATGAAAACATCGAAGGGGATTCTTCCTCCGCCTCAGCACTAGGTGCTAAGGTGTTGAGTGACAACAGTGACGCTGCATTAGCAGCGTCAACTACGCAAAGGTCGGAAGACGTACCGTCTTCGACCAAAGATGCTGCTTATGTGGCATCTGGCAAGAAACAGGGAGATGTTGCTAATGCAACATCTCGCACGATGACAACCCCCTAATGGTGTGTTGCCAGGAAGGGTTCTTCCATGTTCGGAGACAGTTCTGACTCCGAACAAAGTGATCGGGGCACAGATGTCCCCACGAAAGGATCTAGCGAGTCGAAACTCGCTAGGTGCTCATCGCCTAACAGCGATGATGACTCTGGGGTCGCTGTCATAGCTGACAGCGACAATGATTATTACAGGTTGTTGCGGGAACGCAGAGCCCCACCTGGACCAAGTACTTCTCCACGTCGGGGTGATTTAACCCCGGCGCGTGGTGTTGAAGCAGGCGGTGCTCCGCCTGCTAAAAGGGCTCGAACAGAAGCGGCGCCTGCCGCTTCTAAAGCGTATCATCGTACGGAACCACATGTTCCGTACAGAGTGAGGTTTTGGACCCCTGGCTGGGATATTGCCCCCAACAGTGGCGGTCACCGTAAACGGGACTGCAAGTATGCGTTGTTCGATATCAACGTGCTGGATGACTGCGAAGACGTCCAGTCACGTCGATTCGATCGAAGTACAGACGATAGACGTCTGTACTTTATTGACCTATTTTCCAGGTTCGATATTATTCGAGCCGGAAAGGGTCAAGGAGAAACAGGGACGATAAAGACGCCCTGACTCAGAGTTGGAACGCTTTTGTTGACAACTACAACAAAGCCCAGATGATTACGTGAATAAAGTTCACGTAATGCGCGAGCGCTTTTTGAAGCACTCGCGAACAGGCAAAATGGAATACATCCATTTTGCTTGCATCAAAGAAGGGTTGAACTGTGGTGTCCCTTCTCACCTCGTTTTCCCGCGGTGTCCGCAGGGCGCTCCTCGTCTGTCAGAGGAGGAGTTGCGGGGGTACGGTGGTTTTTCCGTACCCGACGAAATTCAGGGCTTAATCGATGCCCTAAATGCATCAACACCTAGTGTTGATGCTACTTCGCATTATGAGTTTGAGCCTCCTTCTCAAACTCAGTTAAAAGGTCTGGGGCGTCGGCCCTCAGAACCTCAATCGGCTCCCATGAGTCGAACTCTTGGGGGTAAACCAGCCAGCGTACTAAGTACTCGGTACGCTGCCTCTTCTTCGAAGGAACCGAGAGCTTCGGGATCAAGCGCTCGAGAATGTATCGCTTATTCCCCTGATTATCGATCAGGGGCGGTGGAGGTTAAGAATTCCCTCGCCGTTGTTGTTGCGGAGCATGGTTCTTCGCTCCGCAAGCTCGAGGAGGGTTATTCCTCCTTGAGCAGCGATATGTCTCACTCTGTGAAGACATATCGGTCTCTTCTCGAGAATGTCAGCGACATCCTCGGGGCGCACACTGCCCTTCAGCAGAATAATGATCTTCTGTACATCGAGCTTTCCCGCTGTAAGGAAGAGCTTGATCGGCACAAGGCTGATCTTGAGCAGTCGAAGGAGGAGGTAATCACTCTCCGCTCTGCTCATCAACGGCTGGAAGCCGATTACAAGTCTCTCTTGGGAGACTTGGAGAAGCACGGTATCTTCCGTGGTTTTGCGTCTCGTCGTAAGACGAAGACGAATGATACGGATTGAGCCGCTCAACATAGAATTTTGGGTGGAGCCACATGCTGTGGGAATCTCTAAGGTATAGGAATTCCCCCGAATCTCTTGGACGTTGAAAGGTCAAATGTACTTAGGAAGCAACTTCCGTGTAGGGAAGTTGCTTATTGCATGTATAGGCAAATTAGTAGTACTTAGTAATACCAATTCGCCTTTCAGAAAGGAGTTTTTGTTCTTCCTTGCTTGCTTGTCTGCATTTTGCTTCTGCTTATCAAAAGCAGAGGCAAGTGCATCTTTTATATAGCGTATTACAGCTTGGCGCTGTAATACGAATTCATCTACTGCTTTATCAGCAGTAGGTGCGTTGTCCTCATTGTCTGCATCCATTGCTGCAGACACATATTCATCATATGCAGCTTCAGTTCCATTTAAAGCTGCTTCCGCTTCTACTGTACTTACAGTAGAAGGGCCATCGTTTTGTTCACAAGTTGCAGTTGCAACTTGCGCATTGACTCGCTCAAAATTTTAGCGGGTCCCTACCCCACTTAGATTTGACGTACCGCCAAGTAAAGCTGGGGTTCGCGGATGCCTTAAGGCATTCACGTAGAACGGTGTATGCTTAGTTGAAGCATGCACCGAATTGTTAATCGCGAATTCAGTGAGTGGCAGATAGTCACTCCACTGTTCAAAGGCATGTGCGTATGATCGCAACATGTCTCCGAGAACGCGGTTAACCCGTTCCGTCTGCCCATCCGTTTCCGGATGGTCCGCAGTTGACATCTTCAACTGGGTTCCCAACAATGAGAACGTTTCTTGCCAGAAACGTCCTGTAAATCTCGGATCTCGATCCGAGACAATGTATTCCGGCATTACGTGCAAACGGAATACCGTATAAACGAATATCCGCGCTGTTTGAGCGGCGGTTACGTTCGCTGATACTGCAGTTAGATGTACCATCTTACTGAAACGGTCTACAAAGACCACTATTCCGGTCTTCCGACTATTGTCGGGTGGAAGACCGAATACGAAGTCCATTGAAATGGACTTCCAACACTCTGTCGGAACCGGCAGGGATTGCAGCGGATACTGTGCAGACTGCGCAGGCTTAACGCGCTGGCAAATCTCGCAAGCGCGTACGTATTTCCGTACCCACTTGTACTGGTTTCGCCAGTAAAAGTCACGTGCGAGAGAAGCGTATGTCTTCTCTCGACCTTGATGCCCCGAAATCGGTGCATCATGATACTCAAACATAATTTGATGTTTGAGATCATCGTCGTTTGGAACGACGATGCGACTTTCATCTTTTTGGTCTGTGATGTAAAGCAGCAAACCATCGTGCAGTCGATATCGATGCACGCAAGCGCGGAGGAACTATGGTAGTTCGTCGCGCTTCTCACTTGATTGATTACTTAAGTAACCAATCAACAGACGTGTCTCCTTGTCTGTTTTGTACGCCTCGCGTACTTTTCGTATAATTGACGACGACAAAGCAGTGCAACGGATCGCTTTTGCACTGGCACCTTCGGTTACGGACGGTTTCGTCTCGTAATCGGGCCTTCGTGATAGCGCATCTGCTATCACGTTCAACTTTCCGGGTTTGTATTCAACCGTAAAGTTGTATTCAGCAAAGAATGACAGCCATCGAACCATTCTTTGAGAAATTTGTGGTGAATTCACGGCCTTGCGTAGCGACGCATGGTCCGTGTAAACCACAAATGGTCTATCTCCCAATAGATAAATCAGAAACTTGGCCAGTGCATACTTCATGGCGAGGAGTTCCTTGTCATGCACTGGATAGTTGCGCTCGGCGGGGCGCAACTGACGCGATTGATAGCAGATTACGCGATCACGATCATCGTGATCACGCTGAATCAAAGCACAGCCGATAGCGAAATCGCTCGCGTCACAAACGACGTGGAACGGACGCTCGTTATCGGCTATAGACAAGACAGGCGCTTCAGTCAAGCTTTGCTTGACTGCATCAAAAGCATCTTGGCATTGGGTATCCCAATGCCATTCGACATCTTTCTTAAGTAATTGAGAAAGAGGTCGTATTAACCCAGCATAGTTGCACGAATACTTGTGTAAATATGTTGCCAACCCAAGGAACTTTCGAAGTTCCTTAACGTTGTTTGGCTTAGGACATTCAACGATCACCCTGATCTTTTCTGGATCAGGACGCACCCCGTTCTTGCCCACAAAGCATCCAAGAACGGGTATCTCAGGTGCACCAAAGGTGCACTTCTCTAGATTTCCATAGAGCTTATTCTTACGCATAAGCTCTAACACTCGACGTAGATGTTCCCTGTGGACATCTACGTCGCTTTTATCGTGTTCACCCTTACTATGGATGAACACGTCATCGAAATAACTCGGTGCGAATTCTCGCACCGGGCGTAATAGATGCGTTACGCATCTGTTAAACGTAGCAGGGGCATTTCGAAGCCCCTGCGGCATAACAAGCCACTCCCAAAGCATGCCGCTTGGGGTGCTTACCGCCGTGAGAGGGATATCCTTCTCACGCATTAGGATTTGATAAAATCCATCTATTAGATCGAGAGCACTAAAGATGGTGCTCCCGCACATGCCATAAATGATGACATCTTTTCGCGGTATCGGCTTCTGTGCCGGTACCGTCGCTGCGTTCAGCTTGTTGTAATCGTGAACGATTCTCCACCCACCTGTGGACTTTTTCACACAAAAGGTGGGGGTAGAGTGCGGTGAGATAGACTCCCGCACTTGGCCTGATTTACGACGAGCTTCGAAAAACTCGTCGATCGCTTTTACTTGATCACGCGGCAACGGCCATTGCCGCGTAACACAATACTTCGTGCCTGGCACGAGGTCAATTTCATGACAAGTTCCCTTATCCTTAGGGAGCTCGCTGGGTACTTCTTCTGGGAATACGTCAGCGTATTCCCGAAGTACCTCATAAAATGGGGAGTTCGCTTTAAGCGACTCCCAGCTCTGCGCTTCAAAGCGCTGAACTTTGGTTTGATCATTGGGAACCTCTTTCCCAATGTTTTCCACTTGTAATGTGGATATTCGTTCACGAATATCCACTCCATCATCTGTTGCTACGATAATACAGATCTGTTCGATCTGATCATCGTGCAAGGTTCTCATAAACTTCTTCCAGCTTAGCGCTGGAAGAGCCAACACCTCCGAACCTTTTTTTGGAGGGTGTTCCATCAACAAAGACTGGGTAGCTAATCAGGTCTCCGTTTGCTTCAAGACGTTGATCGTCTCGACGGAACTTCCCATGCAATCAGACGCACTCGTCTGATTGACTGCTACACGGTGATTACGATTCACCGTGTGCGAATACTCATCATCATGGTGGCCACTGCCTACCATGGAATTTTCTTGGCGATCAGATGTGCTCGTCTGATCGGCCGCATGTTCTGCGACACGGTGGTCTTTATCACCCGTGTGCATGGCTAACGCAACGTGGTGGGCACTCGCCACCACGGAGTTGTGCTCACGATTGCACTCGATCGTGAGTTCACTCTCATCAACACGGAATTATTTCGTCGTGTTTGAACCTTCGGTCGCACAGTGGGTGTTTCCCACTGTGGATACTATTTAATTATCACGGTGGGTGTTTCCCACCGTGGATATCACTTCATTCTCACGGTGGGTGTTTCCCACGGTGGATATAATTTCATTCTCACGGTGGTCTTTATCACCCGTGGAATGTTTCTCTCCAACACGCAACGAGTCTTCTGTTGCGTGTGGTAGTCCCTCTGGACTCTCACCAGCGGAGGTACCTTCCGCTGATCGTGTCAAAACAGACCTGGTGGTGCCATCGCTATCCACCCGACTGTCTGACGCTGCGGTTGTATCCTCTGATACAGCCGGATTACACACAGGGTGATCGGATCCTGTGCATCCGCCACAGTCGATCGATAGGTTAACCCAGTCGATCGAAGGTTTAAACTTGGACATCCATGGGATTCCAAGTATCACATCGAACTTGTCATCTAAATCGAGGACGATGAATTCATCCTCGAATGAAAGTTCGTTTAACTCGAAGCGTGTTTTAATCACACGCTTTGGAATAGTCACGGTTGCACCTGTTGCTAACCGGACTGACAACATACTTCGTGGAGTTTCTACCTCCACGAAGCTCAACAGCGTTAGACTCTGAGTTCTAACGAAATTGTTTGACGCTCCTGTTTCAAACAAAGCTCGCATGGGGACATCGCTCCCGTGCGGCTTAACCTCCAGGGTGATAAGAGGCTTATCATCACCCTGCACCTTTTGACAGGACATAGTCCCGTCTGGGGCTATTACCCTCACATGCCCTATGTCGTCATGTGGGATAACATTCCCAGTAGGGCTCCCCGCCTCTACTGGTGATTCTCTTTTTTTGCATCAACAGGGTGATGTCCCTGTTGGTGTCGCCGTGCAGCGTACGGTTCCGTCCGCTGACTGCGTGGCACCGGACGCGGTGCCATACACTCATGGGCAAAATGCCCCATTTTCGCGCATCGATTGCAGCGAATATTCTTCTTAAATTTCGCTTGCTTCGTGTTCGAAGCAACCGCAACCGATAGGTCCATCGGCTCTGGACCTTCACCGCCCATGCTCTGGCGCGGTGGATGTTTCTTGAGACGAAGTGTGAGCTTCGTCTGCCCGACTGCTGCTTGTTGACATGATGTTGCGGCATGTCAATAGAGAAGGACTGTTGAGCCCTTCGGCTGTACCCAGCATGCGATGACGCTGATCGCATGCTGAACTCCTCACGGATGCTCATATCAATGCCATCTCTTAGAGTCTCCGGCGGGTGCCCGTAGAGACTCTGTTTGACGGGACCATCATTGAGTCCCTTCATGAAGCCAGTGACCTGCATAGCAGGGGGCACCGGCTCATACACAATATTTGACAGCAAATATTGCGTCTTCTGAGCGTAAGCTTGAAGGTCAAGCTTACCTTGCCGGAGTTCCATGAACTCCTGCCGACTACTTAGCTTCATTTCTGGAGCTTCAAAGTTGCGCTTTAGCTCAGCTTTTATTTCCTGATAAGTCAGGAACGCAGAGTTATCAGTGGCTCATCGACTCATCGCCCATGCCCTGGCTCTGCCTCCCAGACATGTGTGGCGAAGTACGCCTGTTGACGTTCTTCAACAATATTTTGCGCAGAGATGGCATCTTCCACCTCTGCGAACCATCTACGAAGGGGCTCGCCCCCTTCACCGGTAAATGGCGGTACTCGCGCCTTTACCACTTCAACGCTATGCGTTGCAGGTGCAGGTGTGGTCCGCGCTGCCTCTTGCGCGGGACGTGCTGGCTTTTCTAGGTGGTTTCGCTAAAGCTATTCACCACCTCTATCACTTCCTCCGGGGACTTACCCTGGAAGAAGGTAATGATGTCGGTCCCCATAGACCCAACCATATCTACCGTCGCGTCTTTACTACGCGACGAGAAGTGGGGGAAGTGTTTCGTCACCACTTCCAGCGTTCTCTCTCGCTCGTCAGGCGTCATGTCTCGCGACATGATGCCGAGCGGCTTTTAATCTTCGCTCCGCTAGTTAACTAGCGGAACGGAACTGTGGTCGTTAGGACGGACCACAAAGTGCTACCAGGTGTAACAGGACTGATCCGGTTACAGGCTTACACTGTGTTGTGCGAGGAAGCGCGCAATACAAGAGGGGTAGGATTAGTTGGTGACAACTAATCCTATACTAAAAGTAAATATAAATATTTACTTATGTCCTAGAACGCAAAATTAAGAGTGTTTATTTAATGGGTGGTTAGCGACTAATAGTATAGTAACTACCTAATTGATATAATAATATCAAGTATTCAACTAACTGTACTATTAGTTAACCTGCAAGATTCGGTATTTATACCGAATCGACTTTTCCTTCGTAGATTATAATAACTTACAATAACTTATAATCTCTTATTTAAATTATAGACAACGCGTCTGAAATTTAACTGTGATATTCTAACTTGAATATCAATTATGTAATGGCACCCCATTACATATACTAAATATAAAATAGTACCTAAGAACCTACCCTAAAACTTAATAATAAAATAGATAAAATCCTAAAGTACCAAATATGCAATAAATGCAAATGTGGCAACAATGGTCGCGTACACTTGGGATTTGTATGCAGCCTAATACCTGGCTGCACACACGCGTAGCATAGCAAATTTCAACAATACAGTTCTTGGGCCAGCTCATGGACCTTGTGGGCTGGGAACAACGGCCCACAGCCCAGCCCAAGCGGGCTGGGCTGTGGGCTGACCCCGGCGAGCTTGGCTTTTGCGGAGCCTTAGTCTAAACGCCTCCTAGTGAACGACTAACCTCCGCTCCAAGTGAGATTTAAGGCAGAAAGTACATATTTCGGCCTAAATGAAGTTTTTTTGTCCACTTGTGGCCAGTGCTAGACCGACGCCGTGGGACATGCGGAGTCTAAACTCACTGGCCCTACAATAAAAAAAGGCTAAATTATGGCGAAGCCAGTGTACGTTCACTTTGGCTGTCATCTGCGACGTGGTCTTGTTACCTTTTGCGTTGTGTGGTTTTCTCTATAGTCATGGGCAGAGCGGAAGGTCAAGGGACAAACTGGCACGGACATTTGACAGCAGTGACCGTTGCCCCCGATTTCGACGGCTTGGGTTGGCGAAAAAACTCATGGACTACTTGGGGTGATTTCGTCACATTATACTTTCTGAAACCAACCAACTTAATTTGGCCCGGGATCGAACCCGGAACCTTCCGGTCCCGCAGTGAGTAGTGAACCACTCGACCACGGTCGGATAACTCATGGACTACTTGTAAAGAGTGTCGTTATAACTCTACAAATGCTACCTTGTGGATCTGCTTGTGCGAGTGTCCAACTCGCTCGCGATCAAAATGTACGAAAAGTTTGGCTACTCAGTTATAGGCGTGTGCTAGGGTATTACTCTAGTGCACACGACTGGGAGGACGCTTTGGTACGATCGTTTCGGGGTTGATTGTTTGTATTGCGAGGTCTGACTGGCTGTTTTATTTGTACAGATATGAGGAAGCGCTTCCTCGAGACGTCCATAAGATGTCAATGATACCATTACCGCATCCAGTCACACCCGACGTGCTGTAGCCATGAACGGAGCATTGCGTTAAAGGAACGAGGTTTAGTGAAAAAGGAGGCGAATGATCCATATCATATCTTCCTTCATCATTGCCTTGATTTATAGAGCAAGAACAAAAGAGCTCGAGGCAAACGTCAAAAGCAAACCGAATAAACAAACTCACTGTCTTGGTCCAGCAAAGGGTATATGGAAATACGCCTTCTTAACGTCGCAAATGCAGTTCCGTGAGATGACGAGGAAACAGGATCTCAAACATAATACGTAGAGATCAGTGTATCGGCATACCTTCATTCTTGATTGTCTTTCCCGAATGCCATTGCATCGCCAGTTTTTTTTGCAGGATCTGCTTCCCCCACCAAACTCAGGAGAACGCAAGCGACCACTTGATGGATTCCATGTACGCACGCTCTCCTACTCTCCTACTCACGTGCGGCACTTCCGCAAGTCCTCCTACTCCATGGCCACACGCTACAATTAATACATCGACCGCTCTCTCTATCATTTTGGGCCATGTACGTCGTATACGTAACATAAACAAAGTGCGTGCTCAGAACCGAGTACCACTGCACTACTTATGTTTGTAACAGACGAAATGCAAAGTGCTACCGAAAATAGTCCTACCTCCTTATAATATAGAATAGAAAGACTATTTTAGCACATCTCTCTCTCTCCATAAAACATGCTTGTCCCTTATACAGTATCTCATGTGAACACATGAACCACCCACCACCCAATCGCTATACAAGACGCAGCCAAAACTCTCAACCACCGGTGCACGCGACGGTCAGTCACTCTCTACAAGCAGTACTAGACACCGAAAGTTTGCCCCCAACACACTTCCACCGTCGGACCAAAGACTGACAAGTCCTTCTCGGGTAAACTAAACTGCTTGACATTCTCCTTGAACGATGTCGCCAGCTTGCGTGTGCAGTCGGGTCGAATGCCGCTTTGTCCGACCAGGCCTGCCTTGGGTTTAAACTCTCCGACGGCTCTACGGTCGTCGGAATCTCCAAACCAAAGAGCGGATCCTTTACAATCGACGCCTCGGTCTCATGTTACCATCTATCACGGCGCCCACGCACTTGCGTGGGCACGGCAGCTCCATGCGCTTGCCCACGCCGTAGCCACCACCCGTCCAGCTCGTATTGATCAAATCCACGGGCATCTTGTGCTCCTGTCGTTTCTTCTTCAATAGGTCGGCGTACTTGGTTGGATGCAGTGTCATGCATGCTGCGCCAAAAAGAGGTGGAACACGTGGCCTGTGGCTCCGTGATGGCACGCTCGGTGCCCACTCCCTTGGCTATGTACCTTGATCGAAAGTGGTACTGCGCCTGACCCTTAGATAGTTTCGACAGAGGCGGCAGCAGTGCCGTACGCGTCGCACGTGAGAAACATGACAGCGTTCGGATGATTGCCGCGAGAGTTCGGTTCGTGGTGCGGAGGGTGCTAGATAGGGTACGTACAACACGCGCCCGTTATCCGTTTTACTCGAAGTAAAGTAATCCGGTTCGTTGTTCGCGTCGATCCAGCCATTTTCCAACCTGGAGTTCGGCCGAATAGCATTGAAAACGTCGGGCTCATTCTTCTCTTTACTCAAGTCAATCGTCTTCGCGTACCAGCCACCCTCAAAATTAAAGACACCGTCGTCCCAGCCGTGCTCGTCGTCACCAATGAGCTCGCGCTTCGGCTCGGCCGACAGCGTCGTTTTGCCGTTCCCGAAAAGTCCAAAGAAAATGGCTGTGTGTCCCCTGCCTTGCCGATCTTGGCGGACGCATGCATGGTCATTACGCCTTTCAGAGGCAAGTAATAGTTCATCATGCTGAAGATGTCCTTCTTCATTCATGTCCCCGCCATAAAATGGGCCACCAATGATGGCCTTGTGCTTCTCAATGTTAAAAAGCACAAACACTTCCGAATGGAGGCCATGCGCCTTCCACTCCTCGTCCACGATGTTGCACGCGTGGATAACTGTGGAGTCAGGGTGGAACTTCTCCGCTACGCTCAAATCCTCTGGGCGCATAAACCTGTTGGTCACAAAATGATGCTGCCACGCGAGTTCCGTGCTGATGCGCACCTTCAGACGTGACGTCTCGTTTTCACACGACAGTAGCCGTCCAACACGTACATTCGATCCACAGAGCTGAAGTGCTTGATCGCCTTGTCCTATCAGCGCGTCGACCACCTCCGCTGTCGTGGGCGGATTCCTCGGACCCCACCCTACATGGTCCTCTGACGGCGGCTGCTTCCCAAGAAACTTGTCCTTTCGCGAGCGGCCAGTGCATTTACCCGTATCCACAGCAAACGTGCCGTTGGCCACGAACGAGCGTTCGTTGTCCTTCTTTTCCTGGTCGACAAGCTGCTACTAGGTGAGATTCTGTGGATCACCACCTTGCACGTCTTCGTGATCCCCCGTGCCCCCAATCCGAGCGCAGCGCTCGTGGTCTCATGGGGTGCCATTGTGGGTCGGTGGTTTACGATCGTTGCTTCGTGCCCGGTGTGCTTACACTAGCACGAAAAAATTGAAAAGTGAGCTGTTCTCATGCGCTACTACTGATGGTTACTTCGTGTCGCTCAAGTTCATGAACTGTAGGGTACGCTTTTTTCCGAGAGAGATGTAAACCAGTACACTTAAGACACGGCTGACGCGCTTTTGTCAATGGGGTAGAACAGAAGCCCTAAAAGTAGTCCAATGCATTGGGCCTTAACGGGGTACATCTCCATGTCATGAGGCTACATCTGATCACTTCCACATCTTTGCTTGTCACATACCGAGTAATGGTGCATGAAAATACCTTCCTATCATAAAATGCGGCATTTATGTTACACGCTAGAGCACGTACCAACAGCGTTTTACCTGTACCAGGAGGGCCATATAACAGCACACCCTTGTGGTGGTTTGATCCCAACACGAAGGAACAGATCTGGATTCGTGAGTGGTAGCTCAATGACCTCACGAAGCTCTCGAATCTGTTCGTTCAAGCTACCAATACTTGAAAATGATACGTTGCCAGCATCTTTGTTCAGCATCTGGTACACCGTAGGATCCACCTCTCGGGGTAGATATCGCATGATGGTAAGCGTCGTCATGTCCAGCGCCACTTGGGTACCTGACTTCAGCTTGCTCTTATCCACCTTGGCGCGACATCCCACGACGTATCGTGGACCACGAGATGCCTTAACAATAAACTGATCTTCATCCAATTAGTGCAAGACTTCACCAATGATTTGGCCCACACTCTGCTCAGCAAACACGTCGTCACTTTAAACTTCAAGGAAAAAATGACAAGGTGATTCTCGCACTTGTAGAGCTTTTAGATCTTCCTCTGTTTTGTTGAAATCTGTCACTCATGTCTCGACATTCTCACGCATGTTTTTGACCCTATAGAACCCATGATATTCATCATAAGATCAGCCCCTGAGCTATTATACTTTTTACCCATCTAAATATCCAACCTGCTTTCCATCTCGCGATGCTCCATAACCTTCGCTTTAGATGCGTTCAGTTCGTGTGTACGCTCACCTTCCGTCGGGTTTGATGACATTTTCACTTGCACGAGCCCCCTTTACGATATGAAGGTATTTTCAGCCAATAACATCGAAGTGAGGGTGTGCCCGTAGGGCGGAGGGGTGTCGACCCTAAATCGAAGCCATGCATAATATACGGTCAGCCTGCGGTCACGCCCCCCCCCC
>CM047589.1:1887184-2030788 GCA_026184515.1 Peronosclerospora sorghi | reverse complement strand
TGTCAGACGCTCCAGAGTCTATCAAGACTCTCCAAGGCTTATTAAAGCCTTTCACGTCCGCAAGGACTACCAGCAACCCTGGCTGGTACACCAACTCGGTGCTAGAAAGCACCGTTTCCCTCGGGGCTTTGTGCTGTCGACCCCTACCCTGGGGTTTAACAGCACTGAGGGATCCCCCAGTAGGGCGCCCCGCACCTACTGGGAGCCGTCGTTTCCCGACGGCTTGTACAAGGGCTATTTCCCCACCCTTGGTCCCTTGTAGCGAGTGTCTCGCTTGGGATTTTTCGGACATCTGTTCCTCAGATGATCCATGCTCCCACACAGGAAGCATCTCAGCAGCCCACGCTGCTGCAACATAGCTAAGAGCTCTGCCTCGAAGCTCTGTGGAAAAGAGTCAGAGTGACTCTTAGCGGCAGGTTTCTCCTCCGCTTCGACCTGGATCAGGTCCATGGGTTCGGGACCCACCTTAGAGGAACGGAAATTCCTCTCGGCGTTAAACGCTATCTTGAACGCCTCCTCCAGGGATTGGGGTCGGCATCTGAACAATTCCGAACGTGCTGGCCCTTCTCTCAGGGCTCCCATGAAGACGGGGATGGACACATCGTCCGAATACGCTTTCGTGTACATCCCTGCCAACAGGGTATTAAGCTCCTGGATAGAAATCCCCAGGTCCTTATTGCCTTGACGGAACCTCAGGAACGCCAGTTGATTCTGGAAAACCAGATCAGGCGTTGCGTACATGTCTATGAGATTCTGCTTAAGGACCTTCCATGTTGGGAACACGTCCATGACTGACTCCGAACACGTAAACGCCCATGTACGGGCTTTGCCCGTAAGATGGGTCAATGAAAGTCCCACTTGCAAGTGATCAGCGGTCATATTCGCTGTGGCGAAGGCCGTTTCGACCTCTCGCAACCACACGTAAAGATTGTCACCCTTCTCTCCGGTGAACTCCTTTATCTTAAACGATAATGGAGGGCGCACCCCCGTGGAATGACCTCCACTACAACTCGTGTAACAAGACTGATCCTGTTACAGGCTTACACTGTAATTTCGAGGAAGCGCGCAATACAATTAGGGCAGGATTAGTTGGTAACAACTAATCCTATACTAAAAGTAAATATAAATATTTACTTATCTATTAGAACGCAAAATTAAGAGTGTTTATTTAATGGGTGGTTTAGAGGATAATAGTATAGTAACTAACTAATTAATATAATAATATCAAGTCTTTAACTAACTGTACTATTAGTTAACCTGCAAGATTCGGTATTTATACCGAATCGACTCTACCTTCGTAGCATATAATAACTTATAATCTCTTATTTAAATTTCAGACAACGCGTCTGAAATTAAACTGTGATATTCTAACTTGAATATCAATTATGTAATGGCACCCCATTACATCACCCCCCACTTAAGGTGGTTGGCCAATAATAATTCTTATTTTGGCCAATCATGGGTGGCACTTGTTGGTCAGAATTTCTCATTCACCAACTGATTGACCATCGACTCGATGGTCAAGACACGCGGTGGCGCTCTAAAGAGCGCTGCTGAAAACATCGAAGGAGGTTCTTCCTCCGCCTCAGCACTAGGTGCTGAGGTGTTGAGTGACAACAGTGACGCTGCATTAGCAGCGTCAACTACGCAAAGGTCGGAAGACGTACTGTCTTCGACCACAGATGCTGCTAATGTGGCATCTGGCAAGAAACAGGGAGATGTTGCTAATGCAACATCTCGCACGATGACAACCCCCGAATGGTGTGTTGCTAGGAAAGGTTATTCCATGTTCGGATACAGTTATGACTCCGAACAAAGTGATCGGGGCACAGCTGTCCCCACGAAAGGATATAGCGAGTCGAAACTCGCTAGGTTCTCATCGCCTAACAGCGATGATGACTCTGGGGTCGCTGTCAGCTATGACAGCGACAATGATTATCACAGGTGGTTGCGGGAACGCAGAGCCCCACCTGGACCAAGTACTTCTCCACGTCGGGGTGTTTTAACCCCGGCGCGTGGTGTTGAAGCAGGAGGTGCTCCGCCTGCTAAACGGGCTCGAGCAGAAGCGGCGCCTGCCGCTTCTAAAGCGTATCATCGTACGGAACCACATGTTCCGTACAGAGTGGGGTTTTGGACCCCTGGCTGGGCTATTGCCCCCAACAGTGGCGGTCACCGTAGACGGTACTGCAAGTATGCGTTGTTCGATATCAACGTGCTGGATGACTGCGAAGACGTCCAGTCACGTCGATTCGATCGAAGTACAGACGATAGACGTCTGTACCTTATTGACCTCTTTTTCCAGGTTCGATATTATTCGAGCCGAAAAGGGTCAAGGAAGAACAGGGACGATAAAGACGCCCTTACCAAGAGTTGGAATGCTTTTGCTTACAACTACAACAAAAGCCCAGATGATTATGTGAATAAAGTTCACGTAATGCGCGAGCGCTTTTTAAAGCACTCACGAACAGGCAAAATGGAATACATTCATTATGCTTGCATCAAAGAAGGGTTAAAGTGTGGTGTCCCTTCTCACCTCGTTTGCCCGCGTTGTACGCAGGGCGATCCTCGTCTGTCAGAGGAGGAGTTGCGGGAGTACGGTGGTTTTTCCGTACCCGCCGAAATTCAGGGTTTTTTTTTAATTGATACCCTGAATGCATCAACACCTACTGTTGATGCTACTTCGCATTATGAGTTTGAGACTTCTTTTCAAAATCAGTAAAAAGGTCTGGGGCGTCGGCCCTCAGAACCTCAATCGGTTCCCAAGAGTCGAACTCTTGGGGATATCCCAGCCAGTGTACCAAGTACTCGGTACGCTGCCCCTTCTTCGAAGGCACCGAGCGCTTCGGGATCAAGCGCTCGAGAATGTATCGCTTATTCCCCTGATTATCGATCAGGGGCGGTGGAGGTTGAGAATTCCCTCGCCGTTGTTGTTGCGGAGCATGGTTCTTCGCTCCGCAAGCTCGAGGAGGGTTATTCCTCCTTGAGCAGCGATATGTCTCACTCTGTGAAGACATATCGGTCTCTTCGAGAAGATGTCCGCGACATCTTCGGGGCGCACACTGCCCTCCAGCAGAAGAATGATCTTCTGTACATTGAGCTTTCCCGCTATAAGGGAGAGCTCGATCGGCGCACGGCTGATCTTGAGCAGTCGAAGGCGGAGGTAACGACTCTCTGCTCTGCTCACCAACGGCTGGAGGCCGATTACAAGTCTCTCTTGGGAGACTTGGAGAATCACGGTATCTTCCGTGGTTCTGCGTCTCGTCGTAAGACGAAGACGAGTGATACGGCTTGAGCCGCCCAACATAGAATGTTGGGTGAAGCCGCATTGCTGTGGGAATGTCTAAGGTATAGGCATTCCCCCGAATCGCTTGTACATTGAAAGGTCCAATGTACTTAGGAAGCAACTTCCGTGTAGGGAAATTGCTTATTTCATGTGTAGGCAAATTAGTAGTACTTAATAATACTAATTCACCTTTAAGAAAGGAGTTTTTGTTCTTCCTTCCTTGTTAATCTGCATTTTGCTTCTGCTTATCAAAAGCAGAGGCAAGTGCATCTTTTACATAGCGTATTACAGCTTGGCTCTGTAATACGAATTCATCTACTGCTTTATCAGCAGTAGGTGCATTGTCCTCTTTGTCTGCAGCCATTGCTGCAGACACATATTCATCATATGCAGCTTCAGTTTTATTTGAATCTGCTTCCGCTTCTACTGTATTTTCAGTAGAAGGGCCATCGTTTTGTTCACAAGTTGCAGTCGCAACTTGCGCATTGACTCGCTCAAAATTTTAGCGGGTCCATACCCCACTTAGATTTGACGTACCGCCAAGTAAAGCTGGGGTTCGTGGATGCCTTAAGGCATTCACGTAGAACGCTGTATGCTTAGTTGAAGCATGCACCGAATTGTTAATCGCGAATTCAGTGAGTGGCAGATAGTCACTCCACTGTTCAAAGGCATGTGCGTATGATCGCAACATGTCTCCGAGAACACGGTTAACCCGTTCCGTCTGCCCATCCGTTTCCGGATGGTCCGCAGTTGAAATCTTCAACTGGGTTCCCAACAATGAGAGCGTTTCTTTCCAGAAACGTCCTGTAAATCTCGGATCTCTATCCGAGACAATGTCTTCCGGCATTCCGTGCAAACGGAATACCGTATCAACGAATATCCGCGCTGTTTGAGCGGCGGTTACGTTCGCTGATACTGCTGTAAGATGTACCATCTTACTGAAACGGTCTACAAATACCACTATTCCGATCTTCCGACTATTGTCGGGTGGAAGACCGAATACGAAGTCCATTGAAATGGACTTCCAACACTCTGTCGGAACCGGCAGAGATTGCAGCGGAGCCTGTGCAGACTGCGCAGGCTTAACGCGCTGGCAAATCTCGCAAGCGCGTACGTATTTCCGTACCCACTTGTACTGGTTTCGCCAGTAAAAGTCACGTGCGAGAGAAGCGTATGTCTTCTCTCGACCTTGATGCCCCGAAATCGGTGCATCATGATACTCAAACATAATTTGATGTTTGAGATCATCGTCGTTTGGAACGACGATGCGACTTTCATCTTTTTGGTCTGTGCTGTAAAGCAGCAGACCATCGTGCAGTCGATATCGATGCACGCAAGCGCGGAGGAACTCTAGGAGTTCGTCGCGTTTCTCACTTGATTGATTACGTAAGTAATCAATCAACAGACGTGTCTCCTCGTCTGTTTTGTACGCCTCGCGTACTTGTCGTATAATTGACGACGACAAAGCAGTGCAACGGATCGCGTTTGCACTGGCCCCTTCGGTTACGGACGGTTTCGTCTCGTAATCGGGCCTTCGTGATAGCGTATCTGCTATCACGTTCAACTTTCCGGGTTTGTATTCAACCGTAAAGTTGTACTCAGCAAAGAATGACAGCCATCGAGCCATTCTTTGAGAAATGTGTGGTGAATTCACGGCCGTGCGTAGCGACGTATGGTCCGTGTAAACCACAAACGGTCTATCTCCCAATAGATAGATCCGAAACTTAGCCAGTGCATACTTAATGGCACGGATTTCCTTGTCATGCACTGGATAGTTGCGCTCGGCTGGGCGCAACTGACGCGATTGATAGCAGATTACGCGATCACGATCATCGTGATCACGCTGCATCAAAGCACAGCCGATAGCGAAATCGCTCGCGTCGCAAACGACGTGGAACGGACGCTCGTTATCGGCTATAGCCAAGACAGGCGCTTCAGTCAAGCTTTGCTTGACTGCATCAAAAGCATCTTGGCATTGGGTATCCCAATGCCATTCGACATCTTTCTTAAGTAATTGAGAAAGAGGTCGTATCAACCCAGCATAGTTCCACGAATACTTGTGCAAATATGTTCCCAGCCCAAGGAACTTTCGAAGTCCCTTAACGTTGTTTGGCGTAGTCCATTCAACGATCACCCTGATCTTTTCTGGATCAGGACGCACCCCGTTCTTGCCCACAAAGCATCCAAGAACGGGTATCTCAGGTGCACCAAAGGTGCCCTTCTTCGGATTTGCATAGAGCTTATGCTTACGCATAAGCTCTAACACTCGACGTAGATGTTCCCTATGGACATCTACATCGCTTTTATCGTGTTCACCCTTACTATGGATGAATACTTCATCGAAATAACTCGGTGCGAATTCTAGCACCGGGCGTAATAGATGCGTTACGCATCTGTTAAACGTAGCAGGGGCATTTCGAAGCCCCTGTGGCATAACAAGCCACTCCCAAAGCATGCCGCTTGGGGTTCTTACCGCCGTGAGAGGGATATCCTTCTCACGCATTAGGATTTGATAAAGTCCATCTCTTAGATCGAGAGCACTAAAGATGGTGCTCCCGCACATGCCATCTATGATGAAATCTTTTCGCGGTATCAGTGTCTGCGCCGGTACCGTCGCTGCGTTCAGCTTGTTGTAAGCGTGAACGGTTCTCCACCCACCTGTGGACTTTTTCACACAAAAGGTGGGGGTAGAGTGCGGTGAGGTAGACTCCCGCACTTGGCCTGATTTACGACGAGCTTCGAAAAACTCGTCGATCGCTTTTACTTGATCACGCGGCAACGGCCATTGCCGCGTAACACAATACTTCGTGCCTGGCACGAGGTCAATCTCATGACGAGTTCCCTTATCCTTAGGGAGCTCGCTAGGTACTTCTTCTGGGAATACGTCAGCGTATTCTCGAAGTACCTCATAAAATGGGGAGTTCGCTTTAAGCGACTCCCAGCTCTGCGCTTCAAAGCGCTGAACTTTGGTTTGATCATTGGGAACCTCTTTCCCAATGTTTTCCACTTGTAATGTGGATATTCGTTCACGAATATCCACTCCATCATCTGTTGCTACGATAATACAGATCTGTTCGATCTGATCATCGTGCAAGTTTCTCATAAACTTCTTCCATCTTAGCGCTGGAAGAGCCATCACCTCCGAACCTTCTTTCGGAGGGTGTTCCATCAACAGAGACTGGGTAGCTAATCCGTTCTCCGTTTGCGTCAAGACTTTGATCGTCTCGACGGAACTGCCCATGCAATCAGACGCACTCGTCTGATTGACTGCTATACGGTGATTACGATTCACCGTGTGCGAATACTCATCATCATGGTGGCCACTGCCTACCATGGAATTTTGGCGATCAGATGTGCTCGTCTGCTCGGCCGCCTTTTCTGCGACACGGTGGTCTTTATCACCCGTGTGCATGGCTAACGCAACGTGGTGGGAACTGGCCATCACGGAGTTGTGCTCACGATTGCACTTGATCGTGAGTTCACTCTCATCAACACGGAATTCTTTCATCGTGTTGGAACCTTCGGTCGCACAGTGGGTGTTTCCCACTGTGAATACTATTTAATTATCATGGTGGGTGTTTCCCACCGTGGATATCACTTCATTCTCACGGTGGGTGTTTCCCACGGTGGATATTATTTCATTCTCACGGTGGTCTTTATCACCCGTGGAATGTTTCTCTCCAACACGCAACGACTCCTCTGTTGCGTGTGGTAGTCCCTCTGGACTCTCACCAGCGGAGGTACCTTCCGCTGATCGTGTCAAAACAGACTTGGTGGTGCCATCGCTATCCACCCGACTGTCTGACGCTGCGGTTGTATCCTCTGATACAGCCGGATTACACACAGGGTGATCAGATCCTGTGCATCCGCCACAGTCGATCGATAGGTTAACCCAGTCGATCGAAGGTTTAAACTTGGACATCCATGGGATTCCAAGTATCACATCGAACTTGTCATCTAAATCGAGGACGATGAATTCATCCTCGAATGACAGTTCATTCAACTCGAAGCGTGTTTTAATCACACGCTTTGGAATAGTCACGGTTGCACCTGTTGCTAACCGGACTGACAACATACTTCGTGGGGTTTCTACCTCCACGAAGCTCAACAGCGTTAGACTCTGAGTTCTAACGAAATTGTTTAACGCTCCTGTGTCAAACAAAGCTCGCATGGGGACATCGCTCCCGTGCGGCTTAACCTCCAGGGTGATAAGAGGCTTATCATCACCCTGCACCTTTTGACAGGACATAGTCCCGTCTGGGGCTATTACCCTCACATGCCCTATGTCGTCATGTGGGATAACATTCCCAGTAGGGCGCCCCGCCTCTACTGGTGATTCTCGTTTTTTGCACCAACAGGGTGATGTCCCTGTTGGTGTCGCCGTGCAGCGTACGGTTCCGTCCGCTGACTGCGTGGCACCGGACGCGGTGCCATACACTCATGGGCAAAATGCCCCATTTTCGCGCATCTATTGCAGCGAATATTCTTCTTAAATTTCGGTTGCTTCGTGTTCGAAGCAACCGCAACTGATAGGTCCATCGGCTCTGGACCTCCAACACCCATGCTCTGGTGCGGGTGGCTGTTTCTTGTGACGAAGTGTGAGATTCGTCTGCCTGACTGCTGATTGTTGACATGCCGTTGCGGCATGTCAAAAGCGAAGGGCTGTTGAGCCCTTCGGCTGTTCCCAGCATGATATGACGCTGATCGTATGCTGAACTCCTCACGGATGCTCATATCAATGGCATCCCTAAGAGTATCTGGCGGGTGCCGGTAGAGACTCTGTTTGACGGGACCATCATTGAGTCCCTTCATGAAGCCAGTGACCTGCATAGCAGGGGGCACCGGCTCATACACAATATTTGACAGCGAATATTGCGTCTTCTGAGCGTAAGATTGAAGGTCAAGCTTACCTTGCCGGAGTTCCATGAACTCCTGCCGACTACTTAGCTCCATTTCCTGGAGCTTCAAAGTTGCGCTTTAGCTCAGCTTTTATTTCCTGATAAGTCAGGAACGCAGAGTTATCAGTGGCTCTGCAACTCATCGCCCATACCCTGGCTCTGCCTCCCAGAAATGTGTGGCGAAGTACGCCTGTTGACGTTCGTCAACAATATTTTGCGCGGAGATGGCATCTTCCACCTCTGCGAACCATCTACGAAGGGGCTCACCCCCTTCGCCGGTAAAGGGCGGTACTCGCGCCTTTACCACTTCAACGCTATGCGTTGCAGGTGCAGTTGCGGCCCGCGCTGTCTCTGGCGCGGGCCGTACTGAATTTTCTAGGTGGTTTCGCCTAAAGCGATTCACCACCTGTATCACTTCATCCGGGGACTTACTCTTGAGGAAGGTAATGATGTCGGTCCCCATATACCGAACCATTTCCACCGTCGCGTCTTTACTACACGACGAGAAGTGAGGGAAGTGTTCATTCACCACTTCCAGCGTTCTCTCTCGCTCGGCAGGCGTCATGTCTCGCGCATGATGCCGAGCGGATCTTAATCTTCGCTCCGCTAGTTAACTAGCAGAACGGAACTGTGGTCGTTAAGACGGACCACAAAGTGCTACCAGGTGTAACAGGACTGATACTGTTACAGGCTTACACTGTAATTTCGAGGAAGCGCGCAATACAATTAGGGCAGGATTAGTTGGTAACAACTAATCCTATACTAAAAGTAAATATAAATTTTTACTTATCTATTAGAACGCAAAATTAAGAGTGTTTATTTAATGGGTGGTTTAGAGGATAATAGTATAGTAACTAACTAATTAATATAATAATATCAAGTCTTTAACTAACTGTACTATTAGTTAACCTGCAAGATTCGGTATTTATACCGAATCGACTTTACCTTCGTAGATTATAATAACTTATAATCTCTTATTTAAATTTCAGACAACGCGTCTGAAATTAAATGTGATATTCTAACTTGAATATCAATTATGTAATGGCACTCCATTACAACTCGCCTCATGAGCGATGAGGGCATTTACCCTTGCCTTTAGGGTCTTAAGGCCCTGCTCCACTAGGAGCTTCATGCCTTCTTCCCCCGTTAATGGTAACAGCCTTTTAAAGGCTTCCTGATGGAAGAGGGTCAAACTATCCCAATCTTTCTGATTCATCCTTTGCATAAGGATGCCTAGTCTACCAACACAGGTGTTGGATTGACTACAAGTGCTACCAGATGTATCCGGTGCGTATACCCACGGTGCGGCTAGCTCACAGAGGAAGACGCTTCCTTAAAGCGGTAGCTACCGCTACTTAGCCGATACGCCCTTGTAAAGGGCTTAGTAGGAGAGTTCTCCTACTCGGGGCCAAGATTCCCGGGTTAGTTTACGACTTAGCCTTAACGGCTGTATTCCCTTTACGGGATGTAAGTAAAGGGAGGCCTCCCTCTTACCTACGACACTCACTGCGCGCGCGACCGGTCGAGGTCGCACGTCCCCAAATAGATTGAAATGTAAACTGAATATATTTAATATGTAATTAGCCTAAATTAATTTAAACTAATATAATATATATGTAATACTAAGTAGAATATTCCTAATTCGTACCTAGCTAAAATGTAGTGTACACACCTGTTTACTGACACGTGGATGGCTGACACACCACCACACCAAGGGCCCATGCCCTGATTGGTTAAAATAACCAAAGGTTCAAAACCTTTCAAACCGGCCAATACTGACCTCAACCGTGGTGTACTCATGTACACCAACACTCAATGTAACCCGAATGTAACCCCGTTATAACTGGGGCCACCAGTGACCGAAACCTCCGGGAAAGCGACAGGAATTCAAACTAGGACACCGATTCGATCGACGCGGACGATGAAGAGCTTTAGATTTAACGGCTTGGCAGATTCTTTAAGGTAAGACCCGCTACCAAAACCTCCGTACCAGTCAAGAAGGTTTTAAAGATGATGCATACTGTAACGTAGAGTAACCCGCAAAGGGTGCATCCCATCACGAACAAATCCGAATGTTGTCACTATGGCGGGAGAACTTGAGAGAATTCCTAAGCAGCTAACGTTTCTACAGCGAATATTTGGGAAGAGCGGGAGATACCACAGAATCGCTGTAATGGGGTTACATTCGGGTAACACTTAGTGTTGGTGTACATGAGTACACCACGATTGAGGTCAGTATTGGCCGGTTTGAAAGGCTTTGAACATTTGTTTTTTTTAACCAATCAGGGCAGGGGGCCTTGGTGTGGTGGTGTGTCAGCCATCCACGTGTCAGTACACAGGTGTGTACACTACATTTTAGCTAGGTACGAATTAGGAATATTCTACTTAGTATTACATATAGTTTATATTAGTTTAAATTAATTTAGGCTAATTACATATTAAATATATTCAGTTTACATTTCACTCTAAATAGCAGACGCGCGACCTCGACCGGTCGCGTGTGCAGTGAGTGTCGTAGATAAGAGGGAGCCCTCCCTTTATCTACACCCCGTAAAGGGAACACAGCCGTTAAGGCTACGTAGTAAACCAACCCGGGAATCTTGTCCACGAGTAGGAGAACTCTCCTACTAATCCCTTTACAAGGGCGTATCGGCTAAGTAGCGGTAGCTACCGCTTTAAGGAATAGTCTTCCTCTGTGCGCTAGTCGCACCGTGCGTATACGCACCGGCTACATCTGGTAGCACTTGTAGTCAATCCAACACCTGTGTTGGTAGACTAGGCATCCTCTGCAAAGGATGAATCGGAACGATTGGGATAGTTTGACCCTCGTCCATCAGGAAGCCTTTAAAAGGCTGTTACCCTTAACGGGGGAAGAAGGCATGAAGCTCCTAGTGTAGCAGGGCCTTGAGGCCGTAAAGGCAAGGGTAAATGCCCTCATCGCTCATGAGGCAAGTTGCGGTGGAGGTCATTCCACGGGGGTGCGTCCTCCATTATCGTTTAAGATAAAGGAGTTCACCGGAGAGAAGGGTGACAACCTTTATGTTTGGTTGCGAGAGGTTGAAACGGCCTTCGCCACAGCGAACATGACCGCTGATCACTTGCAAGTGGGACTTGCATTGACCCATCTTACGGGCAAAGCCCGGACATGGGCGTTTACATGCTCGGAATCAGTCACGGACGTGTTTCCAACATGGAAGGTCCTTAAGCAGAAGCTCATGGACATGTACGCAGCGCCTGATCTGGTATTCCAGAATCAACTGGCGTTCCTGAGGTGCCGCCAAGTCACTAAGGACCTGGGGATTTATATCCAGGAGCTTAAGACCCTGTTGGCAGGGATGTACGCGAAAGCGTATTCGGACGATGTGTCCATCCCCGTCTTCATGGGAGGCCTGAGAGAAGGGCCAGCACGTTCGGAATTGTTCAGATGCCTACCCGAATCCCTGGAGGAGGCATTCAAGTTGGCGTTCAACGCCGAGAGGAACTTGCGTTCATCTAAGGTGGGTCCCGAACCCATGGACCTGAGCCAGGTCGAAGCGGAGGAGAAACCTCCCGCTAAGAGTCACTCTGACTCTTTTCTACAGAGCTTCGAGGCAGAGCTCTTAGCCATGTTGCAGAAGCGTGGGCTGCTGAGATTCTTCCTGTGTGGAAGCGTGGATCATCTGAGGAACCGATGTCCGAAAAATCCCAAGCGAGACACTCGCTACAAGGGACCAAGGGTGGGGAAATAGCCCTTGTACAAGCCGTTGGGAAACGACGGCTCCCAGTAGGTGCGGGGCGCCCTACTGGGGGATCCCTCAGTGCTGTTAAGCCCCAGGGTAGGGGAAGAAAGCACAAAGCCCCGAGGGAAACGGTGCTTTCTAGCACCGAGTTGGTGTACCAGCCAGGGTTGCTGGTCGTCGTTGCGGACGTGAAAGGCTTTAATAAGCCTTGGAGAGTCTTGATAGACTCTGGAGCGTCTTACAATTATGTCAGACGGGCTTCTGTTGTGAAGAGTCGGCTGTATTCCGAGGCCCTAGAGGCACGTTCTCGTGACGTTGTCACGGTCCGTCTTGCGACGGGCGTACAGGTTTCTGTACCCAAGGTCTTGATTGACCTTAAGCTGAAGTTTTCAGACTTCGACAGCTTAGAACGTTGCCTAGTCCTGGATTTGGACTCGAGGTATGACCTCATTCTGGGCATGAAGTGGCTGTAACGCCACGAGCCATGGATATACTGGAAGTCTAAGTCCATTGGCTCAACGCACCCGCGGTCGGGTGAAGCATTGGCGAGTCATGAACCCACCTTTGCTCGATCGCAAAAGTGATTCTGGCGTGAGATGCCAGAGATTGGGATGTCTGAAATGATCATTCCCAATGGCGTTAAGGAAGAGTTCCTTAACGAGGGGGATTCGGCGGTTAATCCCCGCGCCGATATAGGCGAGACTGGTGAGTCGCCAGTGATAGAGGTGTAATCCTTGGAGGGTAAGCGCGAGGCGCTTAGAGAAGAGACCCGAACTTCGTCTCTTCTACAGGTCGGAATTGATTCTGACCACGCCGTGTACGGCGAACAAGTTGCGACTCCAGTGGTAGGGGTAGAGACCCCTGTGGTTAAGCGCGAGGCGCATCCAAGCGAAGAGACCCGAAGTTCGTCTCTTTCGCACGCCGGAAATGATTCCGATTACGCCGTTATAGGTGAGACCGGCAAGTCACCGGTGGTAGAGGTTGAGACCTCTGTGGATAGGCGCGTGGCGCTTCCAATAGATGGGGCAAATTGACTCCCCCCATCTGGGTCTCGGGATGAGTCCCGAGGCCAGTAGTCAGCAGTCCTATCGGATGCTGAATAGTGTGACAGGTGTTGTCACAGAAGGTGTAAGCCTAGAACGGTTGCCTGGGGTAGGCGAACTGTTGTCGTTGGAGGAGATGTCCTTCAACGAGTTTGAAGCTGCTTTTAAAGCAGATGAAATCGACGAGGTTGTCGTATTACGTCCGTAAGAGGAGTTGAACTCCTCATCCACGATGGACGAGTCAGTTTTGGTGAAAACCAAACAGGCATTAAATGCCCGAAGCGGTCTCAAGATCCTTGCAGATCCTGAGGACCCTTACCATTACTTATTGAAAGAATTTGGAGATTTCATTAGTGACAACCCGCCGATGGGGTTACCACCTGATCGGGGAGTCCGAAATGAAATTGATTTGGTTCCTGGAACCAAATACTGCGTCGCTAGGCAGTGGCCTCTCCCCAAGGAACAATGCGACGTCATCGACGCATTCTTCAAGGGGAAAGAAGAGGCAGAGATGGTACGGGAGAGCAAGTCTCGTCACTCATCTCCCACTTTTTGTGTTCGTAAACCGAACGGAAAGTGACGCATTGTGCATGCGTACAACAAGCTGAATGCAGCTACTGTGCCCATGCAGACTCCGATTACTCGGAAGGTTGTCCTCCAGAACAATATGGCGGGCTGTACTGTATACATTGCCTTAGATCTGGTGGACGGGTATTATCAGGTGCTCATGCGAGCATCCGATATTCCGCTTACAGCGGTCATCACGCCTAGGGTCATGCTGCGGGAGTGGCTTGTTATGCCACAGGGGCTTTCGAATGCACCAGCGACTTTCAATCGCTTGGTGACTCAACTCTTCCGCCCTCATAGAAAGTACGCTCAGACGTACTTCGACGATATATTCGTTCATAGTCGTGCGGAAGGGGACTCGTCTATGTTCAGACGCATCTGATACACCTTCGAGATGTGCTCGAATGTATGCGAGAGCATAAGTTATATGCGAACGCATCCAAATGTATATTTGGTGCTGAGGAAATTCCTTTCCTCGGATGCTTCATCGGTAAGGATGGAGTGCGGGCGGATCCCGCGAAGGTGAAATCCATTGTGTAGTGGCATTCGCCTGTAAATCTTAGAGATTTACGGAAGTGGATTAGATTATCCAACTATCTCCACAAGTACAGCGAGAACTACGCTGAAATGGCGAAGCCATTGACCGACCTTCTTAAGAAGGAAGTTGATTGGTGTTGGGGAACTGAACACCAAAACGCTTTTGAAGCGGTTAAGGGAAGCTTGTTAAAATCTCCCGTTCTTGCTCTCCCAGATTCTGGGAAACCATTTAGTGTCGTCTGCGACGCCTCCTATTTTGCAATCGGATGTGGTTTGTTACAAGCAGACGATGCAGGAAGGGAACGCGTAATTGCGTTTGAGTCGAGGCAGCTTAAAGCTGCAGAACGGAATTATCCCGTTCATGACAAGGAGCTACTTGCAATGAAGTATGATCTTGTCAAATTTAGGGTTCACCTACTCAGCTCAAAGCCGTTCGTGGTTTATACTGACCACGCGTCCTTACGGACAGCGACAAGTCGCCTCATCTCTCGCAACGGATGGCCCGTTGTCTCTCCTTCTTTGCGGAGTACAACTTTGAGGTTAAGTATAAACCTGGCAAGCAAAACGTGCTTGCAGACGCGTTGTCGCGTCGTCCCGATTATGAGCTCGCTCACGCGACATTAGTCACCACGTCTGTGGTGGATCTCATACGCCACGCGTATGAGAAAGACCCACAATGTACGGCGCTTATCCGCGCGTTAGGTGAAAAGGGTCTTGGCTCGTCTGAGCCAACCCTGTAAAGTCGAGATAAAGCTCGTTTACACCGTTACAGGTACTGTGACGGTCTGCTATTTTATAGCACGAGCGCGGAGGACACTCCGCGGGTGGTAGTTCCTCATAATGAGGAACTAAAGTATAGAGTCCTCTTTGAGGCACATGACGCCCCTACCGGGGGTCATTTAGGTCGGTATAAGACCTACAGAGGTTTAAGCACTTTGTATTGGTGGCCCAATATGTATAAGTGGGTCGGTGCGTATATACGCAACTGTGAGACGTGTCAGAGGGTTAAACCCTCTGCAAGTTCAGCTGTGCCTTTGGCGAGCTTATCGGTTCCAACGGAGTGTTGGAAATCCATTAGCATGGATTTTATCTTCGGTTTTCCGAAGGATAAGGCCGGGAACACCGGCATATTGGTCTTTGTAGACCGTTTGAGCAAGATGGCTCACCTGGCGGCGGTGCCAGAGTCCATATATGGACAAGGAACAGCGAAAGTGTTCCTAGACCGTGTCTTTCAACAGCATGGTCTACCCGATTCCGTTGTGTCGGATCGGGATCCCCGTTTTACGGGACAATTTTGGGGAGCGTTGTTTAAGGTGCTAGGCACCAAGCTCCTCATGTCCACTGCGGATCATCCGCATACGGACGGTCAGACGGAACGCGTTAATCGCGTTGTGGAGGATATTCTCCGGAGTTTATGTCCGGATTCTCCAAAGAGTTGGAGTGAGATGCTCCCGATTGTTGAATTTGCTATCAACAATTCGGTACATGCATCTACGGGGTTTACCCCGTTTTACGTGAACGGATTGGTGAATCCGAGGGTTCCGTTAACGCCACGTGTGTGTGGCCCAGAGCTTGAGGGGGAGGAGTCCCCGATGTCAGCCCTGTATCTGCTCGAAAGCACATCGATTAGTTTTTATCGACGCGCCTTAGTGTCTTAAGACACGTCTGCGATGCCATGGCGGAAAGCCAAGACAAGCAGAAGGAGAAAGCTGACCGAAAAGGGCGGCGTAACAAAAAGGTATACAAAGTAGGAGAAAGTGTTTTATTAAACGCTAAAAATCTTCCTACACATGCAGTTTCAAATGTGTTGCGCAATAACTGCGCCCCAGGTTTGTGGGCCCCTTTAAGGTGTTAGCCCGAAAGGGCTTGTCGTACACCTTAGACATCCCAAAGGCGATGCGTACGCATCAAACCTTTTATGTGGGTATGCTTAAGCCATACCAGAACCCGGAGGCGGGTCCCCTCTCGGAGAAGGGTGAGAAACCGGATAGACGAAAGGCGCAACAGGTCGGAACATCTCCGACAGGGTTGATATACGACCCTGAAGCTCCGCAACGAGAGTCTCGAGAGAGGCAAGCCGCTCCTCGATGCGTTCATTCTCACTCCCCTCGTTGCGGAGTTCCTCCTGAGCATCTTGGATGCGAAGGCTCTGCCGATCACAGCCCTCGTGGAAGTCACGACGCAATAGCGCGACCCCCTCCTCCAGTGCTCGATACGGAGGGTACTCCACATTATCATGTGGCACGTCTGATGCACGACGCCATCACCGGGGTGAGACCCAGTACCTGGTGAAGTGGAAAGGGTATCCACATTCCCAGAACTCGTGAGAGTACGAGACTCCTCTGCGTCAGGATTGCCGTGACGTCGTTGACGCTTTCGAGCGGGAGAATCCCACTGAGAGTCAACGACCAAAGGGGCTGAAGAAGCCCCTTCACTCCCAATAGCTGGGAGCTCGCCGGAGGCAGATGCTGTGCCTGCCTTGCTCTCCGGCACCACATCGAGAGCAGAGCGCGTATAATAGGAGGCAGGTAATTGCCCTTGCGCTTTGGCCTGAGCATAGGCCAAGCGTAGCGCTCTCTCTACCCGAACGTCGTGTTCGGAAAAGCTGTTGTACAGCGCATCGAAACTGGGGAGGTGTTTCTCCCTTTCCGCCCAGGCGCGGAACGCCTGTTCTGCCTCTTCGACGCTTTCGTCCCTCAGGAGAACAAGGGGAATCTTGCGGAGAATATCCACGAGGACACCGCGTGCCTGTTTCCCGAGGCGCGTCCGGTAGGACTTAACGGAATAATGTTTGGGCGTTAGTAGCCGGGCCCGGAGTTGGTTCCGATGCGCAATTCACGCGGCAGTATAGCCGCTGGTCCAGGGGTATAAGAGGCTAAACCCCTCTTGACCGCGTTCTTAGCCCTCTTTTGAGGGTCGCGAGGTCCCTTACGTGCCCGTCCGGCACGTCGGGCCTCTTGAACCAAGGACGGTTCATTGGTGGGGGTTGCCTGTAGTAGCCGGGTGCGTACACGCACGGTGCGGCTATCGCACGGAGGAAGACTTTCCTTTAAGCGGCGCTCGCCTCTACTTAGCCGATACGCCCTTATAAAAGGGCTTAGTAGGATAGAGCTCTCCTACTCGGGGCCAAGATTCCCGGGGTGGTTTACAGATAGCTTTCGCTAACCCCTTGTAACAAGACTTCCCTTATAAAGGGAGGTAGCGTAAGGGAGAACTCCCTTAGGCTACAATACTCACTGCGCGCGCGACCGGGCGTGGTCGCGCGCCTAGCTCCGCTAGCCTTAACGGCAAGGCTCCCTTACTAAGGGTGTATCTAAAGGGAGGGCTCCCTTTAGCTACTACACTCACTGCGCGAGCGACCGGGCGTGGTCGCGCGCCTGGCAGTCTTAAGTATTTTTGTAAACTGAATATATTTAATATGTAATTATTTAAACTAATATAAACTATATGTAACACTAAGTAGAATATTCTCAATTCGTACCTAGCTAAAATGTAGTGTACACACCTGTGTACTGACACGTGGATGGCTGACACACCACCACACCAAGGGCCCATGCCCTGTTTGGTTAAAATAACCAAAGGTTCGAAACCTTTCAACCCGGCCAATACTGACCTCAACCGTGGTGTACTCATGTACACCAACACTCAGTGTTACCCGAATGTAACCCCGTTACACCTGTGGTAACCTGGAGGTATCACCCCTAGCGGGTAACGGTGGCGCGCGAGTTAGTGCGTTTTCCCCACGTGTGGGGAATGGGTTGGATGACTGATAACGCTGTTCGGCGCTATCAACATGACCAGCCGTTGGGGAGAGCTCCCCATGGGCGTCCACTTCCGAGCTGTCGGAATAGTTTGCGTCCATAGCACACCTGAGGGTGTGCAGTGGACAGCCAGAGGTACTGGCGTTGGAGTTCTCCAACAAAATTTTGTTTATTGCGTAGGCAATAGTCTTGATGGGGGAGGATGTAACGGGGTTACATTCGGGTTACATTGAGTGTTGGTGTACATGATTACACCACGGTTGAGGTCAGTATTGGCCGGTTTGAAAGGTTTTGAACCTTTGGTTATTTTAACCAAACAGGGCATGGGCCCTTGGTGTGGTGGTGTGTCAGGCATCCACGTGTCAGTACACAGGTGTGTACACTACATTTTAGCTAGGTACGAATTAGGAATATTCTACTTAGTATTACATATAGATTATATTAGTTTAAATTAATTTAGGCTAATTACATATTAAATATATTCAGTTTACATTTCACTCTAAATAGCAGACGCGCGACCTCGACCGGTCGCGCGTGCAGTGAGTGTCGTAGATAAGAGGGGGCCCTCCCTTTATCTACACCCCGTAAAGGGAACACAGCCGTTAAGGCTGCGTAGTAAACCAACCCGGGAATCTTGGCCCCGAGTAGGAGAACTCTCCTACTAAGCCCTTTACAAGGGCGTATCGGCTAAGTAGCGGTAGCTACCGCTTTAAGGAATAGTCTTCCTCTGTGCGCTAGTCGCACCGTGCGTATACGCACCGGCTACAATCGCCTTGATAGTCGCTGCAATTCTGGCAACTTCAGGTGCTCTTGGTTACACTATCTACAGTGGGTTAAAACACCCACAAAACTGATTACGTCGCGTTGATGGGGGATGTTGAAGTGCCCCCGAAATTCGGGCGCGCCGTGCGTCGCGCGTATTTGGGCATGTGCGACTTTCAAGTAAATGGGTTTTGGGTATTTACCCAGTTTTATGGGTTTTACTCAAAAATAAATTTGTATATACATTTTGTGAGATGAGTTTTTTACTTAGGGTCGCCCTACCGGCACACAACTCCGACGGGCAGAACCCACGTGACTTTCGACCAATAGAAATTCGAGAAACTGGTAAGAAACATCTTGTTATCAAAAAACATCTTGTCCTTTTGTACACTTGCGCGATAAATCTCAGGTACGAAAGGACCTTCTCGCACCTAGTTAAGTTGGGTCGCCCTACGCCGCACGCTCTGGAGGTGAATATTTACTGTTTTTATTCTTTTCGAAGTATATCGACAACTGAGATTGATGTTGAGGTCAAATTGTCGATACCGACCGGAAGTGTGTAATTATTGAAGCCCATGTGAGACGTGAAGAACGGGACAGCTCATCGGCTCCATTGCAAGCAAATACGCTTGCGCTTGCGCTGCAGATTTGGCAACACCACGCTTCGCTGGCCAACTGCACCTTGATACTGAGCGTTTTCTGCCTCACGACATCAACATCGATCATGTGATATTTTCTGAACGTTCTGGAATCCATCTTGAAAATGAAGTCGACGTTTCGGTGATAACTGATTCCTTTTTGTGAGTCAATTGGAAGTGTTGGTTCTCAACTCCACAACTGGAAGCTAACGACTATCACCAGTTACGCCTTGGTCCACGTCGACAATACATCAGAACTGACCTGAACGAAGAAAATGAATGATCTGCAAGTAACGATGCTGCCCGTGATCTCTTGAGTGACGTTCTCAATCCCATCACGTAGAGATGCTTTCTTGGTTCCGTAGGCTAACGAATATCGTCAGTTATCCTTAGTCTACATCGACAATCAGCGAACGGTAGTCAAGACCGACCTGAACCATCGGAGGGTGAAAAGCTCATTACCATTGGAAAAACGGCCCCATCTTCTAACGATAAGCAACTTGTCGAAATCGTATCTTTACGCAAAGAAATGGAATTCTCTGACGACTACTTAAGCGACGGCATCTCGTCTAGCGAAGAAGAGGATATTGAAACGGAAGAGGGCGACGAAGACAATGTCTCGAAACGGCTTTTAAAGCGAAGTCGTCAAAAATAGGTACCGAGATTGCTGATGAGGAGTAAATGTACTTACATGTGTTATACTATGGACTGTTAACCTGTTCGTTTTGTTACAAGACGCAAACAGCACCTTTTGTTGCTAAAACTCGAGCTCGTTTACTTTTGCTGCGTGGATCTGAGTTACGGCTGTCAACATTCAATAACATGTGGTCGTGACGTTGCGTGCTTTCCACATTGATTTTTTTTGCACCATGTTTGCAAGACTGTTGTAACACAAGAGCTCGACTGAAAATAAAACCTCCTAACCTTGCCCAATTGCACCATATCAATGCTGTCCTTCAGTGTGAGATATATTCAAGTGGTTTGAGCGAAGCTGGCACTTTAAGCTTCGGTTTGTCAAGTGCTTTCTCCCTCTTCCAGCCTTTTGTTTCCTGCCATTTTGGCGTCCACGAGATACCTCAGTCCTGCGAGCTTAGTACCAGGCCAATTTGAGCACAGAAATCTGACCCAAACTTTGTGACGGAAAAAGTAGTACCGTCACAAAACTGAGTTACTGGACGTATAAATGCCACTGCCATGTGGCATCTGTGGAAACGAATAGCCCTTGATATCCAAACCAGAGTGCCCAGCGACTTCTACATATGTTTTGTATGCAAAGAGCAGATGCAATTGAAGATCCGCGAACGAGCGAATGCATGATTACACGACACCACATCTGGCATCACGTAAGCAAATAGGTTGCTCCTCCACCAGACGTAACAGAGAAATGCAATTATTGTTGCAACGACACCTTGCCACGTGTAATGAATTACAGCTTCCATACCGACAACATGTGGTGCTTTTCAGCACAGGTGGGCCACATATTCAGCGTTACAAAAAGCCCTCCAAAAGATATTGTTCATCGCCAAAACGTCGACAATGCACCCTGCAGTATGGCCGGCTATTCATTAATACACATGGCTTGGGAGTTTTATGATGGGACCGAGTTTGTAACCGTAAAAATGGAAAGTTGAAACCAATTACACTTGCGGAAGTTTCGATATAAAATGAACGACTCGGCGTCAAAGACCTTCAGCCAGTTAGTAACACTAAGTTGCATTGCTTCGAATTACGTTTACTAGGTGCGAGAAGGTATTTTCGTACCTGAGATTTAATCGCGCAAGTGTACCAAAAGGACAAGATATCTACTATATAATAAAAAATGGGATCCGGCTTCATCCACCGGCCTCATTGCAAAAAAAAAGAAAAAAGAGAAAACTAAATTTATTAATCTTAGCTAATTTACATGTGATTGCAAATTGTAAAAATATTATGATTAGCTTCACAAAACCTAGTGGAAATCTTTTGATACTGGATCTCGGGATGAAAAACCAGGACGTTTTCGTGCCGAAGGAATGAAGATTTTGGAACTGTTCGAAAAAGTTGGGGACCGACTTGTTTTTGATAACAAGATGTTTTGTTACCAGTTTCTCGAGTTTCTATTGGTCGAAGGTCACGTGAGGGTGTGTCCGTAGAGCGGAGGGGTGTCGACCCTAAATCTAATCCATGCATAATATACGGTCAGCCTGCGGTCACGCCCCCCCCTCCCTTTTATGAGAGGGGTGTGTACGCTCTCCCTATACATGTATTTTAAAATATGGAATTTTATTTTCACCCCCAAATTTATAATTCCACTCATTAAGTTTGGGGATTTATGGTGTGGAAATAACATCGCCCTTTTGATTAGGGCCAAGTTGATAGGGCCTGTAGTAGAAAAAAGACGCACCCAGCTATGTAATAAAGTGACACACGGCACGTCTTTGATCACTCCCAATTAACACCAGAAAGGGAGGGGTGTGTGACCGTAGCAAACGGGGGGGGGGCCGTAGAAAGGGGGGGAGATGCTAATTCCACATGGTTTTTTTGCTAATTACACATGGTTGGCACACACCTCCCCTTTTATGCGAGCGCTGTACAGGCTATCCTGCTGCTTTTGCCCATTACACATGGTTGTGACGTCACAACCTTGTTGCTTTAGCAAAAGGCCCCGACTAGGGGCACACCCTACTTTAACGATAAGGATTTGCATTGGCTGAAATTGGCGTTGGTAATATCAATAAAATGACCATCAAGACGATCCAAGGCCTACGGCATTTCGATGGCACTCACGAAGTATGTGACATTTCAGTGCATGGTCGCTTCGTACGTAAACGCAGCTTATCGTACATGAAGGAGTATCTTCTGTCGCGAATCATCCATCGCTCTCACGCTTCTCTTCGTTCGATAGTGTAGTAAATCCCTCGTTTTTGGCGATATACAGCTCCAAGATGGAGGTACCTTCCAACAACTTAAAAAGCTAGGAGCCACTTTTGTATCTAACAATGCAACGGGATATACTGAATTCGCGGGTGCTAGAGCTTCTAGAGGTCATGATGCTTGCGCAGGAGGGCATACTGGATATTGCCGCGATCCGTCAAATCAACTGGGATGTACATCTTGGTGACATGGTCACGGTGCGTGGCGTATTGCAACGTAAACATTCCGAAGCTGGATACTCCAACGGATGGCTTGTCGATATCGTTTCCATACGCGTAGATGAACCCTGTTGCTTGCATCACACAGGGACCGTATTTAACTACCCAGTGTCTGATGTCGCACCACCCACGACGCTGCTGTGGTAAAAGGATCATGGTTGTTACCACCATGTTCGAAAGTGGCCACCAAGTATACGAATATGGTGCTATTGGATGGCTTTAACGCATTCAAGTACTATTTTTCATCGAAATGTTTGAGAGGAGAGCAATGCCACTTTTGGCATGGACAGCCAGAGGATTTTAAAGCGAATAAACGTCGCTGGATCCAAAAGCGCTTCGAAAAACGCACAAATGCTGCACATCTTGCCGGTTATAATGGCAATCCTTATTCCAAAATTGACAAGACGCAGCGGAGCCGCATCTTCTGCGACTGGCTTGTCGAGTCGCTAGGAGAAGAGTTTTTAGCTAGCGGGACTGGTGTCGTCGATGTCGCTGGTGGAAAAGGTGATATCCCTGTAAACCTCTGGATTCAACGAGGTATTCAAACGACTTTAATTGACCCGGTGCGTTCAGGTAACATTCCTCATGTGACACTTAATGCGTCGTAGCTTACTTTGATTCTTGAATGTACCGCAGAGACCCATGAAACTTGGCAAATACAACCGTAAACTCGTTGCGAAAGCTTTTGCTGCTAAAGGTCGGACAATGAACCCTCATTTGTTGCATAGGCTGGATGACGAAACACTGAAGCTGTACAAGGAGTTTTTTGCAAACTGCTCTGTTCTTGTTGGAATGCATCCAGATGAGGCCACCGAGGCGATTGTTGACGCTTCCCTGACGCTAAGAAAACCATTTGCCATTGTGCCTTGTTGCGTGATGAGTCTAGTCTTTCCAGATCGTCGATGCTGGGATGGTACACCTGTCGTCACGTACGAGACGTTTATCAAATATCTCCGGGAGAAGCATCCGTCAGTTCAAAGCCATTTCCTGCCGTTTGCTGGATGTAATCAAGTACTTTATGTTTTCGACTACGTCCATGACCCGCGTGGTGATATCGCTCAAGCAGCCAGCAAAACGATAAGGCAGAAGTTGGAGAGGTATACATTTTTTGCTGCAGCTATTGACCAAATCGTTCCAATACGAGCGTTGTCTATGCAATTGATCTTCTCGTTTTACTCGTGGCACTGGTTATAAAAATCCTACTTGGATATAGATACGAATGTTACTACGTTTCTTTATAGCCCCTAGCAAAAGTGGGGTGTTCCCCTAGTCGGGCCTTTTGCTAAAGCAACAAGGTTGTGACGTCACAACCGTGTGTAATGGGCAAAAGGAGCAGGAGAGCCTGTACAGCGCTCGCATAAAAGGGGAGGTGTGTGCCAACCATGTGTAATTAGCAAAACACCCATGTGGATTTAGCATTGGGGGGGGGGTGACCGCAGGCTGACCCATATATATTAGGGAAAAATTCATGCATGCCCTCGCTTTTTGCGGAAAAAACATGCATACCCCTGTTTTTTTAAATAACATCCATACCCTTTTGCTTGGACGACGAGTCGTTCCTCTTAGGGTATAATATTTCCAAATGGGCGGATATTTCCACACACGCTTTTGCTATTTCCACACACACACAATTGCTATTTCCACACGCACCCGGCACCCCCCCACAATAATAGCAAAAGCGTGTGTGTAAATAGCCGCTCCCTCACAGAAATGGGATTGACAGTTGAAGACGAGAAAGTTACTACGCAGCTTATCCACAAAGTGAATAACCAGGATAATGTCCCATCTGGTAGGATACGAATGGCGAGTCAAGTAACTTGGTACTATCTAATTGGTGTGCTTTTCTTTGTTTCGTAGACGTGTTTGCTGGGCGATTGAGTATGGATTGTAAACCGACGGAAGTAGGTGTGGTTCGTAGTGGTTATTGCGCCGTCCAAGCATCTGTACCACCAGAGCTTTCGGATGGAATTCCCGCGATGCTTCCAAGCTGTGAAGAAGGAGCAACAGATGAAGAGATGTTGCGCAAAATCCATCATGCTCTTTTGGAGGTGCACGTCAATCAAGGAAAGCTCATGTGTCCTGAATCTGGTCGTGTGTTCCCTATCATCGATGGCATCCCCAACCAACATGCTGCTGAATGAAGACGAGGTGTAATACGATCTAGCACACTTTCAGATAGATATACGTTTGATTTTTATACCAAGCTCTTGTTTCATCTTTCTGATGCTGCTGTTAGCCACGAAGGATTTTTAGGTACGAAACAAGACTCCATTGTATCGGTATGGCGTCCACCCTCCTTTTATTGTTGACAAATAAAGAGCTGCACTTCAAATGATCAAGTCTGCCGGTTTTCGGAACGACTTTGTCTTGCTCTTGGAATAATCACCTCTTTGAATACATGAAAATGTTATTTTCAACGCTATCAAACCTTAAAGAGACATAAACCACCGGTCACCGTAATCGGCATCATCCTTATCCGGCCGCCTCAACTTGCCCACGACCTTAATTGTAACAGGACTGATCCTGAAACTGGCTTACACTGTATTTTGCGAGGAAGCGCGCAATACAATAGAGCAGGATTAGTTGGTAACAACTAATCCTATAATAAAAGTAAATATATTAACATTCACTTGTTATCTAGAACGCAAAATTAAGAGTGTTTATTTAATAGGTAGTTTAGAGGCTAATAGTATAGTAACTAACTAATTAATATAATAATATCAAGTCTTTAACTAACTGTACTATTAGTTAACCTGCAAGATTCGGTATTTATACCGAATCGACTTTTCCTTCTTAGATTATAATAACTTATAATCTCTTATTTAAATTTCAGACAACGCGTCTGAAATTAAACTGGATATTCTAACTTGAATATCAATTATGTAATGGCACCCCATTACAATCAGCGGAAGGTACCTCCGCTGGTGAGAGTCCAGAGGGACTACCACACGCAACAGAAGAGTCGTTGCGTGTTGGAGAGGAACATTCCACGGGTGATAAAGACCACCGTGAGAATGAAGTTATATCCACGTTGGGAAACACCCACCGTGAGAATGAAGTGATATCCACGGTGGGAAACACCGTGAGAATGAAATAGCATCCACAGTGGGAAACACCCACTGTGCGACCGAAGGTTCCAGCACGACGAATGAATTCCGTGTTAATGAGAGTGAACTCACGATGGAGTTCAATCGTGAGCACAACTCCGTGGTGGCCAGTGCCCACCACGTTGCGTTAGCCATGCACACGGGGGATAAATACCACCGTGTCACAGAAAAGGCGGACGATCAGACGAGCACATCTGATAGCCAAAATTCCATGGTAGGCAGTGGCCACCATGATGACGAGTATTCGCACACGGTGAATCGTAATCACCGTGTAGCAGTCAATCAGACGAGTGCGTCTGATTGCATGGGCAGTTCCGTCGAAACGATAAACGTCTTGACGCAAACGGAGACCGGATTATCTACCCAGTCTCTGTTGATGGAACACCCTCCGAAAGAAGGTTCGGAGGTGATGGCTCTTCCAGCGCTAAGCTGGAAGAAGTTTGTGAGAAACTTGCACGATGGTCAGATCGAACAGATCTGTATTATCGTTGCAAAAGATGATGGAGTGGATATTCGTGAACGAATATCCACATTACAAGTGGAAAACATTGGGAAAGAGGTTCCCAATGATCAAACCAAAGTTCAGCGCTTTGAAGCGCAGAGCTGGGAGTCGCTTAAAGCGAACTCCCCATTTTATGAGGTACTTCGGGAATACGCTGACGTATTCCCAGAAGAAGTACCTAGCGAGCTTCCAAAGTATAAGGGAACTCGTCACGAGATTGACCTCGTGCCAGGCACGAAGTATTGTGTTACGCGGCAATGGCCGTTGCCGCGTGATCAAGTAAAAGCGATCGACGAGTTTTTCGAAGCTCGTCGTAAATCAGGCCAAGTGCGGGAGTCTACCTCACCGCACTCTACCCCCACCTTTTGTGTGAAAAAGTCCACAGGTGGGTGGAGAATCGTTCTCGCTTACAACAAGCTGAACGCAGCGACGGTACCGGCGCAGACGCCGATACCGCGAAAGGATGTCATCATTGATGGCATGTACGGGAGCACCATCTTTAGTGCTCTCGATCTAAGAGATGGATTTTATCAAATCCTAATGCGTGAGAAGGATATCCCTCTCACGGCGGTAAGCACCCTAAGCGGCATGCTTTGGGAGTGCCTTGTTATGCCGCAGGGGCTTCGAAATGACCCTGCTACGTTTAACAGATGCGTAACGCATCTATTACGCCCGGTGCGAGAATTCGCACCGAGTTATTTCGATGACGTGTTCATCCATAGTAAGGGTGAACACGATAAAAACGATGTATATGTCCATAGGGAGCATCTACGTCGAGTGTTGGAGCTTATGCGTAAACATAATCTCTATGCAAATATGAAAAAGTGCACCTTTGGTGCACCTGAGATACCCGTTCTTGGATGCTTTGCGGGCAAGAACGGGGTGCGTCCTGATCCAGAAAAGATCAGGGTATCGTTGAATGGCCTACGCCAAACAACGTTAATGAACTTCGAAAGCTCCTTGGGTTGACAACATATTTGCACAAGTATTCGTGAAACTATGCTGGGTTGATACGACCTCTTTCACAATTACCTAAGAAAGATTTCGAATGGCATTGGGATACCCAATGTCAAGATGCTTTTGATGCAGTCAAGCAAAGCTTGACTGAAGCGCCTGTCTTGGCTATAGCCGATAACGAGCGTCCGCTCCACGTCGTTTGCGACGCGAGCGATTTCGCTATCGGCTGTGCTTTGATGCAGCATGATCACGATGATCGTGATCGCGTAATCTGCTATCAATCGCGTCAGTTGCGCCCAGCCGAGCGCAACTATCCAGTGCATGACAAGGAAATCCTTGCCATTAAGTATGCACTGGCTAAGTTTCGGATCTATCTATTGGGAGATAGACCGTTTGTGGTTTACACGGACCATACGTCGCTACGCACGGCCGTGAATTCACCACACATTTCTCAAAGAATGGCTCGATGGCTGTCATTCTTTGCTGAGTACAACTTTACGGTTGAATACAAACCCGGAAAGTTGAACGTGATAGCAGATACGCTATCACGAAGGCCCGATTACGAGACGAAACCGTCCGTAACCGAAGGGGCCAGTGCAAACGCGATCCGTTGCACTGCTTTGTCGTCGTCAATTATACGACAAGTACGCGAGGCGTACAAAACAGACGAGGAGACACGTCTGTTGATTGATTACTTACGTAATCAATCAAGTGAGAAACGCGACGAACTCCTAGAGTTCCTCCGCGCTTGCGTGCATCGATATCGACTGCACGATGGTCTGCTGCTTTACAGCACAGACCAAAAAGATGAAAGTCGCATCGTCGTTCCAAACGACGATGATCTCAAACATCAAATTATGTTTGAGTATCATGATGCACCGATTTCGGGGCATCAAGGTCGAGAGAAGACATACGCTTCTCTCGCACGTAACTTTTACTGGCGAAACCAGTACAAGTGGGTACGAAAATACGTACGCGCTTGCGAGATTTGCCAGCGCGTTAAGCCTGCGCAGTCTGCACAGGCTCCGCTGCAATCTCTGACGGTTCCGACAGAGTGTTGGAAGTTCATTTCAATGGACTTCGTATTCGGTCTTCCACCCGACAATAGTCGGAAGACTGGAATAGTTGTCTTTGTAGACCGTTTCAGTAAGATGGTACATCTTACTGCAGTATCAGCGAACGTAACCGCCGCTCAAACAGCGCGAATATTCGTTGATACGGTATTCCGTTTGCACGGAATGCCGGAAGACATTGTCTCGGATAGAGATCCGAGATTTACAGGACGTTTCTGGCAAGAAACTTTCTCATTGTTGGGAACCTAGTTGAAGATGTCAACTGCGGACCATCCGGAAACGGATGGGCAGACGGAACGGGTTAACCGCGTTCTCGGAGACATGTAGCGATCATACGCACATGCCTTTGAACAGTGGAGTGACTACCTGTCACTCACTGAATTTGCGATTAACAATTCGGTGCATGCTTCAACTAAGCATACACCGTTCTACGTGAATGCCTTAAGGCATCCACGAACCCCAGCTTTACTTGGCGGTACGCCAAATCTAAGTGGGGGAGGGACCCGCTCAAATTTTGAGCGAGTCAATGCGCAAGTTGCAACTGCAACTTGTGAACAAAACGATGGCCCTTCTACTGAAAATACAGTAGAAGCGGAAGCAGCTTCAATTGAAACTGAAGCTGCATACGCTGAATATGTGTCTGCAGCAATGGCTGCAGACAACGAGGACAATGCACCTACTGCTGATAAAGCAGTAGATGGATTCGTATTACAGCTTGGCGCTGTAATACGCTATGTAAAAGATGCACTTGCCTATGCTTTTGATAAGCAGAAGCAAAATGCAGATAAACAAGGAAGGAAGAACAAAAATTCCTTTCTTAAAGATGAATTAGTATTATTAAGTACTACTAGTTTGCCTACACATGCAATAAGCAACTTCCCTACACGGAAGTTGCTTCCTAAGTACATTGGACCTTTCAACGTCCAAGAGATTCGGGGTATGCCTATACCTTAGACATTCCCACAGCAATGCGGCTTCACCCAACATTCTATGTTGGGCGGCTCAATCCGTATCACTCGTCTTCGTCTTACGACGAGACGCAGAACCACGGAAGATGCCGTGCTTCTCCAAGTATCCCAAGATAGACTCGTAATAGGCCTCCTGCCGTTGGTGAGCAGAGCAGAGAGTCGTTACCTCCGCCTTCGACTGCTCGAGATCAGCCGTGCGCCGATCGAGCTCTCTCTTATAGCGAGAAAGCTCAATGTACAAAGATCATTCTTCTGCTGGAGGTCAGTGTGCGCTCCGAGGATGTCGCGGACATCCTCGCGAAGAGACCGATATTTCTTCACACGGTGAGACATATCGCTGCTCAAGGAGGAATAACCCTCCTCGAGCTTGCGGAGCGAAGAACCATGCTCCGCAACAACAACGGCGAGGGAATTCTCAACCTCCGCCGCCCCTGATTGATAATCAGGGGAATAAGCGATATATCCTCGAGCGCTTGATCTCGAAGCGCTCGGTGCCTTTGAAGAAGGGGCAGCGTACCGAGTACTTGGTACGCTGGCTGGGATATCCCCAAGAGTTCGACTCTTGGGAACCGATTGAGGTTCTGAGGGCTGACGCCCCAGACCTTTTGACTGAGTTTGAGAAGAAGTCTCAAACTCATAATGCGAAGTAGCACCAACAGTGGGTGTTGATGCATTCAGGGTATCAATTAAACCCTGAAATTCGGCGGGTACGGAAAAGCCACCGTACCCCCGCAACTCCTCCTCTGACAGACGAGGAGTGCCCTGCGTACACCGCGGGCAAACGAGGTGAGAAGGGACACCACACTTTAACCCTTCTTTGATGCAAGCATAATGAATGTATTCCATTTTGCCTGTTCGTGAGTGCTTTAAAAAGCGCTCGCGCATTACGTGAACTTTATTCACGTAATCATCTGGGCTTTTGTTGTAGTTGTCAACAAAAGCATTCCAACTCTGAGTCAGGGCGTCTTTATCGTCCCTGTTCCTCCTTGACCCTTTCCGGCTCGAATAATATCGAACCTGGAAAAAGAGGTCAATAAAGTACAGACGTCTATCGTCTGTACTTCGATCGAATCGACGTGACTGGATGTCTTCGCAGTCATCCAGCACGTTGATATCGAACAACGCATACTGGCAGTCCCGTTTACGGTGACCGCCACTGTTGGGGGCAATAGCCCAGCCAGGGGTCCAAAACCTCACTCTGTACGGAACATGTGGTTCCGTACGAAGATACGCTTTAGAAGCGGCATCCGCCGCTTCTGTTCGAGCCATTTTAGCAGGCGGAGCACCGCCTGCTTCAACACCACGCGCCGGGGTTAAATCACCCCGACGTGGAGAAGTACTTGGTCCAGGTGGGGCTCTGCGTTCCCGCAACCACCTGTGATAATCGTTGTCGCTGTCATAGCAGACAGCGACACCAGAGTCGTCATCGCTGTTAGGCGATGAGCACCTAGCGAGTTTCGACTCGCTAGATCCTTTAGTGGGGACAGCTGTATCCCCATCACTTTGTTCGAAGTCAGAACTCCCAAACATGTCCCTCTTGGCAACACGCCATTCGGAAGTTGCCATTGTGCGAGATGTTGCATTAGCAACATCTTCCTGTTTCTTGCCAGTTGCCGCCTTATCAGCATCTGTGGTCGAAGACGGTACGTCTTCCGACCTTTGCGTAGTTGACGCTGCTAATGCAGCGTCACCGTTGTCACTCAACACCTCAGCACCTAGTGCTGGGGCGGAGGAAGAAGCTCCTTCATTGTTTTCAGCAGCGCTCTTTAGAGCACCGCCGTGTGTCTTGACCATCAAGTCGATGGTCAATCAGTTGGTGAATGAGAAATTCTGACCAACAAGTGCCACCCATGATTGGCCAAAATAAGAATTATTATTGGCCAACCACCTTAAGTGGGGGGTGATGTAATGGGGTGCCATTACATAATTGATATTCAAGTTAGAATATCAAAGTTTAATCTCAGACGCGTTGTCTGAAATTTAAATAAGAGATTATAAGTTATTATAATCTAAGAAGGAAAAGTCGATTCGGTATAAATACCGAATCTTGCAGGTTAACTAATAGTACAGTTAGTTAAAGACTTGATATTATTATATTAATTAGTTAGTTACTATACTATTAGCCTCTAAACCACCCATTAAATAAACATACTTAATTTTGCGTTCTAGATAACAAGTGAATATTTATATATCTACTTTTATTATAGGATTAGTTGTTACCAACTAATCCTGCCCTATTGTATTGCGCGCTTCCTCGCAAAATACAGTGTAAGCCTGTAACAGGATCAGTCCTGTTACACTGATCGTGTCAGAACAGACCTGGTGGTGCCATCGCTATCCACCAGACAGTCTGACGCTGCGTTTGTATCCATCTGATACAGCCGGATTACACACAGGGTGATCAGATCCTGTGGGTCCGCCGCAGTCGATCGATAGGTTAACCCAGTCGATCGAAGGTTTAAACTTGGACATCCATGGGATTCCAAGTATCACATCGAACTTGTCATCTAAATCTAGGACAATGAATTCATCCTCGAATGACAGTTCATTCAACTCGAAGCGTTTTTTAATCACACGCTTTGGAATAGTCACGGTTGCACCTGTTGCTAACCGGACTGACAACATATTTCGTGGGGTTTCTACCTCCACGAAGCTCAACAGCGTTAGACTCTGAGTTCTAACGAAATTTTTTGACGCTCCTGTGTCAAACAAAGCTCGCATGGGGACATCGCTCCCGTGCGGCTCAACCTCCAGGGTGATAAGAGGCTTACCATCACCCTGCACCTTTTGACAGGACATAGTCCCGTCTGGGGCTATTACCCTCACATGCCCTATGTCGGCATGTGGGATAACATTCCCAGTAGGGCGCCCCGCCCCTACTGGCGATTATCGTTTTTTGCACCAACAGGGTGATGTCCCTGTTGGTGTCGCCGTGCAGCGGACGGTTCCGTCCGTTGACTGCGTGGCACCGGACGCGGTGCCATACACTCATGGGAAAAATGCTCCATTTTCGCGCATATATTGCAGCGAATATTATTCTTAAATTTCGGCTGCTTCGTGTTCGAAGCAACCGCAACCGATAGGTTAGATAGGTCCATCGGCTCTGGACCCTCACCGCCCATGCTATGGCGCGGGTGGCTGTTTCTTGAGACGAAGTGTGAGCTTCGTCTGCCTGACTGCTGATTGTTGACATGCCGTTGCGGCATGTCAAAAGCGAAGGGCTGTTGAGCCCTTCGGCTGTACCCAGCATGCGATGACGCTGATCGCATGCTGAACTTCTCACGGATACTCATATCGAGTATCTGGCGGGTGCCGGTAGAGACTCTGTTTGACGGGACCATCATTGAGTCCCTTCATGAAGCCAGTGACCTGCATAGCAGGGGACACCGGCTCATACACAATATTGACAGCAAATATTGCGTCTTCTGAGCGTAAGCTTGGAGGTCAAGCTTACCTTGCCGGAGTTCCATGAACTCCTGCCGACTACTTAGCATCATTTCTGGAGCTTCAAAGTTGAGCTTTAGCTCAGCTTTTAATTCCTTATAAGTAAGGAACGCAGAGTCATCAGTGGCTATGCGACTCATCGTCCATGCCCTGGCTCTGCCGCCTAGACATGTTGTGGCGAAGTACGCCTGTTGACGTTCGTCAACAATATTTTGCGCAGAGATGTAATCTTCCACCTCTGCGAACCATCTACGAAGGGGCTCGCCCCCTTCGCCGGTAAAGGGCGGTACTCGCGCCTTTACTACTTCAACGCTATGCGTTGCAGGTGCAGCTGCAGCTGCGGTCCGCGCTGCCTCTGGCGCGGGCCGTACTGGATTTTCTAGGTGGTTTCGCCTAAAGTGATTCACCACCTGTACCACTTCCTCCGGGGACTTACTCTTGAGGAAGGTAATGATGTCGGTCCCCATAGACCGAACCATTTCCACCGTCGCGTCTTTACTACGCGACGAGAAGTGAGGGAAGTGTTTTTTCACCTCTTCCAGCGTTCTTTCTCGCTCGGCAGCCGTCATGTCTCGCGACATGATGCCGAACGGCTCTTAATCTTCGCTCCGCTAGTTAACTATCAGAACGGAACTTTGGTCGTTAAGACGGAGTATAGTAACTAACTAATTAATATAATAATATCAAGTCTTTAACTAACTGTACTATTATTTAACCTGCATGATTCGGTATTTATACCGAATCGACTTTTCCTTCTTAGATTATAATAACTTATAATCTCTTATTTAAATTTCAGACAACGCGTCTGAAATTAAACTGTGATATTCTAACTTGAATATCAATTATGTAATGGCACCCCATTACATTAATCCACTGAATACGCAGCTCAAATCGTATTCTTTCTCATCAGCAATGTCAAAACCGACCTTTCAATATCAACACCAGCACTTTAAACATTAATGACTGGTTACGTCAACGACTACACCAAGGTGGCGTACAGCATTGAGCTTCGCTGGATCGAGTTCCGTCTCGTCGTTAAGCTTAACAAAGCCTTTCGCTGTCAATAAGAAGTTACGAAAAGGCAGCTACAGAATTGCAAGTGAGCATGGAGGTGTAGGACTAGCATAAAGAACAAAACCGAAGAAGAACACACATCAACGTCTACCCATTGATTTGGCGGTGTTCGGATAAAACCCTGTATCATTAATAAATGCCACCGATCAGTGATGTCCTTAAAGAAATTCTAATAAGTTAGAACTTTCGCGTACCATGAACAAATTAAATGGGTTCCAGCTTTGCATTTGCACGTTCATATGATATATGCGCCCATCCGTCATAATTCGCATTGTAATCCCTTCATAGCCATGCAAAAGCAGCTCTGGCGGTACAGATGCTTGGACGGCGCAATAACCACTACGAACCACACCTACTTCCGTCGGTTTACAATCCATACTCAATCGCCCAGCAAACACGGCTACGAAACAAAGAAATGCACACCAATTAGATAGTACTAAGTTACTTGACTCGCCATTCGTATCCTACCAGATGGGACATTATCCTGGTTATTCACTTTGTGGATAAGCTGCGTAGTAACTTTCTCGTCTTCAACTGTCAATCCCATTTCTGTGAGGGAGCGGCTATTTCCACACACGCTTTTGCTATTATTGTGGGGGGGTGCCGGGTGCGTGTGGAAATAGCAATTGTGTGTGTGGAAATAGCAAAAGCGTGTGTGGAAATAGCCGCGCCCATTTGGAAATATCATAACCTAAAAGGAACGACTCGTCGTCCAAGCAAAAGGGTATGGATGTTATTTTCAAAAAATCAGGGGTATGCATGTTATTTCCGCAAAAAGCGAGGGCATGCATGAAATTTTCCCTATATATTACTATCTTTTTTTTAGGTAGTACTTAAAATCGATAAGTAGGTACCGTAACTTTATCTACTGTAATGTTTACAATTAAAACGAATGACGAGTATGGTTTCCATTTTCCCCCTAAAGGGTTTGTAAGTTTTCTCCAATAAGTAAAATACAGTCCTCCCTCCGCTAAGTTATCCCCCCTATGGAATAACCTCTGCTAAGTTATTGGAATACGACGCCACCGACATCGCTCTATGGTGACTACGGAATATGGAATACGGAATATCCTGCCATGCGGAATATACTTAGGCTATAACTTAGCAGAGGGAGGACTCTACTCTACATTTTGTAGACCAGGACTTGCTCAATAGCATGCTATTGGAAGTGGTCCAAGTTGGGCTGCGTCCACATTAATAGGCTCGCCGACGTAGAAGTCTTGATTAAAACGCGATATACTACAAACCTCATTAATGGATAAACGTTGTGTACAAACGGAAAGGATGTGGCTCCAATCACCGCTTTCAACGGAAGCTAGTTCGAGTGAAGGGAAAGACCGTGTTAGGAAGGTAAAGCCAGTTCGTAAGTAACCTTCCGAGAAGTAAGATGTTTTCACACACACTGTTAATGAGACGTCCCAGTTCATTGATGTACGATTTCACGATTAGCCTTCCGTACTTTCGATACTGGCTAGTTTAGTCACACTGTAGAGTCCGTGATCATCGTGTACACTTCGCAATCCTCGCTCGGCACTATTGAATCATTTTTCAAGATGACGCGCCAGGTCTACTTCATTCTGCTCCTTGTCGCCACTGCTATCGCATGTAGTGTGCCCTTCAGCTACGCTGATCACTCTCAGACTGCTTATGTCAAGACTACTGGGGCCACCAGTGACCGAAACCTCCGGGACAGCGACAAGAATTCAAACAAGGACACCGAGTCGATCGACGCGGACGATGAAGAGCGTTTTCTTAAACAGGTTGGCAGATTCTTTAAGGTAAGACCCGCTACCAAAACCTACGTACCAGTCAAGAAGGTTTCAAAGATGATGCATACTGTAACGTAGGCAAAGCCGCAACAGGTGGAAACCCTCGCGAACAATCCGAAAGTTTTAACTACGGCGAGAGATCTTGAGAGAAATCATGAGAAGCTAACGGTTCTCCAGAAAATATTTGGGAAGAGCGGGAGCAACCGCAGAATCGCCTTGATAGTCGCTGCAATTCTGGCAACTTTAGGTGGTCTTGGTTACACTATCTACAGTGGGATAAAACACCCAGAAAAGTGGTCGCGTTGATGGGGGATGTTGAAGTGCCCCCGAAACTCGGCCGCGCCGTGCGTCGCGCGTATTTGGGCATGTGTGCGACTTTCAGTCAAGGGGTTTTGGGTATTTTACCCAGCTTTATGCGTCATACTCAAATTTGTATATACATTTTGTTAGATTAGGTTCTTACTTAATTCTAATATACTTACTTCAGAATGTTCCAACCGTAGCCCCCAAGTACATAGGGTCAGCGTATACGCCCCCCCCCACTATTTCTATGGCCACCCCATGTGCCACCCCATGTGCCACCCCAAGACCGTCACCCGTCGACAATCCAATCAAATGGAACGGCGTACAACTGCAGCGTGAAATCATGCGACTCTCCTTAGTGATGAGCGTGGTATCGTGGGCGTAGACGACTTGATACCACTGTCATCTGTGTGAACGAGACATCTCCATACTGGAAAAACCTCAAGATGCGCCACGCCGCGGACGTCATGTACTCCTCCATTGGCCCTGTCCTTGGGGTCGTACACCCCTACAAATGACTCGATAGTTTTATGGAGAAGAAAGTATATGCATGCGTCTATGCATTAAGCACGCATTGAGATGGCGCCACATGTGTTCGCCACAGCGGAGGCAACGGATGTCGTACGATGCTGCGTGAAGAGGAGAATTAATGCGTGATATTATCAGTGGAGAGAGTGGTGCGGGGGGAAAATAGAGGCGTCAAAACACCTTCCAAACGACATGGCAGGGGGCCGTGGTCGTGGCGCTGGTGTTGATCAAGTCAAACGCACGTTTCTAGCAAGGAATCCACTGCTAGAAGCGTTCGGAAAGGCCAAGCAAGACACATGACGTCACAACCATTCCAGTCGCTTTGGCAACTACTTGGGTAGTGGACTCAGCTGGACGACCACAAGGTGGCAACGTGACGAACGATTTACTGGAAAAGTCGCGGGTTGGTAGGCCTGGCGAAAGGAGGGAGAAACGTTCATCTTTTCTACCACGTTCTAGCTGGACTGTCATCTGGAGCAAAGCAAAAACTTGGCTTAAAAAAGGAGACGAGAAAGTTTCCACTATCTGGAAACAACAGTGGATGCTACGATGTCGATGATGGGAATGACGCACAGAAGTTTGAAGAGACGATGGCAGCCATGCAGCACGTTGGTGTTCAAAGAAAACAGATGGAGCTGGTGGTTCAGGCATTAGCGGCCGTGCTGCATATTGGTAATGTAAACTTTCAACCTGAAGCAGTGGGAGATGCTGAAGGATGCTCTGTCCGGAATCTTGAGAGCTTGCAGATTGCATGTCATTTGCTTGGACTAGATACTCTGCGTGTAGAACACGCACTTTGTTCTAAACTGCTCGAGACAATGGCGCCAGGAGGTAAAATTGAATCGTATGAGATGCCACAAAATGTAAGTCAAGCCACGACTCAGCATGATTTTTTTTCAATCGCCAAGGCGTGTACGATCGGCTCTTTGATTGTTTGGTCGAGCGTGTCAATCATGCACTGGATATCGAGAAGAAGGCTGAAAAACTTGGCGAGATGTTAGAGATTACGGACATGGTTACGATTGGCATTCTTGATATTTACGGCTTGGAAGTGTGGACAGGAATGGATGTGAGCAATTTTGTATCAATTACGTTACCGACAAACTGCAGCAGATTTTCATCGAACTTACTCTGAAAAGTGAACAGGAAGAATATGCACAGGAGGGCATTGAATGGTCGCCCATCCCGTTCTTCAACCACAAGGTCATGTGCGATTTAATGGAAGCACGCCGTCCCGTGCGTGGTATTTTTCTGATTCTGGATGATACGACCAAAACGATGCATTCACTCACGCCAAGGCGACAGTGTGGATGCGAATTGTCTGGAAAAGGTGGCAGGACTTCACGGCTTTCATCCTCATTTCTCAAAACGTGGGAAGACCTTTGAAATTTAACAGTACGCAGGTGATGTGCAATACAACAGTGAAGGGTTTGGAGATTCGAACAAGGACTGTTTAAGTAAAGAGTGTTGCGCGCAGTATCAGCGAGACGACCAACAAGCTTCTACGTGATCTATTTCCTGAAGCAATCGACCTTAATGACAAGCGAATGGCTAATCCGGCGGGATATAAGATCCGACCACAGTGTGATGCGCTTGTTACTGCATTGATGGACTGCACACCGCATGACGTGCGCTGCATCAAGTGCGAATGACTAGAAACAAGCAAACACAAAAAATGGACGATCGCCGTGTCATATCACCCCCAAACACCATCGTCTTACCAAGTTGGACCTCGTTCTCAAGTTGAGCGAGCGCCTTCGACGCAGCACACGTAACACAGCTTGCGTACCCTTTTTTTATCCGAACCACAAAACTCCGGATATGTTTCTGTTAAAAATAGTCTCTCTACTACTGTATACATTAATTACTAAAATTAGGTAGGACTATTTGTATTAGCTAGCAATCTGTATTTTTTACTTTTTAGGTGCTAAAAATACGGTATCCGTACTCGATTCTGAGTACTGCCTATTTTTGCACTGAAAAGTAATGTGGGTAACACAACAGCTGTTGGAGGTATAGTATACCTTCAACTGCTTATGCATATGCATGCCAGGCTAGCTAATCACTTCTCAATAAACTTTGCATTGAACAACTTCCTGGTTCAATCTACTTCGTCGGACGCATATTAATCTTTCTACGGGTGTCGCTCTCGCAACTAGACATTATTGGTTGCTGAGATATAGACTTGAGACGATTTGGTATTTTTGCTGTATTATTCGACATCTACGACCTCAAGTTTCCTACACTACTGTGCTACGATGGACGGAAACAACTTTCAAAAGGTCATGAGCCCAACGGGTCATGATGATTCAAGCGACGACGGATCCCTGGAAGAGAAGCCGACTGCGTCAGGAGCCGAAGGGATGAAGATACTGTAGATGTTCCAGAAATTGTGTGACCGGATGGATAAGCTCGAGGCTACCAGGTTCCAACCAGAGCCGAACAACTTTGTCTTCGACAACTCGATGCGTCTGGGTTCGCGTATGCGGATGGAGTCGCTTGAAGAAACTCCCGAGAAGAAGCCCGAGGTGCATCCAAATGTTCACCATAATAACTTTGGTAGGGTGCACCAATGGAAAATCGACCCCCAGTGTACAAGACGCCTTCCGCAAAAGAGTACAAGCTCTCAATCAAGATATTTGATGGTACCGAGGTGTACCGCGGACTTGGACCGGGTTTCAAGGACTGGGGGACAAGATTCATCAGGCAGATTTCGATTGCCGAATCTGCGTGCGGATACTATTGGAGCGAGGAAATCAAGGTGGATTTGCTAGGCCATTACCTCGATGGTAACGCCGAAAAATATTATAACAGACGGGTCGACACATGGTGGAACGAATCGCCCACTCTCGTGCACGTGATGAATAAAATGCATAATGCATTTCATAAAACCATCACCTCTGCACAGGCAATGAAGTTTTTCATCAGTCGGAAGAACCCCAGGCGTTCGTGGAACGAACATTTCCTGTACTTGGTGCAGATATCCAAGGCAGTTGGCTGCAGTGAGCCTCTCGTACTGGACAATGTGGTCCATTATGCGTCACCGGATTTGAAGACAATTTTTATGGCTAAGTACGACCATATGCGGACCGATTTTCTTCGACACGCCGAAGAGTTAACGCACTTTGCGCAAGCTCTCGAAGGCGAAACAAGAACTGTCAAGGCCTACAATCCCGACGCAGTAAATTTGGCCGAGGAGAAGAAAAAAGTGGTGAAGTGTCATGAGTGTGCAAATTAGGTCATATTAGACCGAAATGTCCGAACAAGCCCCACAAAAAGTTCGATTTCTCGCTCGCTGTTTCGAATTTTGCACCCAAATCAGTTGAAAACACTTGGATTCTCGATTCCAGTGCTAGCATGCATTTGGTTAATCAGCGAAAGTATCTGCGTGATACTGAACCAGTTGACGGCACGTGTTTTCAGGATGATTGAAAACAGTTGGAAATTACGTTTAAAGGCTGGATCTTGATAAAGGTCCGTGCCAATGGTAAACCAAAGACTGTTCGAGTGGATAACGTGTATTATGTGGATAATCTCGCGAAAACATTTTTTGTATGGTCTTTTGGAGGAGAAAGGGTGTGGGATGGCCTATGTTAATGGCAACCGTGTGTTATTACATACTTCCACCCGATATCAGATTTTTGATATCCAAAAGACCAACAAGGTCTTAACGGTGAACGTCTCGGTGATTATTGACAATGAGACTCATTTTACGGCCGTCATGGCCATCGTTGAAGAAAATGACACCGAATCGGCCCGGCAATTAAATGTCCCAAAAGGGGAGTTAATGAATTTTCATGCACAACTTGGACATATAAATTACGACGCCATAGAACTTTTGGCTAAGGATGCGTCGAGTGGGATTGAATTGGCAGACCATAAAAAGATGAACTGTTTGACCTGTGCTCAGGGAAAGCAGGCAAAAAAAATCCGAGGTCTGCCAAGGACCGTGGCACTAATTCACCGATTGATCGTATAGGTGGTGTCATATGTTCTGACCTAAAAGGGTTAATCACCCCTAAAGACCGCCTTGGCAAAAGATATATGATCAACTTGTTTGATCATAAGTCTACCTATGTGCGTGTTTTTCTCGCCAAAACAAAAGATGTTGCGGCAAAGAAATTTGAACATTTCATGGCGTTTTTCGAGCGTCTGTTTAACTGCCAGGTTCACATATTACGTACCGATGGAGGGTATAAATACAAGAAACTGGATGGTTTCTGCATGCAGACTGGTGTTGAACGGCAAATCAGTAAATCCAACAACCAGTCGAGAAATGGAAAGCAGAACGCATGCACCGAACAGTCATGAACGTGGCAAGGTGCATGCTGTTCGCTAGTGGTTTGCCGCTTACGTTTTGGGGAGATGCGGTTCAGTTTAAAAAAATATGATGCATATATATTGAACCGCAGCCCGAGTAACTCGAGCTCTCGCCGTCAGTGACTTTTTGAGGTGCTGACAAACAAGCAACCCAACCTTAGTGAGATCGTTGCTTTCGGCTCGATCTGCACTGTGTATAGAAATCCTGGAAAGGAATCACTAACACATCGTGCCCAGGTTGCTGTTGTGATGGCAAAGGCGAAGAGGTCAAGGGATTTAAGGTTTACCTTAAGGGTGAACGTAAGGTTGTTGTCACTCAACATATAAAAAACGTTGAAACTCTGACCCCTGACCAAAACCGTACACTTCAACAAGCGTACCGTGAATTTTGTGGCCTACTGTGGTGAACATGGACAGGCCATCCGGAACAGATGCGACGACTGGTACAGGTACCTAACGGTAAGCGACGGACGACTGAGATATCAGGTTGACTGGTCGATGGAGCACATCAGGATGGGTAGCTCTGATTGGTTGATATTAGGTAATTGGTAGATCTTAGAATATAAGCAAGTAATAAAGTTCTCCTTTTGCGTCCGATCACTAAGATCATCGATAGGGACGGCGTGTTAACTTCGCGCCTCCCTTCCTTTGCAAACGCACCTTTACGTCCCGGGAGGGAGCACCTAATGTAATTTTTTGGCCCACCCGCAGAGGTAGATTTCTTGGGAGACTCGGCTTCAACTCCGCCCGCTGTGCCAGCGGTAGTTTTCTGTAAAGGTTTTTGGGAAAGTGATCAAGCCTAGTGTTCTCACCTCTTCCCCATTGGTTTGCATCTGGCCCCTTGAAGTTCGGCTTGTAACAGGGTTACATTTTGGTTACATTTAGTTATGTTGTGTACGTATGTACACTACGGTTGGGGTCAGTGTTGACCGGTCCGAAAGGTTTGGACCTATTGGTTATTTTAACAAATCAGGACAGGAGCCCTTGGTGGAGGCGTGGCAGTCTGCCACGTGTTGGTACACAGGTGTGTACATTACATTTTGGCTAGGTACGAATGGAGTAAGTTCTACTTAGTATTACGTATAGTTTAATTAATTTAGGCTAATTACATATTAAATATATATTCAGTTTATAAATAACACTAAGACTGCTAGGATCACGACCTCGACCGGTCGCGCGCGCAGTGAGCGTAGTAGTGTAGGGAACACCGTCCCTTAACTACTCTCCCCTTTCTAAGGGTAGCCTTGTTTCAAGGCGTTAGTTAACTCTAACTGTAAACCAAGGGAAATCTTGGCCTCGAGTAAGATAGTTCTATCTTATTAAGCCCTTTTATAAGGGCGTATCGGCTAAGTAGCGGCATATCGCCGCTTTAGGGAATTCTTCCTCTGTGCGCTAGCCGCACCGTGCGTGTACGCACCCGGCTACATATGGTAGCACTTGTCGTCAATCCAACAACTGTGTAGGTAGACAACATCCTATGCAAAGGATGGATCAGGACGATTGGGGTAAGCTAACCCCCGTCCAACAGGAAGCCTTTAAAAGGCTGTTACCCATATTGGGTGAGGATGGCATGCTCCATCTAGTGTAGAAGCGCCTTGATGCCGTGCGTGAAAGGGTGAATGCCCTTATCGCCCATGGGGCGCGTTTTCGCGGGAGTTATCCCGCGTCTACGGGGGTGCGCCCTCCGATGTCCTTTAATATTAAGGAATCCACCGGCGAGAAAGGTGAAAACCTTTATGTGTGGCTTCAAGAGGTTGAAACCGCATTCGCCACCGCGAACGTGATCGAGGATCACCTGCAAGTGGTACTTACACTGACCCATCTTACGGGCAAAGCCCGTACATGGGCGTTTACGTGTCAGGATTCGGTAACGACCGTGTTCCCGAACTGGGGAGTCCTTAAGCGAAAGCTTATGGACAGGTATGCAACGCCTGATCTGGTTCTACAGAATCAGCTGGCGTTTTTGATGTGCCGTCAGGGCACTAGGGACTTGGAGACATATGTCCAATGACTTAAGACCCTGTTGGCAGGGATGTACGCGAAAGCGTATTCAGACGATGTGTCCATCCCCGTCTTCATGGGAGGCCTGAAAGAAGGGCCAGCACGTTAGGAACTGTTCCGATGCCGACCCCAATCCCTGGGGGAGGCGTTTAAGATGGCGTTTAACGCCGAGAGGAACTTTTGTTCCTCTAAGGTGGGTCCTCAACCCATGGACTTGAGTCAGGTCGAAGTGGAGGGGAAACCTTCCGCTAAGAGTCACTCTGACTCTTTTTCGCAAAGCTTCGGGGTGGAGCTCTTAGCTATGTTGCAGTGGAGTGGGCCGCTAAGGTGCTTCCTATGTGGAAGCGTGGATCATCTGCGGAACAGATGTCCACAAAATCCCCAGCGAGATAGTCGCTGGAAGGGGCCGAGGGCGTCAAAAAGTCCCTCGCCCAAGCCGTCGGGAAACAGCGGCTCCGAATAGGTGCGGGGCGCCTTACTGGGGGACCCCTCAGTGCTGTTAATCCCCAGGGTAGGGGACGACAGCACAAATCCCCGAGGGAAGCGGCGCTTTCTAGCACCGATTTGGTGTACCAGCTAGGGTTGCTGGTAGTCCTTACGGACGTGAAGGCTTTGATAAGCCTTGGAGAGTCTTGATAGACTCTGGAGCGTCTGACAATTATATCAGAGGGCTTCTGTTGAGAAGAGTCGGCTGTATGCCGAGGCCCTAGAGGGACGTTCTCGTGACGTTGTAACGGCCCGTCTAGCGACGGGCGTATAGGTTTCTGTACCCAAGGTCCCGATTGACCTTAAGCTGAAGTTTGCAAACTTCGATAGCTAAGAACGTTGCCGGAGTCCTGGATTTGGACTTATTCTGGGCATGAAGTGGCTGGAACGCCACGAGACATGGATAGACTGGAAGTCTAAATCCATTGGCTCAACGCACCCGCGATCGGGTGAAGCATTGGCGAGTCATGAACCCACCTTTGCTCGATCGCAAAAGCGATTCTGGAGTGAGATGCCAGAGTTTGGGATGTCTGAGATGATCAGTCCCAATGTGGTCAAGGAAGTGTTCCTTGACGAGGGGGACTCGGCGGTTAATCCCCACTCCGATATAGGCGAGACTGGTGAGTCGCCAGTGGTAGAGGTGGATTCCTCTGAGTTAAGCGCAAGGCGCTTCTTAGAGAAGAGACCCGTAGTTTGTCTCTTCTGCAGGTCGGGGCTCCCGACCACGCCGTGTTCGGCGAACAAGTTGCGACTCCAGTGGTAGGGGTAGAGACCCCTGTGGTTAAGCGCGAGGCGCTTCCAAGCGAAGAGACCCGAAGTTTGTCTCTTTAGCACTTCGGAAATGATTCCGACTACGCCGTTATAGGTGAGACCGGCGAGTCACTGGTGGTAGAGGTAGAGACCTCTGTGGATAGGCGCGATGCGCTTCCAATAGATGGGGCAATTGACTCCCCCATCTGGGTCCCGGGATGAGTCCCGAGGCCAGCAGTCAGCAGTCCTATACGATTCTGAATAGTGTGACAGGTGTTGTCATAGAAGGCGTAAGCCTGGAACGGTTGTCTGGGGTAGGCGAACTGTTGCCGTTGGAGGAGATGTCCTTCAACGAGTTAGAGACTGCTGTAAAAGCAGGTGAAATCGACGATATTGTCGTGTTGCGTCCGGAGAGGAGTTGAACTCTTCATCCACGATGGACGAGTCAGTTTTGGTGCAAACCAAACAGGCATTGACTGCCGAAGCGTCCTCAAGATCCTTGCGGATCCTGAGGACCCTTACCATTACTTATTGAAGGAATTCGGAGATGTCATTAGTGACAACCCGCCTATGGGGTTACCACCGGATCGGGGAGTCCGAAATGAAATTGATTTGGTTCCTGGAACCAATACTGCGTCACTAGGCAGTGGCCTCTCCCCAAGGAGCAATGCGACGTCATAGACGCATGCTTCAAGGGGAAAGAAGAGACAGGGATGGTACGGCGAGAGCAAGTATCCCCATTCATCTCCCACTTTTTGTGTTCGTAAACCGAACGGAAAGTGGCGCATTGTGCATGCGTACAACAAGCTGAATGCAGCTACTGTGCCCATGCAGACTCCGATTCCTCGGAAGGATGTCCTCCAGAACAATATGGAGGGCTGTATGTGTACAGTGCCTTAGATCTGGTGGACGGGTATTATCAGGTGCTCATGCGAGCGTCCGATATTCCGCTGAGAGCGGTCAGCTCGGCATGCTGCGGGAGTGGCTGGTTATGCCACAGGGGCTTTCGAATGCACCAGCGATTTTTAATCGCTTGGTGACTCAACTATTCCGCCCTCATAGAAAGTACGCTCAGACGTACTTCGACGATATATTCGTTCATAGTCGCGCGGAAGGCGACTCGTCTGATTTTCAGACGCACCTGATACACCTTTGAGCGGTGCTCCAGTGTATGCGAGAGCATAAGTTATATGCAAACGCATCCAAATGTATCTTTGGTGCTGAGGAAATTCCATTCCTCGGATGCTTCATCGGTAAGGATGGCGTGCGGTCGGATCCCGCGAAGGTGAAAGCTATTGTGGAGTGGCCTTCGCCTGTAAATCTTAGAGATTTACGGAAGTGGCTTGGTTTATCCAATTATCTCCACAAGTACAGCGATAACTACGCTGAGATGGCGAAGCCATTAACCGACCTTCTTAAGAAGTACGTAGATTGGTGTTGGGAAACCAAACACCAAACCGCCTTCGAAGCGGTTAAGGGAAGCTTGTTAAAAGCTCCTGTTCTTGCTCTCCCAGATTCTGGGAAACCATTTAGCGTCGTCTGCGACGCCTCCGGTTTCTCAATCGGATGTGCTTTCTTACAATCAGACGATGCGGGACGATAACGCGTGATTGCGTTTGAGTCGAGGCAGCTTAAAGCTGCGGAACGGAATTATCTCGTTCATGATAAGAAGCTACTTGATATGAAGTATGCCCTTGTCAAATTTAGGGTTAACCTACTCGGCTCAAAGCCGTTCGTGGTTTATTCTGACCACGCGTCCTTACGGACAGCGACAAGTCGCCTCATCTCTCGCAACGGATGGCCCGTTGGCTCTCCTTCTTTGCGGAGTACAAATTTGAGGTTAAGTATAAACCTGGCAAGAAAAACGTGCTTGCAGACGCGTTATCGCGTCTTCCCGATTACGATCTCGATCACGTGAAATTCATCACCTCGTATGTGGTGGATCTCATACGCCAGGCGTATGAGAAAGACCCACAATGTACGGCGCTTATCAGCGCGTTGGGTGGAAAGGGACTTGGCTTGTCTGAGCCTACCCTGTCAAGTCGAGCTAGAGCCCGGTTACACCGTTACAGGTACTGTGACGGTTTGCTATATTATAGCACGAGCGCCGAGGACAATCCGCGGGTGGTTGTTCCTCATGATGAGGAACTGAAGTATAGAGTCCTCTTTGAGGCACATGACGCCCCTACCGGGGGTCATTTAGGTCGGGATAAGACCTACAGCGCTTTAAGCGCTTTGTATTGGTGGCCCAACATGTATAAGTGGGTCGGTGCGTTTATACGCACCTGTAAGACGTGTCAGAGGGTTAAACCCTCTGCAAGTCCAGCTGCGCCTTTGGCGAGCTTATCGGTTCCAACGGAGTGTTGGAAATCCATTAGCATGGATTTTATCTTCGGTTTTCCGAAGGATAAGGCCAGGAACACCGGCATATTGGTCTTTGTAGACCGATTGAGCAAGATGGCTCACCTGGCGACAGTGCCAGAGTCCATTGATGGTCAAGGAACAGCGAAAGTGTTCGTAGACAACGTCTTTCGACAACATGGTCTACCCGATTCCGCTGCATCGGATCGGGATCCCCGTTTTACGGGACAGTTTTGGGGCGCGCTGTTTAAGGTGCTAGGCACCAAGATCCTCATGTCCACTGCGGATCATCCGCAGACGGACGGTCAGACGGGACGCGTTAATCGCGTTGTGGAAGATATTCTCCGGCGTTTATGTCAGGATTCTGCAAAGAGTTGGAGTGAGATGCTTCCTATGGCCAAATTTGATATAAACAATTCGGTTCATGCATCTACGGGGTTTACCCCTGTTTTAAGTGAACGGATTAGTGAATCCGAGGGTTCCGTTGACGCCACGTGTGTGTGGCCCAGGGATTTAGGGGGAAGGATTCCCCGATGTCAGCCCTGTATCTGTGCGAAAGCACATCGATAAGTTTTTATCGACGCGCCTTAGTGTCTTACGACACGTCTGCGATGCCATGGCGGAAAGCCAAGACAAGCAAAAGGAGCAGGCCGACCGCAATGGTCGGCGTAACAAAAGGGCGTACAAAGTAGGAGAAAGTTTTTTATTAAACGCTAAGAATCTTCCTACACATGCAGTTTCCAACGTGTTACGGAAAAAACTGCGCCCCAGGTTTGTGGGGACTTTCAAGGTGCTAGCCCGAAAGGGACTGGCGTATACCTTGAATATCCCGAAGACGATGCGCATGCATCCTACCTTCTATGTGGGTATGCTCAAGCCATAAAAGAACGCGGAGGCTGGTTACCTCTTGGGGGAGGTTGAGATGTCGGGTAGCCGAAAGGCACGACAGGTCGGAACATCGCCGACAGGGTCGAAATACGACCATGAAACTCTGCAACGACAGACTCGAGAGATTCAAGCCGCTTTTCGATGCGTTCATTCGCACTCCCCTCGTCGCGGAGTCCATCCTGGACATCCTGGATGCGACGGCTGTGTCGATCACAGCGCTCGTGGAACTCACGTCGCAATCGTGCGACCTCCTCCTCCAGTTCTCGATACGGAGGGTATTCCACATTACCATGTGGAGCGCCTGATGGCGCGACGCCATCATCGGGGTGAGACCCAATATCTGATGATGTGGAAATGTTATCCACATTCACAGAGTTCGTGGGAGTCCGAGACTCCCTTGCGGCAGGATTGCCGTGACGTCGTTGACGCTTTCGAGCGGGAGAACCCCGCTGAAAGTCAACGACCAAAGGGGCGGAAGAAGCCCCTTCACTCCCAGTAGCTGGGAGTTTTCCGGAGGCAGATGCAGAGTTTGCATTGCTCTCCGGCACCACACCGGGGGCAGGTAATTGCCCCAGCGCTTTGGCCTGGGAAAACGCCAAGCGCATCGCCCTCTCTATCCGAACATCGGGTTCGGAATAGCTGTTGTACAGCTCGTCAAAGTTGGGGAGACGATTCTCCCCTTCTGCCCAAGCCCGGAAAGCCCGTTCGGCCCCCTCGACATCTTCGCCTCGTTCGAGAGCGAAGGGAACTTCGCGGAGGGTCTCAACGACGATACCCCGCGCCTTCTTCCTGAGGCGCGCTCGGTACGAGTGGAAAGTGAACTGCTTTGGTGTTAGCAGTTTGCCCGGAGTTGTCTCCGGTGCGCGATTTCATGCGGAAGCACGGCCGCAAGACCAGGGATGTAGAAGTCTAATCCCCTCTTCTCCTCGTTTTTAGCCTTCTTTTTGAGGGTCACAAGGCCTCTTCCGTTCCGATACGGCACGTAGGGATTCCTGAGCCGTGTCTGGATCATCGGTGATGGTCGCCTTCGGCGACCGGATGCATCATCCGCAGTTGGTAGAGGGGGCGCACGAGTAAGTGCATTTTTTCCCACGTGTGGGGGAAAGAATTGGACTGCCGACATCGCCGTTCGGCGTTATCGGAGCGGTCATACTTAGGGGACATATCTCCTAGGGCACCCACTTTCGAGTTATCGGAATAGTTTCCATCCTCTTCCCGAGGTGAATCCTTAGCACCACTAAAGGTGCTCATGGTTAGCCAGAGGTTCTGGCAGTTGGAGTTCTCCAACTATAATTGATTTATTGCGTAAGCAGTAGTCTCGATGGGGGAGGATGTAACAGGGTTACATTTTGGCTAGGTACGAATGAAGTAAGTTCTACTTAGTATTACGTATAGTTTACATTAGTTTAATTAATTTAGGCTAATTACATATTAAATAAATATATATTCAGTTTACAAATAACACTAAGACTGCTAGGCGCACAACCTCGAACGGTCGCGCTCGCAGTGAGTGTAGTAGTGTAAGGGAACACCGTCCCTTACCCACTCTCCCCTTTCTAAGGGGAGCCTTGTTTCAAGGCGTTAGTTAACTCTAACTGTAAACCAAGGGAAATCTTGGCCTCGAGTAAGAGAGTTCTATTTTATTAAGCCCTTTTATAAGGGCGTATCGGCTAAGTAGCGGCATATCGCCGCTTTAGGGAAGTCTTCCTCTGTGCGCTAGCCACACCGTGCGTATACGCACCGGCTACACGGCAGCTTTAAGAGCCCCACGGGAACTCTAGGTGGATTTCTTCGAAATCCGTCGATCTGCACGTAGACAGTGCAGATCGACTCCCTCCTCTTAGGTTTAAGCTAGGAATACATAATATATTTGGTATTCCGTTATAGATCTAGGCTTAAGAGGCTCGGCGATCAAGTGGTGAAGACTTTCGCCACGTGATCAAGTAACCCTTCGCTGATCACCACTAGATCAACACCGTCGATCTGCGATCTTCAATCTGCGATCAATGACCAGCAATCTCGCCAATCCGTACAAGATCAACAAGATCGATCAGTGATCTGAGATCATCGTCCCTTGATCATCGATCATCGATCATCGACCTGAGATCTTCGATATGCGACCCGAGACACGTAATCTCGTAGATCCACACAAGATAAAATGTGATCTGCGATCATCGACCCTTGATCATCGATCATCGATCGTCGACCTGTGATCATCGATCTGCGACCCGAGACACGTAATCTCGCTGATCAAAACAAGATGAACAAGATCGACCCTTGATCAGCGATCTGCGATCTCGCCAATCTACACTTGATCAACATACTAGTTTTGCACTTGATCGACACCCGTAGATCTGCCACAAACTCTCTCGATCTTGCATTGGAACCTCGCGGATCTACTTCCCAGTCATCTGAAGAGCGACCCACGCCCAAACCGTCGGTACACAAGGACAGAAAGAAATATGCCTGTCACAGGACAACCGGAGGACCCCCTTCGTTAGTAGGTAGTCCGGGCGCTGTGGGAACGCTTGATCGAACCTCAAAAATTCTGACAGCCGCTCCACCACAATGGTGCGCGTGTCCGGATCTTTGGGAGACGCGGGATATCACCGCGATTCCCTGCAAGATGGCGCTGAAGCGGGCGTGAAAACGGAAGCGGAAGCAGAAATGAAGATCAAAGTGGAAAAGTAGGAGGTGGTTGTGACGATGGAAGGCAGTTCGCCGTCTTCACGTCTGAAGAAGAAAGGAAATGCTGATCATCAGGACCTGGGGAGGTATCCTGATGACATAAAGGAGGAAAAGCCTCGATCAACTCCCAAAGATGCTTCGGGATCCCCTGCGGATCATAACGCAAGTTTTGATCCGCCTATTACATGTGTGTATAACGATCCGGATTGGAAGACGGTGGTGACGTATTACAAGTCCGACCAACCGAAGGTGTTGATGAAGGCCCCTGGGTCGGATAGCGACGGAAGTCGATCAAGTATGGCGCCATCAGAATCTGATCTGGGTGAGGACGTTTTACAGGAAGGAACTGGAAGATTTCTTATTGATGGATTCGATCATGAACCTACTCGGGGTCACGATCAGCGGGAAGCCGAATGGACCAGTCGATCAACCAGTGACGGATGGGAAGGACAAGCTTCAGCTGGTGTTAGGGGGCTAACGCGCCTGATCTAGCAAGTTGGTCTGACGACAGGCGCCTACGATGCGGAAGAAGTGTTCGATCTGGACCCTAAAGATGTTGAGACCGCTACTCAGCGGCTGTTTGATCTGTTGGTGCCTATAGTGGGTCGATCTACTAAGGTGGAACCCCCTCGCTCTCCGCTGAAATTGAAGCGGGTCCGTCGATCAACGTGGCAGAACACACGGGATCATCGTTCTATGAATCTGCTCCTTCCGAGGAAGACGTGTCTGAGGTGGAGTCGAGCAGTGATTCGGATAGTGTGGGACCCAAGATTACCCGGATGACGATCTGCCAGAAGGATGAATCCAAGTTCTTGACCGTGAAGAAGGAACCTCGATCAGCCAAGACGGCGGAAGATGATCAGTAACAACAGGACCCACGACTGCAAACGTTTTTCAATTAGGCTATGGAGCGGTTTTTGGGTGAAGAAAGAGGCAAGGCGACAACAGAAGTTGTACGCAAGAAAATCTACCAACCGAAGCCAGGAAGAGCTATGACGGCTAAGGATGTCGACATGGAATCCGTGATTCGTTTTGTGATCACCAGCCAAAGCCAGGAAGAACGGAGATGGTTAAGGATGTTGACATGGAGTCTGTGTATTTGCTCCATGATCAACAATCCCAGCGTGATTATCTCGATCCAGATGATCCAATCACTCTGCCTCGACCAGCCACGGTTGCGTTAGCGTAAACTGGAGTGCCTGATCAACAGCCGATTGCCTGGATCAGGATGTCTGAGATCAGTGATCTGAAGGAATTCTCAGGGAAAGAAGTGTATGAAGATAAAGCGCGAAATTGGATCAGTCGTCTTAAATCAGCATTTATGCGTGATCAAGACTCTGATCATGAGAAGTGTTTTATCATGGGTGATCTTCTTAAAGGTCCGGCGCGCAATTGGCATCGCCAGCTGAGCAGATCTACTCGTGGGAGATGGAAAAGTCTCGTCGATGAGTTTGAAACTCAGTACTGTGGAAGTGGTCAATCGTCATCTCGCCAATACTACTACACGAAGCAGCGATCTGACGAAACCCTTATCGAGTATCTCCAACGGTTCAATGTGGCAGAAATTCGGGCCAAGTTGTCGATCAAGGAAGGACCGTCTACGATCTTGCGCGAACATGTGAAATTTTTTCTCGACACGTTGACTAATCGCGAATTCGCTGGTTAACTGGCACTTCTGCGTTTGGATAATGTTACAGAGTTGGAAGAGACTCTGCGGGCTTATGCACGCAATAAGTCGTTCCAGCCGACGGCGGAAGTATGCACTAGCCGATTCCGTCAGAAATTTGGCGATGATCGATTACCTGCCCCATCGCGGAAGCCTAAAGCAGTGTGCGCGATCAAGATGATGTCTGGGAGCGAAGGATCAAGCTCAAATGACAGTGGAAATGATGGTGATCAGCGTCGTTACGTGATTGCTGCTATGCGTGATCAACCAGTGACACACGATCAGCCTAATGAGCCTCGATCTGGCAAACAAAGTGAGCCAAGTGCAGTTGATCAATGGTGGACGAAGAAGTGTACTCATTGTGAATCGATCAGGCATGACAATTTGCGTTGTTGGAAACGCCTGACCTGTCTGAAGTGTGGCAAGAAGGGCCATCCGACTGATCACTGCTGGTATGTCTGCCGAGCGAGCGGAGAAATTCATGACGCTCGCAAGTTTCCTATGGGGGAATTCTACAATCGTATTCGACAGTGGTACAACCCTACCAAGCATGCCGTAATCTTGCCCAAAGGAAACCAAAAACATGTTAAACTAGGACGCTCGCCAGGTTGGAATCTGGTACGAGACGAGCGTTTTGGCTTGTGTATTTTGCATATGTGGATAAGAAGAGGGCTGATCAAGCAGCAGAAAGAGATAATGAAAAATGTGATCGGCCTGATTTACCACGTTTGGCTAATTTCCGTATTGATGAGTTTTCTCGGTCCCCGGTGGTCATGGAAGTTGATCTACTTCCCGGTGATCACGTGGATATTGGAAGTACCACTCGCCAAAGAAATGTTTCAAACAAGCCAAGGCGAGCGGCAAAATTAATAACGAACGTGCCACGTTGCTATTTGATCCTGGTGACGAAGTGTGGATCATCGACTCAACCTTTGCTCGTAAGGTGGGTTGTCAAATCGACACGAGCCAAACACAAGAATGTGTTGGTATCGGAGAAAGTGCATACCTCACAGAAGGGCGCACTAAGATCAAGGTGACGTTAGCAGGTTCTTTGGTTTACTATTTCCATGCATTGGTGGGAAAGATCGTTGGTCAAGATGTTATATTGGGTATGGATTTTATGATGCCAGCTGGTGTTCAATTGGACGTCGCCCACGGCGCACTAAGTTTGCCTGATGAAGTGATCATCCCATTGGAAGGGAGTCGTCAGTTGCACGGTTCAAGTGAAAACTTTATGAAACTTGATCAGAATGAGCAGATACCGGTAGGTCGATCTGCTGAGGTTCGGATTCGTGATCTACGATCTCGGAAATTATGGATTACTCGTGGAAACGATTGGGTACCCACTGTGACTAGAGGCGTGGGTAATCTACGGTATCTGCGTATTACTAACGTTTCTGATCATCCGATCATCCTACACGACGATACGATTTTAGGCATCTGGATGAATAAAGACGACGTTCACCGTCGACTTGGGTTTATTTCGGTGGGATCGAATCGTTATAACGAGTGGCAGAATCTCGTGTATCAAGCTTCTACCGATTCTGTGCATGACTATCAAGAAAGTGTCGATCAAGGTCCCTCGGTTGAGAAAAAGGAGTATCCTATTCCTCAAGGAATTTTGGTACGACCTGCGGACTCGATCACGGCATCTGTGGCATTAGTAACCGGAAGATCGCAGAAGGTGCAAGAAGTGCAAGAGAAGTGCGATCAGGAACTGAGTGTGAAGGGAAGAACCTTGATCACGAAGTTTAACGATCTGTTTCAAGAGATGAGCCTGATCAAGATATGCGTGACCACCCCGTCTTAGCAGATCACGGTGAATTCGGTGTGATTCCTATCGATGATCAAGCTTTCTACCATGAAGGTAGAGAATTTTTCGTGGAATAACTGTAGAAACAGCTTGCCACGCTGCCTGAGGTGTCCGCAAGTACCGAAGAAGTGATTAAGGATGATCTGCAAGTTGGTGATCCATTGATAAACACAGCATAGTAAATTGATCAGCTTCGTGATATAATTTGGGCGAAGAAACATCTGTTGATCGGGAAAGGAAACGCGTTACCTCCTGCTGCACGTGGCGTTGTTTGTGATATTGAGGTAGTCAATGCACGCCCGATCGCTCAAAAGTGCCGGAAGGTCGCTCCACTATTTCGCGAGAAGTTATTAGCCTTGATCAAGGGTTTATTGGCAACGAAGATAATCCAGCCATCTACGTCACTCTGGGCATCACCTATAGTGATCATCGTGAAGAAGAATGGGGTTGATACTCTCTTATGCATTGACTATCGAGCGGTGAATCAACTCACGCGTTTGATGGTATACCCAATGCCCCTGATATCTGATCTTCTCGAAGATTTGGATAAAGTGTTGTGGTTTTGCTCTTTGGATATGGCAAGTGGTTTTCGGGTCATGTCTATGACCGATCGAGCACGTCATATTTCGGCTTTTGTTACCCCGTTTGGATTGTTTGAATGGAATCGGATGCCCTTTGGTCTAAAGAATGCTCCGCATATCTACCAGCGGTTGATCGATAATGCATTATATGGGTATACCAAGGTTAAGGACGGTGTTGATGAGTCAACTGATTTATTTACTACGAGAGAGCCTGATCACGCCCAAGGACCGTCTGTGTTGCAACGACGATCATATATCGATGATATTTTGATTCCTGCGCCTACATGGACTACTTTGTGTGATTAAGTGCGAAATCTATTGGAAAAGTGCGTTCGGTGGAGCTTGTCGATCAGCGTGGCTAAATCGTACTGGGGGCGAAGTGAAGTTCCTTATTTAGGACATAACGTCTCTAGCCGCGGTTTTGAAACAAATCCGAAGAATTTGGATGATCTGATCGATTTGCCTTTTCCTGGTACTTTGCGTGCTATGAAATCGTTTTTTTTTGGGAGTCTGAATTACTATCGTAGATTTATTGAAGACTTAGCGATCTATGCTGCTGTACTCTATGAGTTACGAGAAACGGACTTTCAAGAGTTAAAGGGTCGATCATCGATCAATGAGAGTCCGGATCGCGAAGATGATCGATTGATCAGGGCGAAAGTGGCATTCAGTATGCTGAAGGCGAAGATCGCGTCAGCCCCAACCCTACGCCATTTCGATCAATCCAAAACACCGGTGATCGTGGTTTACGCTAGCAAGTGGGCAGTGTCTGCCGCGCTAGTGCAAGAGCATGATCAACTATATTGCCCCGTCGCATTTGCTAGCAGGACTCGGAAGAGCGGTGAGCTGAATTTTAGCCCCGTCGAAAAGGACGTTTTGGCAATTCTGCGAATTCTGGACGTCTATTTTACGATGTTGGTCGGAAAGGCGATCACTTCCCTTTCACGTCGGTCTACTTAAAGTGGTTGTTAACATTCAACGGTCTAGACGGATGATTGGGGAAATGGGCTGCGATCTTGTCACAATGGGACTTGGAGATTAAGAAATGTGTGCATGGAGAAGAGGAGGTACTAGGGGCGTTAGCCGCAAGTATCACCCCTTGCACCGAAATTGATGAAGCGCTGATCGCGATCGCACCAAAAAAGCAACCTCGGCAGATGATTGAAGTGCCACATTCCACGGTTGAGAAAAGCGAAAATTTATACGTGATCAGTTTTGATGGATCTGCTAGTGTTAAGCGATGTGTTGGTGCGTTTGGTGTTATTGTGTGGAAATTGCCGGAGTGGAAGATCATGATCACGGTTGCTGATATCTGCACTTAACATCACGGTGAATGAAGCCGAGTATCATGGATTGCTTCTAATTTTGGATCTGCTATCGCTATATCCCAAAGGAAGGGTGATCGTGTGTGTAGACTCGAATTTGGCGATCAGACAAATGCGTGGCGAAATAGAGTGCAAAGCACCGCGACTACAAATATTGAAGAAGCGTGACTTAAAACTCCTTCGCGAATGGCTTGATCACGATCTTCTGCACGTAAAAAGGTAGTGAAACAAGAGTGCTGATCACATCACCAGTATGGCCATGCGGGATGGAACACGGTGTGAAATTGTCGATAATCACCGACTGGACGAATTAGACGATCTCAACAGAGTGTCTGAGGTGATCACTTGGAAGGAATATCCCACTGCCCCGCAAGTGCTGGTGACGACGCGATCACGTAATCTTCGATCAACGCAGCCGTAAACGTGGCCCGAAGTATCGATAGAAGGAATAAGCGAGGAACGTGTTAAAAAGGCGCAAGATAAAGAGAAGTGGATTTGTGATTTGCGATGTAACTTGCATGGTAACGTTTCAGAATTGAGCACAGACGAGGTGAAAGATTGCGCAAAAATCGCCGACAACTATGATGTGGATGACCAAGGGTTGTTGATCTACTGTGTAAATATGGCTAAAGGAAAAACAAGCTGTGATCAAGATGATCGAGACGATCTACACTCTTTGATCAAGCTGGTCTTACCTGAAACCCTACATGCGGATGTACTCGACCATTATCATGTGAGTTTGGAAGGAGGACACCAGGGTATAGGGCGTACGTATCAGCGGATCAGACGATATTTTCATTGGCGTGGTCTATTTTGCAGCGTGCAACGCTTTGAGGGTCAATGCGTAGATTGTGAGACGGGGAAGGGCCAACCTACGATCAAGGGTATTTCGCCTGGGAACATTGAGGCTACGTACCCATTTCAAGTTATAGCTATGGATCATATCCCGTCGTTACCTCGTTCAACTGATGGGCGTACGGAATTGTTGATCTGGACTGATCTGTTCCCGGGTATGGTGATCGCGAAAGCTGGATCGTCTCGTACAGCTCAGAAAGTCGCCAAAAATTATGAAGAATGTGTATTTCGACGATTTGGAGCTAGTGAGGTGATCAGGCATGATCGAGAACCCGGTTTTATGTCCGAAGTATTTCGTGAGTTCAACAAGATCGTGGGACAACGACAGAGTGTCACTATGGAATACCGTACACAGGCGAACGGCAAGGCGAAAAGAACGATGCAAACAATCACCCGGGCGATCAAGATGTATGTATCAGACGTCGGTCAGAAGGATTGGAGATCGTATGCGGAGCGACTGGTATTTGAGCTAAATTCAACCCCTGATAGTATCCGTGGAGAAACACCATTTTACTTGGCGTATGAGTGGGATCCCCGATCATCCTTGGAATAACGTTGCAACTTGGTGGAATTCGTCGTAAAGGTCGTAATGCTCGTCGGTGGAGATACGCTGCAGAAAAACTACCGTTACGCCCGTGATCAAGTGATCACTCGATTGCACCAAGCTGTGGCTGATCGAGCTGAAAAGAATAATGATCAAGTGGCTCCGCACAAGATCTAATCTGGATAGAGGGTTTGGTTATACCTCGATAGGGTGAAAGAAGGGTTCGCGAAGAAACTGGCGCATATGTGGCATGGACCTTTCAGAGTTGATGACGTGATCGGTGATCATGCTGCTAGATTTATTACGGCTGGCACCGACTATCGCATATTCCCAGTGGTACACCTATCCAAGTTGAAATTGATCAAGGAATTTCCAGATCGACCCACTACTGTGCTAGCTTCTGGGGTAGAAGATCGTTTTGATTTCGATGAAGCTTTACTACCCGAAGACAGCTAGGAAAGGACCCTAGAGCCGGACGAATTTGAAGTTGATCGCATCACTGATGTCCGATCTGGTCGAAAGACTTAGGTATGTCAGATCGTTACGCAAATATCAAGTATACTGGAAGGGTTATGATGAGCCGTCATGGGTAGATAAGGCAGACCTGAACTGTGATGCTCTGATCAAGGAATTCGAAAGGAAGATGATCAACAGACATCGGTTTGACGTAATGCAGGTGGACGAAGAGCTCAACTAACGCATGATCGACGAACTGACTATGAAATTATGATTGACCAACCCTTGATTGGAAAAGATCGATTGACGAAACTCACGATTAATGGAGAAGTGACGATTGCTTTGAAGTGGTGAATTTACGGTGGATATTGCGAGATATGGTGATGGAGCAACGTCAGATGAGCCGATGGAAGATCGATTTATGTTTTGCATGAAAAGTGACGAAGCAACAATTGGAATGGTATGATCAAGAATGTTTATTGATTAAAGAAGAAGTGATAAACCAGCTATCCTGATCCATAATACTTAAGGCAAAGGCGAGGGATGTTATTGTCGGGATGATCATCAAGATCAAAGACGATACTGGATCCGCCAAGGTTCTTCGGCGTCAACTTCTCGAAGCGCATCCTGAAAGGTCCGAGGTGGTGGATCTGATAGGTAACCTGGGTACCATGATCCACCATCATCTGGAGTATATTTCAGGGGGCGATTCCGGGCGCAGTGCGAGATCGACGGGTCCAAGAAAATGTTGAGATCGCACACCCCGTCGATCATGCCCTGAAAAACGAACTACACGATCTTCTTCCACAATACCCCGGCGAGACTTCTACGCTGACGTCGACCTTCGTAGTACCCACGAAATAAGGCTTCGCTCTCCCTGAGATCTCGATCTATTGGTAGATGATGCGTTGACTCCCAGATCTCTTGCGCGTGATGGTCCAACAATGCCTGGTACCTCGCTTTAAAGTCATCAAGCCAGCCGACTGAGCGGAAAGAAATGGGTGGAAGCATACGTTTGAAGAACTCCCAGGGACGTCGCGAATACAGCAGCTCCACCTCCGAGTGTGTGATCAGGTGATTACACCACCGATCAGTCGAGGGGCGTATGTGGCAGCTGGAAACAACCATCCCTCGGGGCGTGATAAGTAATCACAGATTACGCGCACTGATAAGTTGCTCAGATCGAAGCCGTCAAGTTGATATGGAGTCCACGGCAAGATGTCTGCATCTTGTGCACCATCAGGCACTAAGATCAGCGACTTGTATGAAATCGTGCGAGGGAAGAGAAACCCATCAAAGTCTTGATCAAGCGAACCCTCACTCCCGAGATCGCTGATCGTGGAGCTGGATAAAATCTGTTGTGCTGATCGATGAAGAAGAACCACCTTGATCGTCATCCGGCCGATTGGGACTAAGTGGACGATCACCATCCGACTTCTCCTCTGAAGTAGGAGGAACTTGGCGTTGCCGCTTGGATGGAGATGTGGATCGTGAACGCTGAGCACGTCTCTTGGGAGAAGAAGTGGGCCGAATGAAATAATCTTCTGGTGAATCACCCTGAGGGTCAACAGACGAGCTTGCAGATTAATAAGAATATGTATAAGAGGCGCCGGAAACCGGGGAAATCTGCATTTGTAATACCGCACCATCCAATACTGATTGGACGTGCAAACAGTACGAACTCAATTGCGTAGTTTCGTCTCGAGCACGTTGCAACTCGTCGCGCAGTGCGTCAAGATCTGCGGATACGTGACTGAGGCGGTGCCGTGCCGTCGAAAGTTCCGTGTGAAACTTGGAATTCTTGGCAAGTAGACCCTCCAGCTCGGTCTTGCTGGCCGACAGCAATCACGTAGCTCATCAACCTGGGCCATGGAAGCGACGAATTCCTCTATCTTCAGAAGATTGATTTCATTTACCGCCCGGATGCGTTCACGTTGGCTCTTGCGTTTTTCGGCCTTGGAAGTGAGCTTGATCATCTTCTCGATCAGGCTTTTGTTCTTTGAGATGGCCTGATCATGCTCCTTTTGTAGCATGCCCAAGCGGTGTTGGAGTTAATCAAGCATCACTTGATCTGGGAGCGCCTCAAGGTGCGAGATCTCCTGTGTACGGTCGGCGAGGGTATCCTCCTGTACCGAGAGCAGATAACGATCTCGATCATGACCACTATCCAGATCGCGGATCTGGGCGCGTTGATCTGATATGGTTTCCTCGGCAGTCTTCCGTTGGGTCTTGAGATCGTTGACCGTCGCACGGACATGATCGCGCAGGGGCGCAATCTGCTCACGGAACCGCGTGATCGCCTCCTCGCGATCAGCAAGTTTACGGACAGGCGTGCGTGTTTCTTCAGAAACATCGTGACGGAGTCCTCGAGTACCGAGAACGAGTCAGTCAACACAACGACCTCCTCCTCTCGCGTGGGGAGCGTCTCTTGCTGTACGTAGGCTTGATTAATCACCGAGATTATGCCGTCTGCCGTAGACCGATCGAGGGATGAGGCACTATTCGTGATCGCTTGCATGATAGACTTGTCGAAGGAAATGTGGAAATGCATGATCATGAGGACCTGATCGATGATGTCACGATTGATGGGTGCAGGGGTATGATCGACGATGGCATGATTGATGGGTGTAACAGCATGATCGACGATGCCGTGATTGATTGGTGTAACGGCTTGATCGACCTCCGCTACCTGTCCAGCTGGGAAGAGGTTCAGGGGCGGCTGTGGCGAAGCGTACCGTAGATTTTGTGGCCAACTGTGGGGAAGCGTAGCGTAGATTTTTTGGCCCACTGTGGTGAACATGGACAATCCATCCGGAACAGATACGACGACTGGTACAGGTACTTAACGGTAAGCGACGGACAAGTGAGATATCAGGTTAACTGGTCGATGGAGAACATCAGGATGGGTAGCTCTGATTCGTTGATATTAGGTAATTGGTAGATTTTAGGATATAAGCAGTAATAAAGTTCTCCTTTTGCGTTCGATCACTAAGATCATCGGTAGGGAAGGCGTGTTAACTTCGCGACTCCCTTCCTTTGCAAACGCACCTTTACGTCCCGGGCGGGAGAAGCTAATGCAATTCTTTGGCCCACCGGCAGACGTAGAGTTCTTCGGAACTCGGCTTCAACTCCACCCGCTGTACCAGCGGCAGTTTTCTGTAAAGGTTTTTGGGAAAGTGATCGAGCCTAGTGTTCTCACCTCTTCCCCATTGGTTCTCATCTGGCCCCTAGAAGTTTGGCTGTTTTAAGCGCCCCACGGGAAATATAGGTGGATTTATGCGAAATCCGTCGATCTGCACGTAGAAAGTGCAGATCTACCCCCTCCTCTTAGGTCTAAGCTAGGACATAGTATATTGGGTATAGTGAATTAGGCTTAAGAGGCTCATCGATCAAGTGGTGAAGACTTCCACACCCTAATCAAGTACCCCTTCGCTGATCACCACCATATCGACGCCGTCGATCTGCAATCATCGACCTGCGACCTGCTGCCTGTGATCATCAACCAGCAATCGCGCCAATTCGTGCAGGATCAATGAGATCGATCAGCGATCTGCAATTATCGATCATTGATCTTGATCACCCCTTGATCATCGATCATCGACCTTGATCATCCCCTGATCATCGATCTTGATCATCGACCTGTGATCATCTGAAATCTCGCCGATTCATCACAAAATCATCGATCAGCGGTCTTGATCATCGTCTTTTTGCACCTGATTCCACCTGATCAAGCCTGATCACACCTGATCGCACCTGATCGACACACCGGTCGATTATCTACAAATTCATCTCGATCTTGCATTGAAACCTCGCGGATCTACGTCCCAGTAACCTGAAGAGCGACCCACGCCCAAGCCGTCGGGTACACAAGGTGAGCTAGACATAGGCCTATCACAGGACAACCGGAGGACCCCCTTCGTTAGTCGGTAGTCCGGGTGCTGTGGGAAAGTCTGATCGAACCTCAAATAATTCTGATCAGCCGCTCCACCACACAAACCATGGTGGAAAATCGTCAATCCGGGGGGAATGCGACTACTACTCCAACCCAAGAAGATGAAGGCTCGCAAGAAAAAAAGTTGGCAACGCGAGCGCTGCGTTACGCAAAGTGTTTCCAAGTCTAAGCATGAAGATTCAGCTACTATTGATGAAGATACGACTGAAACTCCAAGTGCAGTCGAAGATAATGGGTCGGTATATTTTATCAGTGAAATGGAACCTAAAAGTCTTAACGAGGCGATGAAGTCCCTCAACAAGTACAAGTGGACGATTGCAGTTTAGGAGGAGCTGAATGTCTTGGAGCGTAACGAAGTATGGAGAATCGTTGACAAACCTGAAGATTTCCGACCGCTTCACAACAAGTGGGTGTTCAAGACTAAACTGCATCAAGATGGCGAAATTGAACTGTTTAAGGCTATACTCGTTGCATGTGGCAACGAGCAACGTTTTGGTATCGACTATACCTTAACGTTTGCCGCCGTTATCGACATGAACACAGTGAAGTTGGTTTTGGCGTTGGCGACCAAGTGGCAGGTGCCTGTGAGGCACGGGGATATTCCAAAGCCTATGTCAAGGCAGAGGAAAACGAACACGACATCTTTCTGTTCATCCCCCAAGGCATGGATTTGCAGACAAGTGAAGACGTTCAAGGTTCTCAAGGAGGCAAGGTGTTGAAGCTCAAAGAAAACGCTTTACGGCCTTAAACAGGCGGGACGATTATGGAATCGTTTGATTCATGGAAAATTGCTGGATTTAGATTTTTCGCAGTGCTTAACGGACATGTGTCTATACGTCAAAAACTTAAATGGTGAAACCGTTATAGTAGGCATCTATGTTGATGAACTAGTAGTAACTGGTACAAAGGAGGAGCTCGTAGAGCAATTCTTTCAATATTTTAAGTGCCTCGAGATTAAAAATCTCGGTAAGGTATCAAAATTCCTCGGCGAGTGACTTTCGACAACAACTCCGGATACAAGTTGGATCAAGAGGTCACGATAGATGCATTCATTAAGGATTTCAAGAATGGAAGATGACAACGCAGTACGCACTCCGATCGACACGGACTTCGAGGATATATCGCCTCAACCGAGCGAGCCTCTGAAAAGTACTGTTTTAACGACTATCAAGGATTTACAGTCTTTGGTCGGCAGCTTGGTCTGGATCACTCGCTGCACCAGACCCGACATTGTATACGCCGTTCATAAGGCGACTCGACATATTCATGCCCCCACCACCGCAGACTGTCAGCTTTCCAAGAAGATTTTGCGTTACCTCAAGGGTACGAAACATCTTAAGTTTTTTATGGGGCGTGTTGATGTAGAGAGCAACGATTTGAGCATCAAGGCGTACAGCGATGCGAATTATGGAGGTTCCAAGAGCGACAGAAAGTCGACCTCAGGTGGACTCATCTTTCTCGATGGCGTTTTGGTTGCTTGGATTTGCAAGAAACATGGTGCCGTCTCATTAGCGACCATGGAAGCGGAATTTTATGCGGCTTCGACAAATGTGGTCATGTTGTTGGATTTTAAAGAACTTATTGAGGAAGTGCAAGTCAAGATGAAGCTGCCCATGCAACTTGCGTGGATAACCAAGCAGCGATCAAGATTTTCAAGGGCGACCAAACAAGCTTGAAACTGAAGCATGTCGACATTCGAGTCAGTTTATTATCTCTAAGTTAGAGGTTGGACTTATTGAAGCTATCTACGTTTCGACTCAAGATATGCTAGCTGATGGACTTACCAAGGCTTTACCTTCTTCAATGTTCGAGGAGCTACGCGACGAGATCTGCCTTCAACATGTGTGATTTTTTGAAATACACATTGAGGAGAAGTGTTAAAAATAGTCTCTATACATTAATTACTAAAATTAGTAGGACTATTTGTTTTAGTTAGCAATATGTATTTCTTACTTTTTAGTTGCTAAAAATACGGTATCCGTACTCGATTCTGAGTACTGGATATTTTGCACAGATAAGTTGTGTAGGTAACTAAACAGCTGTTGGAGGTATAGTATACCTTCAACTTCTTATGCATATGCATGTAAGGCTAGCTAATCACTTACCAATAAACTTTGAATTGAACAACTTCCAGGTTAATCTACTTTGTCGGACGCATATTAATCTCTCAACAGGTGTCGCTCTCGCAACCTAGCTATAATTGGTTGCTGAAATTAAGACTTGATACGATTTGGTATTTTTGCTGTATTATTCGACATCTACGACCTCAAGTTTCCTACACTACTGTGCTATGATGGACGGAAACAACTTTTAACATTTTCCTTGCTAAGAAGACGGAAGAGATCCACAAAGCGCCCGTAATCTCCACGATATGCGTAACCAGTACGGTGGATCTTAACAGTTTCTAACATACTTAAGTACTTGATTTGATGAAATACAAACTAGTGTCCACTTCCTTTTCTTTTACAATCTTCACCCCTTGTTCTCTTTCAAAAGCATGGGTTTATTCATCTGTGCGACGCCGAGGTCCTGGACGTTAGCCAGTACTGAATTTCGCGCCTGCAACGATGCCAATCGTGCAAGCCGCTCGGCACGGAGCTTTGTGTTTTTTACGTATTGCTGGTCTTATGCTTTTTGTCTCGCTCGCTCAACTTTCGTTGCTCTCCTACGCTCCTGACGCAAAGAGTCGCTAGTGGTTTAATTGCCATGATAAAATTTAGCACGCAAGTCTGAAAGAAGCGGAGCCAATGCTGTTCGCAACGATTTAAAGCGCGGCGGGGACAGACACAGCTCGTGTGCTTTCTTTTCATGCAGTTTCTGCAGTGTCGCGACATAGGCTGCAATCTCTGAGTACCTTACGTCGCTTATTGCAAATGCAGTTAGAACCAAGGGTACACAAAAACGTAACCAAGGGTGGCAGTTGGGGTGGCAATAGCAAAAACAGGGGTGGCAATAGCAATTCCCTTTCCGTAAACTGACCCCCCGGTGTAAAAAAAACTCCAGCTTCAAGTCATCAATGGGCAAGCAACCCAAAAATCATCACTTGGATGGTGATGCTGACCGGTCTATACGAGCCAGCTTGTCGGTGGCGCCATCTTGTTGACATAATCTCCAATCAACACCTCAGTGAATCATAGCATCACAATTAAAATGCTTCGTATATGGTCATCCAAACAAACTCTTTCCACTAGTAGTGGAAAGGATGTCTAGAAAGGACGCAAAACATTGTTAGAGCGGCTGAATCCTGCGCTATAAGCGCACAAAAATTGGCGTCACCCTTTGAAACCATGTTATATTCTTTATGTAGATGTGGAGCTTGATATTATCGACGAGTTTGGGGTCAGTATATGCTGACCCGTGTTGAATCACCATGAAGTGATGGTTTGAAGGTTAGATGTTAGCATTTCGTGGCTTGCGTTGGATTGTATCCTTTTTCAGCGTTTATGTTGCCATTTACAGTGATTGCTGCCATCGGAAGAAAACACAGTTTCGATCGATTAGAAGAGAAGCTTAGCTGCAATACGGGAGCTGAATGGTACGTATTGATTCCGACGCGCAGAATCGCCAGATTGATATTGTTTCTGCAGTCTACGGACCGAATGCTACTGTACTCCATATAGATAAAGGGTAATACACCCTCACGTTGATCGTATACCGGTATGACGCCCTGAAATTTTTGGTCAGTTAACAAGGCCCCCCTCTACCAGCATTTCCAACCTCAGCTCGACCTGGGAAATGACCAGAAGAACCGGACGCTCGCTATTGCCCATCTGTCGCCGGCTGTTTCGGAAGGATTCTCCCGACTGTATTTATGCCGTCACGGCCAGACAGTTGGCTTTTCGAGGAAAAAAAACAAAAACGCGGTCCGTCTAACTCACTGAATTCGTGTACTTGTCATCAGACTTTAACCAGAAGCTGAACTTCAAGGTCGCGGAGTCAACATGCCATTAAATGCGGAAGGTCTATATCAAGCCAAATATCTAAGGGACGCCATGAAAGATGTACATCTAAGCGGTATTTACTGTAGTTCATTAAAACGCTCCTATGAAACGGCAGGCGCCGTCGCTCATTTCCATCAAGAGATTGACGTCTAACTTTTTGGTGAGGTTGATGAGATGGATTTGAGGGCTCTCGATGGAGGCGCATGAAGCTCAAATTTGCTCAATGTATAAGAAATGGGAGCAGGGGGATTTCCATGCTGCATGGCGTGGTGGCGAAAGTCCAATTGATGTCGTGAACCGCGGCGTGAAGAAGATAACCGACGTCATGAGCAATACTTCGCCCAAAGAACAGGTACTTATGCTGACTCATGGACACTTCAACAAAAATTATTTTGGCCCAGGTACTGCGCGGCGCGTTGGATCACATGGCGGAGACTCGTCAGGATAACACGTGTGCGCACATCATCGACTTTAATCACGCAACGCAGACATATCACGCCATAGTGCTTAACAACATTAATCACTTACCCTCACCGCCTTCGGTGTAGAATGATTTTCCTGGTATTACGAATCTGAAACTGGTCAAAACTCTTGGCTTTACTATATATATGAACTCTAAGTTGCTTTCCCATTGATGACTTTAAGCTGGATTTATTTTACACCGGGGGGGGGGTCAGTTTACGGAAATGGAGGGGTCGGTATACCAGTGTTGGGCTTAGTCGCCGCCTCGGAAGTCCCCAAACGTTTGAACGTCTAACCAAACGTCTAAACGTGACGTTCAAACATCATCTAACATTAAGACGGGACAATGGCACCCGACATTAAGCATGGCCTATCCATGTACTGTTTTTGCTACCAAGAAGGCTATGGGAAAGAGAGAATCACCACGACGCAGCAGCAGCCAGCATCTTCATCGATTTTCGCCAACCGACAAGCAAGATACCGAAAGCAAGAGTTGTATTATAGTTCGACTTATTAGAGCTCTTGTAGTGTCAAGTGCAAGCCAAACAGCCGTTCCAGTGTGATCTTTTGTCCGCGAAGTCCTGTGAGGCGAGCCTGCTGAGGAAAAATTGGGTCATTGCAAGGCGGGAACAGTGGACGGTCCAGATCCGCTTCTTGTCTTTCCTGTGATTCATCACCTCTCGATTCCTGCTCCTGCTGCCTAGCGCCTTCTTCCGCTTCGTCGCTGTCGTCAAAGTCGTGTTGAGCAGTGATATCGGCCCACGACCGAAACAACCGACCTGCAGCAGCAGGTTGAGCGCACTCTTCCATCGTGTCACTTGTATAACTCCTCTCTGAAGCCGCATCTACTTCTGCGTCCTCCTGGTCACTGACATTGTCGTCATCTTCATCGTCCACGTTGATGATAGAAGGTACACCAGCAGCCGCATCGCTTCTTCTCAAAAGTGATGCGGCGCTGCCGCTGGATCTCGGTCGCTCCGCGCTGTCGAAAATGCGGCCATATGCAGCAGCTCTATTTTCAGTCACACCTGGAACGTCCTGCCATTGATCTTGACGTTGGGATTGGCTCAACAACGTCGTACCAAAGCTCGCTGCTTAAGTCTTCTCTTCTAGGTCCTTGCGTCTCACTTCATCTCGGACAATACCTAGCTTCTTTGTCTTCTGCGGGTCCAACCTGTTTCGACGGGGTGTGTGGATGTGACCCCAATCACTAAACAGCCTCTCGCAAGTCGCAGAGTTGACTGCAATGGAGAGGACAGCTAGTGCCAACGTCGCAAGGCGTCTCCCGTTGTCCATGGTCTTGATGAACGCCCAATACTCGTGATATGCCGATCCAAACTCGTCTGGGCTGACGTCAGTCAAAGTGCCGTTGAGCCACTGGCAAACCTCGGGTCGCAGAGTTCCCGCGTGGTGTCCAACCAGCGCTTATAATAAAGCAGAGCAATGTCATTGATGAACTTCGGTGTCGTCAAAGGAGACTCAGGAAGTTCCCGGGATTGGGCTTGATACTGTGGGTGCATAAAATATGCCAGAACGTACAGAGGCTTCTCACAGGCGCCCCATATCTTCTCGAGGCACTGCATCAGGTCAGCGTCGCATATGGTGTCGAATCCTTGGTAAATGTAGCCGATCATGTGCAGCACCTCTGCCAGTGTACAGTCGTCGCGTTGGATAACAAAGGACGAAAGCGCAAGTGGTCTGATGGTGTCTTCTACTGCTTGCAAGTGAACCCAAAAATCATGGTTTTCTGCTGGAAGGAAAACGGCTGGAAGGGTGGGGTCGCTCCTGTGCTTGAGGACCAACATCTTCACAGCAGACCTGACTCGCAGCAGACTGGCGAAAGATTCCTGTGCACTGTCCCAGCGAGTGTCAGATATCCTGTAAATTCCGAGCTGTATCCCGTACATTTCAGCCATTAATTCTCGGAGGAGGGGCAACCACTTGGACGTAGCGGCGGAACACGTTGATCATTGCGGAAGCTTCTTCAGCGACAGTGCCGAAAACTTTCGTGAGCACATCCTTCACTAGCAGGTTGACTTGGTGAGCGAAGCAAAAGATGAAATCAAACTTGGACACCGCAAAGCAAGGATGCGCTGAGCCCTCCCACACTGGCCTGCGTTATCCGTCACGACAGCGCCAACCCTCCATCCATCTGACGTCAGCTTCTCAATAAGTTTCTCGATGTGCTCTGCTATGGCGAGACCGTCTTGGCGAACCGTACACTCTGCTGCTGCGAACGTCCACTGAGCACCAAATAGGTTGAGAACAACACCGAGGATATGACGATGGTCGCTGTTCTCCCATCCGTCGAGAACAAGGTTAACACGTTCGCCCATAGACTGATGTTGTAAAAGAGTGGCCCTTTTGCCATCGTCAGCGGCTTCAGCACAGCGGTCGAGCAGGTTTATGGCTAGTTGTTTTCTGACGGGAGGGCTTGCGCTGCAACACAGCTGAGAAACTCGACTACGCGATGGGCCGATGCGCGTTCTATTCAATGGAAAGGCAAGTTGAGGTCCGCTGTGGTCTCCACTAGCAGCTTGTGGAACTCAGCATTCGTGTCCTCCGAAAAAGGTGAAATGATGAAGGAATGAAGAGTATTTTGCTTCTTTTTCTGTCTCCTATCATGGAGGTGGACAGAGGACGTAGACGACGAGCCGTTCGCTGGTGATTGGGAACCAGCAAAAGGCACGCTCGCGCTGTTGCAGTCACCTGCTGCTTTGTCTTCTTCTTCTTTCAGCAGGGATTCCCTCGGTGCAAAGTGACAGCTCTTGAGGTGGTTGACAAGTACATCCTTTCTACCAGAGAGAATAGGTTGTTCTGGTACCTCGTCGGGCCTTTCCTCGTGCGGCTGCACGCATTTCGTGCACTTTACCATGTGGATGGTTTTGTTTTTCATTGTAGGTTTCTTGATAAACTGCTGCCACACTGGATCTGCAGGCCTACCACCGCGGGATGTAGTAGCGTTGGAAACTGAAGTTCGCATCATATTGGCTTGGAGAACTGATGAAAAAGGCCAACGAGTATAATATCGCCTTCTTCTTCCACGCGTCGGCGTCGACGTGACAACAGCAGCTTTCGGCAGTTCACTCGCACTTGCACAGCTGCGACCGTGACCGGGACGACGTTGATCTGACTCTTGATTTTGCGGAGCCGCTGTGGGAGGTGAAATTGATGCTTCCGATGCTCTTGGCTAGTTCACTGCTTTTAACCACTGGGGGAGTTGTTACTGTTAGTACCTTTACCCAAAGCACCCGGTGTACACTAGACAGACAGAAGGCAGTACCGCTACTCTCGCCTGCCTCAATCACCGCCACAGCTGAACAACCCTCAACTCTCGCTGTACTCCCCAAGCAACTTCCTATGCGAACGGTGCAGCCCGGAACCGACGGACCTCAGCACCAGCGTTAATCAAACGACCCTTGTCCACGCTCAACGATGTAGCCCGAAACCGACGAGCTCCAACACCGCTGACCAAAGCGAGACACCGAGGGAAGTAGTAGTTTTCGTCGCGATTGCAATTAGGCAGCTGGAAGAAGTAAAGAAAGAAACGGCGAAAAGAGTAGGAGAGTCGAAAAGTGGCGGGAAAAAAGGCGGTAAAGGTGCGGTGGTAAGTGGGGTTTCTTCCTGGAGGAAAAGGTGGTAGGTTGTGTTGGTGGGGGGAAATTTTGAGGAGGCGTGTTGCTAACCTAAACAAACCGCTCCTCCCCCCTCTCTGGGTGGGGGGAGAATACAATAGTAAACAAATTACCCCACCAACCACTCCACAAGCTATGCAAGAGCTATGAGGCCAGACCTCCATAATCCGCCTGCAGGGCGGAATTTCCTCCCACACCGCCTGCTGCTAAGTTTCCAGAACGTTCAAACGTTGCCTCTATGTGAGCCAGACGTTCAAACCCCAGTCTAAACGGCGTTCAAACGCCAGGTGGTAAAAGCGTTCAAATGTCAAGTGCCATCACTGGACCCAGTACATAAGTACGCAGGTAAGATATAGTACGTTTTTGCGCGCAGGGCACAGGAGCCAGGGCTGATGCAGATGCTGCTTCGATAGTGGATCGGCTGGATAAGATAGAAGCCAGGAGGGGCGAGCAGGCCCAGGAAAAGAATGTGATGCACGCGCCCAGGGCGGACACCAAGATGAGTATGGAGTCGTTGGGTGACAGTGGAGATGATAGAAAAGATTTCATGACTGGATTGCAAGGGAAACAAAGCTTTGAAGAGATTTTCCACGCTGGCAAGCACGCGTTTTCAAGGGGAAGGAGTCCAGGTGCTGGAATTCACTATCAACAGCACGGAAACGGCAATTACCTCCCCAATATGCACACAGGGCAGGGTAATGACGCAGCGCAGGTGTTTGGGGTGGTAAGGACCCCTTCACCGAAGGAAAAGCGCTTTCAGAGTAAACGTTTCGATATTACAGAGATGTACAAAGGTCTAGGTTCAGGATTTATGGCGTGGGGCCGCAAGTTTATAAGGCAAGTGAGCCTCGCAGAACGTGCATGTGGGTACTAGTGGCCCAAGGACGTCAAGGTAGATCTGCTGGGCCATTACTTGGCGGGCCCAGCAGAAGCATACTACAACCTACAAGTAGAAGGGTGGTGGTGGGAGACACTCGCCCTGTGGTATGCGATGGACAAGATGCTGTCTGGCTTCAATGTCCAGATAACGCCAGCGCAGGCCATGAAGTTATTTACGGCGCGCAAGTTGGTTGAAAGGTCGTGTTCAGATCATTTCTTATATCTGACTGCAGTTGCAGATACTGTTGGATCAAACTGCGAGTCATTAGTACTCAACATTGTGATCTACCATGCAGCGCCGGATATGAGGCGGATCCTCATCTCCAAGTAAGAGCATACGCGGCCGGACTATTTGCGTCAAGCGTAGGAGCTCTGCCAGTTTTCTCAAGCCGTGGAGTTCAGTGACAGGATTCCAAGAAGTTATCATGGTGGCACCGTAAACGTGGTGTCAGACAAGCGCAAGAGATCACCAAGAAAGAGAGGATGTTTCGAGTGCGGTGAAGAGGAGCATATTAGAGCAAATTGCCCCAAAAGGAAGACAAAGACAGAAGTTTTTGCGTTGATGGTCGCCAATTCAAGTGTAAAAGTGAAAAAATATACGTGGATCTTGGATAGTAGAGCAAGCATGCATCTCACGCATGACTAAAGTTGCCTAAAGGATGTCGAGACTGTCACGGGTGTTTGTTATCAAGCGGATGGTCAGCAGCTACAAATCAACAGAAAGGGGTCCCTATACATCTATGTGATGTGTGGACAGAAGGAGACCCTCCTGAAGATTAAAACGTTTTTTTACGTGGAAAGTCTTACGAGAAACATTTTTTGGAAGGCGTACTGGAGAAAAAAGGCTGTGCGTTGTCTTATGGTGATGGAAAAGGGGCGATCGTGTGTAGAAAGACTCGAAGAGGCATGGCACATGTGGAAATGTGCAATAACGTTCTTACTATTGAAGGAAGGGTTGACCAAACGAGGTCAAGCATCGGAAGTTTAGTGATGGCTGTTGTGAATAGAATTTCAAGTGATGAACGTGATGGACCGTCAGAAGGAGATGGTGAACAACGATTAATTGGAAACGCAGAATCAAGTACGCCAGAAAGCGGAAGGACGAGCGAGAAACACACCGGAAAGGGAAAGGGTAAAAAGAAGCCCTGGTGGGCACGTGATCGACATGTAACGTGGAAGTACGCGGCGGAAACAAGAAATGATGTTGAAAATGACGATGATGCAAGACAAGAAGTTAATATGATAATCGTAAGCGACCCGAAGTGCTACAAGGATGCTATAAATGGTGCGAACAAGGACAAGTGGTTGGCGGTGATCAAGACTGAAATTGATGCGCTGGAGGTAAACCGAGTTTGGGAGGTAATTTGCAGGCCTGAGAAGGTGAGACCGCTACATACGAAATGGGTTTTCAAGACGAAGACAGACGCGGATGGAAATCTCGAAAGATTTAAAGCAAGATTGGTGGCGTGTGGTAACGAGCAGCGTTACGGAATAGATTACGAGCTGACTTTCGCAGCTTTGATGGAGATGTCGACGGTTAAATTCATTTTAAGTCTCGCAAGAAAGTGGAATGTGAGTGCGTTACATGGAGACATACCGAACTCTTACGTGAAGGCGTTAGAAGACGAGCATGAAATATACCTGTATGTGCCGAATGAAATGGAGATTACAAAAGACAAGTTGGAATAACCGAAGGTTGAAGATGTCAAGATGTTAGTACTAAAATTACGGAAGACTCTCTATGGATTAAAGCAGGCGGGTAGACTATGGAACCGCCTGTTACATGAAAAATTAGTACACTATGGATATACGCAGAGCAGTACAGATGTTTGTTTGTACCACAAGAGATGTGATGATGAAATTGTGGTTGTCGGTGTGTATGTCGATGACTTACTTGTTACTGGAACAAATGTGGCGTGTGTGGAAAAGTGTTTCGAGAATATGGAGGTGTTGGAAATTAAGAATCTCGGCAAGGTATCAAAGTTTTTGGGGATCCGCATTACTTACAATGATGATAATGGATATTAGCTGGACCAAGAAGTGATGATAAGAGATTTATTTATTGTTGACATGCAAGCTTGAAGATGCGAATCCAGTAAAAGTGTCCATTACTGACGATCACGAAAACGAAGTATTGAAGGAGCAGAGACCTCTAAGTGCAAGTGGAAACGACGTACAACCAAGTGTGAAAGTATTTCAGTCGCTCACAGCGAGTTGATTGTTGATTTCACGCTGCACTAGACCTGATATAGTGTATGCGGTGCACAAGGCGACACGCAGAGCGCATGCACCGAGTGTTTTGGATTGGAACTTGGCAAAAAAATATTACGATTTTTGAAGGGCATCGTGGATATGAAATTGCAGATGGAGATTGATGCAAAGTACAAGGGAAGCAAGTGTAATGAATTGACGATTAGTGGATATTGCGACGAAGATTTTGCAGGATCAAAAACGGACTGGAAGTCCGTGAGCGGTGGAGTCACGTTAGTGGATGGCAAGATTACGCAATGGATGTGCAAGCGACAATCGAGCGTACCACTATCGACGATGGAGGCGGAGGTTTACGCGGCATAGGCTATGGAATGTGAATTGCTTGGACTGCGGGAAATGGCTATGGAGATCGGTTTGGTTGTGAAGCTTCCGATGCAGTTAAGATGCGATAAAAAGTGGCGATCAAGGTACTGAATGGAGATAGCAAGACATCGAGGACGAAGTACATCGACGTGCGCGTGAAGCTTTTAGTTGCCATGGGACGCGATGGTATTACCGACGTATGCTGAAAGTATGCTTGCAGACGTGTTCACAAAAGGATTAAGTTTTTCAAGGTTAAATTTTATGCAACAAGGGCTGGGTCTGAGGGCGAACACGTGCGAGTGACTTTGGTTTACGTGAAATTTGAGAAGGAATGTTGAAGCGCCTGGAAATTCGTCCGCGCCGTGCGTCGCGCTTATTTGGGCATTTGCGACTTTCAGTAAAGGGGTCTTGGGTACTTACCCAGTTTTATGGGTCTTACTCAAATTTGTATATACATATTGTTACATTAGGTTTTTACTTAATTCTAATATACTTACTTCAGAATACTAACTGTAGCACCCAAGTACCTAAGTACGCAGGTAAGATATAGTACGTTTGTGCGCGCAGGGAACAGGCCGGAAGTGACTACTTGTAGAAACGTGGAAGTGGATTTATATTGCGTTTATGGCCTGATTTAATTACATTCGATTTACTTACGATTTGGAATTAGTCACGTGTAGTATAAGTGGTTACGCATTACGTGGTTTAAGTACAAGCATATCTCACATATATTATTACGAATCGGAATCGCGTTAGTTGCAGCAGGCAAGCGTAGATAGTACGGCGTAGAGGTATCGGTGAGGAACATGATGTAAGCGCAAAGTCCAACAGGGGAATCAAGCTGGCGCTAATTATACAGGAATTTAGTTGCGGCTATCATGCTGGTTTACAATTGTTTTTTCTCTCCTCGATAAAAACTTTCTTCTTGGCCTGTAGATTTGTAGTGTAAGGTAGGAAGGAATCTGCTCGTACTGGTACGCGAGAAGTAGCGAGCGTGTGATCTTCAACGCCAAGAGCCGATTCTTTTCCCAGTAGACCAACAGTAGCAATCAAGAAGAAGAGGAAAAGTACGCGATGAAATGCGCAAAGGGCGTACTTCGTCTCTTTTTCAATACAATAAACCAGTCAAGTTACCACACGAAACATGCAGAGCTTACAACATGTGTAACGTGTAAACGAACAATGAGTCATGCAAATGGCCAACGTAGTAGTCTTGAGTAAAACGCGGTATAGTATAGACCTAATAAATGGATACACTGGTGCCTCAACAGTCGTGTATCAACCCACCACTTTCAACAATGGGGCTAGTTAGAAGGTGATGACGTTAGGAAGATCAAGCGAGGTTGTCAACTAACCTACCGAGCAGTCAACATGGTTTCATATGTTGACTTATTTTCTGCAGAGAAGTTACTAGATATAATTGTATTCGAAGTAATACGCAATCTCAGCGAAGGTAAACAATTTCTTAATATTAATTTAAGAGCATGGATTTGTGTAGAGGTCCACTAAACAGTACCGTGTCCAAATAGGCTTATTTAGAACTCGATTTTACTCGATTTTGATTGGTTGTTTTCAGCCTGCATTTTTTTGCATTTTTTTGGTCCCGCTCTTTTTTTGGCACCTCTCCGCTGTCTCACATATACCACCCCATCCAACGAAGCAAACAAGCAACCAACCAATTAACCAACCAACCAATTGACCACGGAAACTTACCAAACAAACAAACAACCCTAAACCCTACACTCTAAACCCTAAACCCTAAAACCTAAACCTTAAACCCTGCAGGCTGAAAACAGCCAATCAAAATCGAGTAAAATCGAGTTCTAAATAGGCCTATTTGGACACGGTACTGTTTAGTTTTTCCTTTTAGTGTAAAGGACAAATGTCGACCACTGCGAGGAGATCTTGTTAGGGCAATAATAAGTAGTGTAGATCACATAACAGATGGATGTTTGCTATAACTTCAGCATCTTATGCATATTACATGTTAGGCTAGCTAATCTGTTAAAATAGTCTACTTATATTTTAATTATTAAAATTAGGTAGGACTATTTGTTTAGGTAGCAATTTGTATTTCGTACTTTTTAGTTGCTAAAATAGTGTACTCGTCCTCGGTTCTGAGTACACATGTTTTGGTACGGATAAGTAGTGCAGGAAACGCAACATATGTTAGAAGTTTACAATAGCTTCAAAATCTTATGCATTTCATGTCAGACTAGCTAATCACTTCTCAATACACATTCCATTGATCAAGTCCGTGGTTCGGTCACTTTCTTCTACTCTCTACGTACTGTCTACGGGTGTCACTTTCGCAGTCTAGCGATAATTTACTGTTGAGATATTGACATAAGACGATTTCGTTATATTAGAGTTACTATTGGACATATACGACTTGTAGTTTTCAACTATTCTGCACAAGTATGGACGGAAACACCTTTCAACAGATTATGAGCCCAAAGGGTCATGATGTTTCCAGCGATGATGGCTCTCATGAAGAAAACCGGTAGGCTATGGTGCCGAAGGAATGAAGGTCTTAGGGGGAAAATGTTCCAAAAAGTTTGCGATCTTCTTGAAAAGCTTGAAAATTTAAGGGTTCCCCAAGACGAGAACAATTTTGGATTCCATAACTCGACGCGTTTGGGTACCCTCATGCAGTTGGCGTCGCTTGAAAGCACGTCCGAGAAGAAGCCGAGAAATCAACACCGAAGTGTCCTGAACCCGATCACCATCGTGCCCAGCCGACTAACTTACGGCGAACCTTCGCCTATGCCCCGATCGGATGACCGATCAGTACTGTAGCGGTGGCTACCAATGGTTTTAATAACCATAATTATGGTATGGGTATACCAATGAAAAATCGCCCTCCAACCTTCAAGACGCCTTCGGGCAAGAATTGCAAGCTGTCTATCAGAGTTTTTGATGGAACCGAAGTGTATCGTGGCCTTGGATATGGATTCAAGGAATGGGGAACACGTTTAATTCGACAAATTTCAATAGCCGAATCGTCTTGCGGATATTTTTGGAGTGAGGTTATCAAGGTTGATCTTTTAGGACACTAACTCAGCGGTACAGCCGAGCGCTATTACATTCGACAAGTTGACTCGGGGTGGAACGAGTCACCGACTTTGGTGCATGTGATGAATAAGACGTTGAATGCATTTCATACATCGATCACCTCTGTACAGGCGATAAAGCTGTTTACCATTCGTGTGGTGAAGTGCAAGTGAAAATTGCTGACCAGGTTGTACCAGTGTACCAGTTTTCAAGGCATATCGATCTGGTTTGTGAAAAGGATGGAGTATTTTGGGCCTATCGTGTGCAAGGAGTGTCAAGAACACGAATTTTGGTAAGTCACATGATATTGCGTGTACTTAAATATTTCATATTTGTACATATTGGGGGCCGTAGGGAGATAGGATTTGTTAGTTTAGGTTTTACCGAGTGTGTGGTTTTTTCTTTGGTCTAAACTCAACAAGAAGTCGTTTTTCTTTAAGTACGCTAGTCGCCTCTGCACGCCGCAGTGTTTGGGAGAAGAGGGTCGAGTAATATCCTCTATGTCGTTATACCCGGCCGGGACGCGTTACAGGTGCACTTGGCCCGCCGGAAGTCCCTCGACGGGAGTACGTATTGGTCGACTTCACAAGTTCAAGTCACGCACGTTTGGAACGTGTAACAAGTATTGGATTGTTTCGTGGAGATATCGTTCGTGGAGTTTATCACGTTCTCGTTTGGATCTCTATATTGGAGTATTGGTCTGTTATTCTCGTATTGGTTGGGCTATAAGATCGTTTGAGCGATCTGCCCTTTGGAGTATATTTACTCCAAGTATAACTGGTCTGCCCGTACCCAGGGTGAAGAGTTCCGCCCAGGGTACACCACCCAGAACGGTCTCCCACATTTAGAACACAAGTCGATTCCCAGCACCGATCCACCGAGTGTGTTACCATTCCATTCCATCGGGTACACAAGGTGAGATGAAGAACAAATCGTACCAGGCGTCCTGTGTTGATGATCGGTCGTCTGCCAGCAGCGGACGATCGGATCGGATCGTAGTCGAACGTTCGCGGGGTACCCCCCCCCCCCGTCAGTTGGAAGGCTAGGCACGATGGTGGTCAGGTTCTCGACACTACGGTGTTCGATTTTGAACTTGACTCCATCACAATGGTGCGCGTGCCCGGATCACTTGGTGATCGTGGATATCACCGAGATGATATCTAGCAAAATATTGATTTTAATGAATTAAATGTGGAATCGTTCTGGAGAGGACATAAGGAACGACTATCGCCTTATGTTCTCGTTGTCGATAAGGATGGCGATGTCCGATCTGGCAGGGTGGAGGACCAGATCGGGATTAATAAGTTTTTTCCTCCCCATTAGGCTCCCACCGAAGCCGATCGGGACTATAGCAAGTCTTGCTATAGTTCCGGAAAGGATCAGGACTTTTGTCCTGATCCTATGTATTTGAATGAATGTTTTGATGAAAAGAAAATTAAAGATGAAAACGACTTGGAGGCTGATCGGAACGATCAGATACACTCTCCCAAGGCTCCCAAGAAAAGGCTGGGAATGCCGCCCGATGAAGACGACTTGGAAGAAAAGTCGCAGGTCGGGGATGGGGTTAGCAAGGAAGAAGACCTGACCAGGATGTATTACATCCACGAGTTGAAGCGATTTATTCGTGAAGACCAGGTCATGCGGACCTTAACCCCCAGATCCCCGATCGCCTTTCGGACCCACCACCGAGCCGATCCAAAGCGATCGGACGCTGCTATTGGTGAAGAACCTGCTGGTGATGTTGGCTGAGGTCGGCATGAAAGTGCAAAACCTCGCCAACGTACAGAAACGGTTCGATCTGGACACTTGGAAGCTGTAGATGTCGATGTCGACCCTCCATGATCATTTGGTGCCGTTGGTGGGGGCGGTTCGCCGCCCAACTCCCACTGCAGCATTGAAAGTCGCTGAGGCCACGGCAGCACATGATGATGTGTGGTCGGATGATAAATCGCTGTATCAGTCTCCACCTGCATCTAATAGTTCATCGGAGTTGGAGGTCGGTGTTGAGCGGATGACCATGGGGGCGGATCATACCCCATGGGAGCATAAAAAGGACGTACGGCAGCATGGGGCTGCATGCCGGTCGGGGCCCCAGGAGCCCCCACAGGTTTCAGTACCTCCAAAGGAGGATACCAACACGTTGACCATGACCCAAGATAACGTCCGAGCCATGTTTGAAGCAATGATGGAGCGTTTCATGGGAGACCGATGCCGATCGCCTCCGCGCCCGCATGATCAGGACCGATCTGCCCGGCAAAACGTCAATACTTGCCGGGATGATGATATGGAGTCAGTGGCATCAACGGATAAGGCTACCCGAGGTGGCAAACCAGTTGGCAGAGGAAGGCGCAAGCCGCAGCCAGCCCGACCGCGCCGATCAAGAAAAACAGTGATTTCGACATGGAGTCGATCGGCGATCCGGATGACCACTATGGGTCAGACGGTGCAGGTGCGGGAAGAAGGCGCAGGGCTAACCTAGCCTCTACGACCGCCTTTGATTTTGGATCTACTGCGATCCCACGCATTCGCATGGCTGCGACCACCGATCTCAAGGATTTCACTTGCAAGGACGCCGACGAGGAGCAAGCCAGATCGTGGTTTGGTCGGGTAAAGTCTGCTTTCTTGCGGGATCAGACACCAAAAAAGGAACGGTGTTTGATCTTCAGAGATCTGTTGAAAGGACCGGTTGCGAACTGGATCCAACAGTTGAGTCGGGATGTCTGATCTGACTGGGATCTGCTATGTTCAGAATTTGAGGGGCATTACTGCAACTCCGGATTCTCTACCGCCCGCAAATACCATCATATGCAGAAGCGGGGCGACGAGACGCTGATTGAGTACTTGCACCGTTTGAACGTGGCCGCAATTCGTGCCGGGATAGTGATCAAGGAAAGCAACCCGCCGACCGGTGCCGCTATGGAGCACGTGGGTCACTATATCAGTACCCTTGATGACCAAGATCTGGCAGATCATCTCACTCTGCTGCGCCTCAAAGATGTGGGGGAAGTGGAGCAGAAGTTGCATTGCAACACTCACGCATGAGGGCGAAGGTCGCCGTTGGGTCAGGTGGCTACAGATCTAATACCCAGACCGATCCGGCGAAGAGGCCCCTGACCAGATTGGCCCGTGCTGTTAAGGCGATCGTGACTGAAGACAGCACTGGATCGGAAGAGGAAAGCAGCGGCCATTCCAGCCGGGAGTCGGACGAGGACCAATATCGCCACATCTTCGTCACAGAACCTTCCCCAAGGACCAGATCGACGCCTAACCAGGCATATAGGAAGGGAAGGTGTGGGAACAAGTCCGATCCGGACCGACCTCGCAAGAAGTGTTCTCACTGCGGATCAAGCAAGCACGACGGTGGGGACTTCTGGAAGAAGTTGATATGCAAGAAGTGCGAAAGATGCGGCCACCCATTGATCACTGCCTCTTCGTGTGCAATTCATGTGGAGAGATCCATCCACGAGGCCGGCCAGTGCAAGATCGAAGAGTTCTTCAATCTTATGCGAAAGTGGTATATGCCGGGTAAGCACGCGGGGATGATTCCACCTGACGTTGAGAAGATGTTAAACTAGAACGCTCGCCAGGTTGGAATCTGGATCGATCCGAGCGATCTACGTTTGGCATCTATGCATATGTCGGCACGGAGAATAAAACCGACAATACATGTTCCATTCTCAATTGCGTCGATCGGGATCACCCGGTCTACAATCTAACGACCGATGAATATTACCGATCAAAGGTGGTCATGCAGCTGGATCTGCTGCCTGGGGAATCTCGCGGATACTGGAAGTATCATGCGACCGACAAATGGTTCAAGCGGGAAAAAGCCTGTGGTAAGATAAACAACCAGAAGGCAACGATGTTGTTCGACTCTGGGGCCGAAGTCTCAGTTATCGACTCCGCCTTTGCTCGTAAGGTCGGATGTCGTATAGACGACACCCAGAGACAAGAATGCGTCGGAATCGGTGAAAACTCTTACATGACAGAAGTAAGGACGCTCGTGAACGTCACCATATCGGCTTCGTTGTTCTACTTCTTCAGCGCTTGGGTTGGCAAGCTGGACGGTCAGGATGCTCTGTTAGGCATGGATTTCATGTTGCCGGCAGGTATTCGCCTTGATCTGTCTCATGGAGTGCTCACACTCCCGGATGATGTCCAGATCCAGTTAGCGGGTCGGCGGCCCCTATACGGATCGTACACCTATCTGGTCAGGTGGGACCAAGATGTCACCATTCCATTCGGCCAGTCCGCGGATGCCCTGGTCGACAAAGATTTTCGATCAAGGAAGTTATGGGTGACCAGGGGCGATCGGTGGGTGTCGACCTTTGTGAAGAGCGTCGGCCGACATGATTTTGTTCGAGTCACTAATATCGGTGACAAGCCGCTTACACTCGACAACAATACTATTGTTGGCATGTGGCTAGCGGAAGGTAAAGTGCCAAGAAAGATGGGGTTCGTCTCGATCGGATCGAGACGGTATGTTGAGTGGCAGAACTTGGCATACCAAGCGACCAACCGATCTGATCAGCGATGATGGATCGGTGGAAGAAGATACCTCACATATGGTGGAACGACCCAGCTATGTAACCCCAAAGAAGATGTTAGTTCGAAGAAAGTCACCGTAGTCCCCGGATACGGTGGACCATCAAGCAGATGAGCCAAGGTTCGTCAACGTGGTGGCGTCACAAGAACAGGCGACAGCGGAGCCGGGAATAGAAAAAGGGAAACATGGTATTGCTGGGGCGGACCACGATGGCGCACCTAATCAGATCGATGTCTCGGAAAGGCAGCCGCCGATCGGTAACAGCAGGGTTCAACCGATCAGGACGGTTTGGGTGATATTGCTCCGGAAGACGACCAAGTTTGTATCCATGAGGGCGGGGATCAATATATTCAGGAGCTGGAGAGCCAGATGGCAGTCTTCACTGAAGTGTCTGCTGATCCGCCCGAAGTCACCTTGGACGATCTGCAAGTGGGTGATCGGGATGTCAACAGTCCCGATCAGATTGATCATCTAAAGAAGATCATAGGGAAAAATAAACATCTTCTGATCGGGAAAGGCAACGCATTACCCCCTGCTGCTCGCGGAGCGATCTGTGACATCGACGTGGGTGATGCCAAGCCGATCGCCCAGCGATGCCGACGTGTGGCGCCACAGTACCGCGAAAAAATGGCCGATCTTATTAAAGGACTGTTGGCTACCAAGATCATTAAGCCGTCGACCTCGCCGTGGGCCTCACCGATCGTGATTGTGATCAAGAAGAACGGCGTCGACATCAGGTTGTGTATCGATTATCGGTTGGTAAATCGGTTGACCAAGCTTATGGTGTACCCGATGCCGCTGATCATCGATCTGCTACAAGATCTCGACAAGACGCTATGGTATTGCTCACTGGATATGGCAAGTGGATTTTGGGTGGTTTCGATGACCGATCGGTCTCGCGAGATCTCCGCATTTGCTACGCCGTTCGGTCTGTTCGAGTATAACCGTATGCCGTTCGGTTTGAAGAACGCGCCCCAGATCTACCAGAGTCTGATCGACAACGCATTGCATGGACACTTCAAGATCAGTACCGATCAAGACCCCACCGAAAACCATGATGTATTTACATAGGGTGAACCCGATCGGGAAAGGAGACCGTCCGTTCTGGGGAGGCGATCGTATATCGACGACATTCTGATCCCTGCTTCGTCATGGAGCGATCTATGCGAGAAGGTCTAACGGTTGTTGGAGACATTCTATCGCTGGAACCTGTCGATCAGTGCTGTGAAAAGTTTTTGGGGCATGTCCAAGGTCGCCTATTTGGGTCATATGGTGTCGATCAGTGGGCTAGAGGCCAATCCCAAGGATCTGGAGTCACTGAGCAACCTCCCGTTTCCCAGATCACTGAAGGCAATGCAGTCCATCTTAGGGAGCCTAAATTACTACAGCCGCTTCATTGAAGACTTCGCGATTTACGCGGCCGTGCTGTACGAGCTCCGGGAAGTCGACTGCCATATGTTGCGCGATGGATATCGAGCAACTTTACGGGAGGGCTGCGACTCTGATCTGCCCGCAGATTTTCATCAGGTGGAGGCAGACGATCACATGAAGCGTGCAAAGGTTGCTTTCGGTATGCTGAAGGCCAAGATGGCGACGGCACCGATTCTAAGACACTTCGATCCGGAAAAAATGCCGATCGTCATTGTGTATGCTAGTAAGTGGGCCATTTCGGCCACTCTAGTACAAGAACATGATGGAGTGTACCCCGGTCACTTTTACGAGCCGGAAATTGAAGCCGAACGAGGTCAACTATGGGATCGTCGAAAAAGAAGTTCTGGATTTACTACGGATCTTGGATGTGTGCTACAACCTACTGGTCGGCCGATCTGTAAAGGTCCTTTAAAGAAAGTCTACATTGGCCTTGTTATTATCAGCCAATGGGATGGACGGTCGGCTCGGCAGATGGTCAGCTATCTTGTCGCAGTGGTCTCTCGAGGTCGTCAAGTGCACCAAGGGAGAGGAAGAGATATTGGGCACATTAGCTGCCAGTATCACCCCTCGGTCCGAAGTAGATGAGGCTTTAGTGGCGATTGCCATAAGGAAGCAACCTCGACAGTCAATCTCGCGGCCGCCGCCGACCGTCGATAAGGATAAGGAACTCCTGGTCTTGAGTTTTAACGGGTAGGCCAGCGTGAAGAAGAAGGCCGGCTCCTATAGTGCCATACTGTGGAAGTTACCACAATGGTCTATAGTGGCAGCCGCCGCCGATTTCACGCCTGACATAACGGTCAACGAGGCGGAATATCGGCGACTCCTTCTATGTCTCGATCTGCTGTCATCACAGAAGAAAGGTCGGATCATCATATGTGGTGACTCCAACCTAGTGATAAGGCAGATCACCGGGGAGATCGACTGTAAGGCGCCACGGCTGAAGTTGCTGAATGATCGGGTGATGAAGGCACTGAAAGACCATCCCAACCACGAGCTATTGCACGTGAAACGGGATTGGAACAGGATCGCCGACCACCTCGCGACCCAAGCTATGCAGGAGCAGATCGGGTCGACGATCACCGAGGAGGCCGTTCTACAAGAACTTATGAACATAAACAGGCTCCCGGAGTTGATCAAGCCCAAGGACAGCCCTGATCAGGTGCATGTGATGGCGGCTACTAGATCGCGAACTCGGAAGTCTCGCCGATCGTTCCCAAAGGAAAGGCTGAGTAAGTATGTTGTACAACAGCTAAGGGCGGAACGGATCCTCAAGGCGCAGGACGAAGAAGAGTGGATCGTCAACTTGAAGGCCTATCTGCGCGGTGAACTGTCCAAGTTAACAAATGATAAGGCGAAAGAGTGTACAATATAGCGGACAGTTACGATGTGGACGACAATGTATTGCTGTATTACTGCCGTGACGTTGATCAAGACAGTGCCGATCGAGATCGACTAGCGAAACTGGTGATCCCTGAGTTGCTACAGCCGGATGTCCTTCATCACTACCATGTGAGTCTAGAAGGGGGACATCAAAGCATAGGCAGGACATACCACAAGATCAGGGCCCACTTTCACTGGAGAAGACTTTTTCGGAGGGTGGAGAAATATGTGGGCTGTTGCACAGATTGCGAGACCGGAAATGGCAGACCGATAATCAAGGGACAATCGCCCGGAAATATCGAAGCTACTTACCTTTTCCAGGTGATAGAAATGGATCACATACCGTCGCTGCCCAGCTCGACACGCGGTAACACTTAGCTACTGATCTGGATCGACCTATTCACTGGTCTGGTGATCGCAAAGGCTAGCGCATCCCGATCTGCGGAGCAGATCGCCCAGAGTTACGAGGAATGCGTCTTCAGAAGGTTCGTCGCCAACGAATTTATCAGACACGATCGGTAACCCGGTTTTATTGTAGCCGGTGCGTATACGAACGGTGCGGATAGCGCACAGAGGAAGACTATTCCTTAAGGCGGTAGCTACCGCTACTTAGCCGATACGCCCTTGTAAAGGGCTTAGTAGGAGAGTTCTCCTACTCGGGGCCAAGATTACCGGGTTAGTTTACGACTTATCCTTAACGGCTGTATTCCCTTTACTGGGTGTAAGTAAAGGGAGGATCCCCTCTTACCTACAACACTCACTGCGCGCGCGACCGGTCGAGGTCGCGCGTCCGCTAAATAGAGTGAAATGTAAACTGAATATATTTAATATGTAATTAGCCTAAATTAATTTAAAATAATCTAAACTATATGTAATACTAAGTAGAATATTCCTAATTCGTACCTAGCTAAAATGTAGTGTACACACCTGTGTACTGACACGTGGATGGCTGACACACCACCACACCAAGGGCCCATGCCCTGATTGGTTAAAATAACCAAAGGTTCGAAACCTTTCAACCCGGCCAATACTGACCTCAACCGTGGTGTACTCATGTACACCAACACTCAGTGTTACCCGAATGTAACCCCGTTACATCCTCCCCCATCAAGACTATTGCTTACGCAATAAACAAAATTTTGTTGGAGAACTCCAACTCCAGTTCCCCTGGCCATCCATATGTCCACCTCCAGTGGTGCTATGGCGTCTCCTCTAGAAGAGGTAGACTACTCCAAAAACTCGGAAGTGGATGCCTTTGGGGATACCTCCCCAATGGTGAGCCGCTCCGACAGCGGCGAACGGCGTTGTCGGCAGCCTAATCCCTTACCCACACGTGAGGAAAATGCACTAACCAGTGAGGCACCCCTACCCGTATCAGATGATACATCCGAATCGCCAAAGTCGATCGTCACTAATGAGCTGGACGCAGCTCAAGACACCCAACTTGCCGCAAAGGCACTAAGGGCTGCCTTACGCGCCCCCAAACGCCCGTCAAGGGCGGCTTATAATTTTGATGGTCCTCGTGACCTTCCAAGGTGGACCAGGCGTTTGGTAATGACTAGTTTAGCGTCCTATACCCCTGGCCCCGCGGCTGAACAGCCGTATCAACGCGAACACCGTGAGAAACTCCGGCAACAACTGCTTACACAAAAGCAGTTCACTAGCGTCTCGTACCGAGAGCGCTTAAACAGGCAGGCACAGGGTGACCCTGTTGAGAACCTCCGCGAGGTTCCTTTCGATCTTTCTCCGGGAGAAAGTGCCGATGATGCAGAGAAGAAGTTCCGCGCTTGGGCGGAAGGGGAGAAGCTTCTCCCCAGCTTCGATGAGCTGCATGACAGCTATTCCCGTCGAGAGATTTGGGTGGAGAGGGTGTTGCGCCTTACATTTGCCAAAGCTAAGGCGATCGAGCAACTACGTGCTCCGTATCGCACGCGCCACGCCAGCGCCCCTGTCTCCACCCTGGTGTCCGGAGACAGTGTGGTCGCCACATCTGCCTCCGGCCAACTCCCACTTATTGGGAGTGAAGAGGCTTCTCATGCCCCTCTGGTCGTTGACCTACAGCGGGATTCTCCCGCTCAAAAGCGTCAACGACGTCGCGGCAATCCTGCCGTAGGGGAGTCTCGAGCTCCCACGAACTCTGTGAGTGTGGATAACCTCTCCACTTCACCAGATACTGGGTTTGGCCCCGATGATGGCGCCGCGCCATCTGCCGCTCCACATGAAATTGTGGAGTACTCTCCGCATCGAGCATTGGAGGAGGAGGTCGCACAATTGCGACGTGAGATTCGTGCGCGCTGTGATCGACACAGCCTTCGCATCCATGATCTCCACGAGGGGATCCGCGATGAGCGGGATGCCACTGATCGCTTCGAGAGGCGGCTTGCCTCTCTCGAGACGACCGTTGCGGAGCTTCGCGGTCGCATTTTAGCCCTTTCGGGCTTCCTTCGCCCTGCGGTGCCTTACGGCTATCCGACTTTCCACCCTCCTCCAGGAGGGGCCCCGCCTCCGGGTCCTGGTATGTCTTAAGCATACCGACATAAAAGGTTGGATGCGTACGCATCGCATTCGGGATGTCTAAGGTGTACGACAAGCCCTTTCGGGCTAACACCTTAAAGGGTCCCACAAACCTGGGGCGCAGTTTATTACGCAGCACATTTGAAACTGCATGTGTAGGAAGTTTTTTAGCGTTTAATAAAACACTTTCTCCTACTCTGTATACCTTTTTGTTACGCCGTCCCTTTCGGTCAGCTTGCTCCTTCTGCTTGTCTTGGCTTTCCGCCATGGCATCGCAGACGTGTCGTAAGACACTAAGGCGCGTCGATAAAAACTTATCGATGTGCTTTCGCACAGATATAGGGCTGACATCGGGGAATCCTCCCCCCTCAAGCCCTGGGCCACACACACGTGGCGTTAACGGAACCCTCGGATTCACCAATCCGTTCACGTAAAACGGGGTAAACCTCGTAGATGCATGTACCGAATTGTTGATAGCTAATTCAACCATCGGGAGCATCTCACTCCAACTCTTTGGAGAATACGGACATAAACTCCGGATAATAGCCTCCACAACGCGATTAACGCGTTCCGTCTGCGGATGAGGTCCGCAGTGGACATGAGGAGCTTGGTGCCTAGCACCTTAAACAACGCTCCCAAGAATTGTCCCGTAAAACGGGGATCCCGATCCGACACAACGGAATCGGGTAGACCATGCTGTCGAAAGACACGGTCTAGGAACATTTCGCTGTTCCTTGTCCATATATGGACTCTGGCACCGCCGCCAGGTGAGCCATATTGCTCAATCGGTCTACAAAGACCAATATGTCGGTGTTCCTGGCCTTATCCTTCGGAAAACCGAAGATAAAATCCATGCTAATGGATTTCCAACACTCCGTTGGAAACGATAAGCTCGCCAAAGGCGCAGCTGAACTTGCAGAGGGTTTAACCCTCTGACACGTCTCACAGGTGCGTATATACGCACCGACCCACTTATACATCTTGGTCCACCAATACAAAGCGCTTAAAGCGCTGTAGGTCTTATCCCGACCTAAATGATCCCCGGTAGGGGTGTTATGTGCCTCAAAGAGGACTCTATACTTCAGTTCCTCATTATGAGAAACTACCACCCGCGGAGTGCCCTCCGCGCTCGTGCTATAATATACCAAACCGTCACAGTACCTGTAACGGTGTAAACGGGCTTTAGCCCGACTTGACAGGGTTGTCTCAGACGAGCCAAGACGCTTTTCACCCAACGCGCTGATAAGCGCCGTACATTGTGGGTCTTTCTCATACGCGTGGCGTATGAGATCCACCACAGACGTGGTGACGAATGTCGCGTGAGCGAGCTCGTAATCGGGACGACGCGACAACGCGTCTGCAAGCAGGTTTTTCTTGCCAGGTTTATACTTAGCCTCAAAGTTGTACTCCGCAAAGAAGGAGAGCCAACGGGCCATCCGTTGCGAGAGATGAGGCGACTTGTCGCTGTCCGTAAGGACGCGTGGTCAGTATAAACCACGAACGGCTTTGAGCCGAGTAGGTGAACCCTAAATTTGACAAGAGCATACTTCATTGCAAGTAGCTCCTTGTCATGAACGGGATAATTCCGTTTCGCAGCTTTAAGCTGCCTCGACCCAAACCCAATTACGCGTTCCCTTCCTGAATCGTCTTCTTGTAACAAAGCACATCCGATTGCGAAATCGGAGGCGTCGCAGACGACACTAAATGGTTTCCCAGAGTCTGGGAGAGCAAAAACGGGAGCTTTTAACAAGCTCCCCTTAACCGCTTCAAAAGCGTTTTGGTGTTCAGTTTCCCAACACCAATCAACATCCTTCTTAAGAAGGTCGGTCAATGGCTTCGCCATTTCAGCGTAGTTCTCGCTGTACTTGTGGAGATAGTTGGCTAATCCTAGCCACTTCCGTAAATCTCTAAGATTTACAGGCGAAGGCCACTCCACAATGGCTTTCACCTTCGCGGGATCCGCCCGCACTCTATCCTTACCGATGAAGCATCCGAGGAAAGGAATTTCGTCAGCACCAAAGATACACTTAGATGCGTTTGCATATAACTTATGCTCTCGCATACATTCGAGCACTGCTCGAAGGTGTATCAGATGCGTCTCAACATCCGACGAGTCGCCTTCCGCACGACTATGGACGAATATGTCGTCGAAGTACGTCTGAGCGTACTTCCTATGAGGGCGGAAGAGTTGATTCACTAAGCGATTTAAAGTCGCTGGTGCATTTGAAAGCCCTTGTGGCATAACAAGCCACTCCCACAGCATGCCACTAGGCGTGCTAACCTCCGTCAGCGGAATATCGGACGCTCGCATGAGCACCTGATAATACCCGTCCACCAGATCTAAGGCACTGTACACAGTACAGCCCGCCATATTGTTCTGGAGGACATCCTTCCGAGGAATCGGAGTCTGCATGGGTACAGTAGCTGCATTCAGCTTGTTGTACGCATGCACAACGCACCACTTTCCGTTCGTCTTACGAACACAAAAAGTGGGAGATAAGTGGGGAGACTTACTGTCCCGTACCATCCCTGCCTCTTCTTTCCCCTTGAAGAATGCGTCGATGACGTCGCATTGTTCCTTGGGGAGAGGACACTGCCTAGTGACGCAGTATTTGGTTCCAGGAACCAAATCAATTTCATGTCGGACTCCCCGATCCAGTGGTAACACCATCGGCGGGTTGTCACTAATGACATCTCCAAATTCCTTTAATAAGGAATGGTAAGGGTCCTCAGGATCCGCGAGGATATTGAGGCCGCTTCGGGCATTTAATGCTTGTTTGGTTTTCACCAAAACTGACTCGTCCATCGTGGATGAGGAGTTCAACTCCTCTTCCGGACGTAATACGACAACCTCGTCGATTTCATCTTCTTTGAAAGCAGCTTCAAATTCGTTGAAGGACATCTCCTCCAACGACAACAGTTCGCCTACCCCAGGCAACCGTTCCAGGCTTACGCCTTCTGTGACAACACCTGTCACACTATTCAGCATCCTGTAGGACTGCTGACTACTGGCCTCGGGACTCATCCCGAGACCCAGATGGGGGGAGTCAATTGCCCCCTCTATTGGAAGCACCACTCACCTATCCACAGAGGTCTCTATCTCTACCATCGGTGACTCGCCGGTCTCGCCTATACCGGCGTAATCGGAATCATTTCCGACGTGCGAAAAAGACAAACTTCGGGTCTCTTCGCTTGGAAGCGCCTCGCGCTTAACCACAGGGGTCTCCACCCCTACCACTGGAGTCGCAACTTGTTCGCCGGACACGGCGTGGTCGGAATCAATTTCTACCTGTAGAAGAGACGAACTTCGGGTCTCTTCTCTAAGCTCCTCGCGCTTACCCTCAGAGGATTCCACCTCTATCACTGGCGACTCACCAGTATCGCCTATATCGGAGCGGGGATTAACCGCCGAGTCCCCCTCGTTAAGGAAATCTTCCTTAACGCCATTGGGAATGATCATTTCAGACATCCCAATCTCTGGCATCTCACTCCAGAATCGCTTTTGCGATCGAGCAAAGGTGGGTTCATGACTCGCCAATGATTCACCCGACCGCGGGTGCGTTCAGCCAATGGACTTAGACTTCCAGTCTATCCATGGCTCGTGGCGTTCCAGCCACTTCATGCCCAGAATGAGGTCATACCTCCAGTCCAAAGCCAGGACTAGGCAACGTTCTAAGCTGTCGAAGTCTGCAAACTTCAGCTTAAGGTCAATCGAGACCTTGGGTACAGAAACCTGTACGCCCGTCGCAAGACGGACCGTGACAACGTCACGAGAACGTGACTCTAGGGCCTCGTCATACAGCCGACTCTTCACAACAGAAGCTCGTCTGACATAGTTGTCAGACGCTCCAGAGTCTATCCAGACTCTCCAAGGCTTATCAAAGCCTTTCACGTCCGCAAGGACTACCAGCAAACCTGGCTGGTACACCAACTCGGTGCTAGAAAGCACCGCTTCCCTCGGGGCTTTGTGCTGTCGTCCCCTACCCTGGGGCTTAACAGCACTGAGGGGTCCCCCAGTAGGGCTCCCCGCACCTACTGGGAGACGTCGTTTCCCGACGGCTTGGACAAGGGCTTTTTCCCCACCCTTGGTCCCTTGTAGCGAATGTATCGCTGGGGATTTTTCGGACATCTGTTCTTCAGATGATCCATGCTCCCACACAGGAAGCATCTCAGCGGCCCACGCCGCTTCAGAATAGCCAAGAGCTCTGTCTCGAAGCTCTGTGAAAAAGAGTCCTAATGACTCTTAGCGGGAGGTTTCTCCTCCGCTTCGACCTGACTCAGGTCCATGGGTTCGGGACCCAACTTAGAGGAACGGAAGTTCCTCTCGGCGTTGAACGCCATCTTGAATTCCTCTTCCAGGGATTCGGGTCAGCATCCGAACAATTCCGAACGTGCTGGTTCTTCTCTCAGGCCTCCCATGAAGATGGGGATGGACACATCGTCCGAATACGCTTTCGCGTACATCCCTGCCAACAGGGTCTTAAGCTCCTGGATATAAATCTCCAGGTCCTTAGTGCCTTGACGGCACCCCAGGAACGCCAGTTGATTATGGAAAACCAGATCAGGCGTTGCGTACATGTCCATGAGCTTCTGCTTAAGGACCTTCCATGTTGGAAACACGTCCGTGACTGATTCCGAGCATGTAAACGCCCATGTACGGGATTTGCCCGTAAGATGGGTCAATGCAAGTCCCACTTTCAAGTGATCAGCGGTCATGTTCGCTGTGGCGAAGGCCGTTTCGACCTCTCGCAACCAAACATAAAGGTTGTCACCCTTCTCTCCGGTGAACTCCTTTATCTTAAACGATAATGGAGGGCGCACCCCCGTGGAATGACATCCACCGCAACTCGCCTCATGAGCGATGAGGGCATTTACCCTTGCCTTTACGGCCTCAAGGCCCTGCTCCACTAGGAGCTTCATGCCTTCTTCCCCCGTTAAGGGTAACAGACTTTTAAAGTCTTCCTGCTGACGAGGGTCAAAGTATCCCAATCGTCCTGATTCATCCTTTGCAGAGGATGCATAGTCTACCAACACAGGTGTTGGATTGACTACAAGTGCTACCAGATGTAGCCGATGCGTATGCGCACGGTGCGGCTAGCGCACAGAGTAAGACTATTCCTTAAAGCGGTAGATACCGCCACTTAGCCGATACGCCCTTGTAAAGGGCTTAGTAGGAGAGTTCTCCTACTCGGGGCCACGATTCCCGGGTTAGTTTACGGCTTAGCCTTAACGGCTGTGTTCCCTTACGGGGTGTAAGTAATGGGAGGACTCCCTCTTACCTACGACACTCACTGCACGCGCGACCGGTCGAGGTCGCGCGTCTGCTATTTAGAGTGAAATGTAAACTGAATATATTTAATATGTAATTAGCCTAAATTAATTTAAACTAATATAAACTATATGTAGTACTAAGTAGAATATTCCTAATTCGTACCTAGCTAAATGTAGTGTACACACCTGTGTACTGACACGTGGATGGCTGACACACCACCACACCAAGGGCCCCTGCCCTGATTGGTTAAAATAACCAAAGGTTCAAAACCTTTCAAACTGGCCAATACTGACCTCAACCGTGGTGTACTCATGTACACCAACACTCAGCGTTACCCGAATGTAACCCCGTTACATTTATGGCTGAGGTGTTCCGATCGTTCAATAACATGATAGGCCAGAAGCAGAGCGCGACGATGGCATATCGTTCGCAAGCGAATGGATCGGCTGAACGCATGGTGCAGACAATAACAAGGGCGATTAAGATTCATGTGGCCGATCCAGACCAACGTGACTGGGATGATTATGCAGAGAGACTGGTAATCGCACTCAACTCTTCAACCGATCGGGTCCGAGGAGAAACGTCTTTCTATCTGGCGTATGGATGGTACCCTCGATCGACACTTGAAGCGGCGATACCGATCGGCTGCACTCGGACCCGCGATCACGATGCCCGTCGATGGCGCATGCAGGTCCAGAAGAATTATCAGCATGCGAAAGAAGTCGTCAATGAAAAGTTGCGTCAGGCCACGCAAGATCGATCAGATCGGAATAACGATAAGGTCCGACCTCATAGTATTGAACCAGGGGAGAGGGTATGGTTATACCTCGATCGGGTCAAGGAAGGCTATGCAAAGAATTTGGCTCATATGTGGCACGGTGCTTCCGTGTGAAAGAGCTGATCGTTGAGCATGCTGCCCTTCTGATCGCGATCGGCACGGATTATAAAGTTTTTCCGATCATGCATGTGTCCAAACTGAAGCTGGTCAGAGATTTCCCCGATCGGCCTAAAATACCCTGTCTGGTGGACGAAGCGGAGAGATTCGATTTTGACGAAGCTCTGCTGCCGGAAGACAGTTGGGAAAGGCCATTGGAAGAGGACGAATTAGAGGTGGAAAAGGTGCTAGATGTCCGATCGGTGCAGAAGACGCGTTTCGGTCGCACCCACCGAGAATATCTGGTCCGCTGGAAGGATCATGACGAAGCAACTTGGTTCGACGAACTCGATCTAAATTGTGGAGCACTGCTACGAGAGTTCGAGCGAGAACGAGTCAGTCGGAATCGCTTCGCAGTGATGCGGACTCATGAACATGAAGATCAAGACACGCAGTACCACCGATCAGTATATCGATCGGTGTGAATATGTGTAAGGTCTGAACTATTGTGAATAAGTGTGAAGACTGTGATGAACTGGAGAAGTGGAATGACGAACGTGGTGCTAATTTTCGCGATTTGGATGGAAACTGTGCGTGATAACGTGTTGGTACAAGTTGGAGAACGTGCTGAAATTTGGTCAAGTGATCGGGTGATCAGGAATTTGGAAAGAATGATGACATATATTATGGATTATCTGGTCAGCTATCTGACGCATCAAGAGTCGCAATCACCCCACAAACGACCGATAGTAAATGCCGGATAATCTTCGATCTGGTCCCGATGCTGATTACGTCAGGTCTACTTCCGATCGATCTGGATCAAGGCGTCCTTCAGGTCTACGACCGGCCCGTCGCAATGAAGACCGGGATACCAGATGTCGTCATCAGTCAACGCCCCGGGGCTCTCAACGCGACGCTTGGCCATATGAAGAAACACCGGATACAGGAAGATGTCGATGTCGCACTCGCGGGCCAGCATCCCTTCCAGAATAAAGTGGCATAGGTCCAGCCAGGCCTCGCCTGCCCGACTCCGGCGCTGTTTCCGGCGCTTCTGAAACAGCATAAGGTCTTGGTCACGTAACTTCCGACTAGCGGGAAGGAGGATATAATGGGTAGACTCCCAGATCGCCTGGCAGTGGGATGTATTAAAAGCCCGAAGTCGACCCAGAAACGAATCGATACAAGGGGTCGACGTGAATATGGAGTCCAACTTGACACTGAGCAGCACTTCCCATGGTCGATCTTCATACAGACGGGCGATTTGCGGTCCTGGGGCTAGATCCGCCCTCCACGCAGACGGGTCAGGTGTTTTCAAAGCTGGAGGGAAGATCCAGAAGTCAGGTCGGTACATCGACCGGGCCAGATCTTGCTTGGTCAAGGCTGATCGGTGCAAGCTACCGATCTGCCCCGGCGACCATGGCAAAGTGGCATCTGAAGTCAGCGATGGAAGAAGTCGATCTCCAATCAACAACCCTTTCAATCTGGCGTGACGGCGCAGCCCAGACGTGCCAGGCTGGAAAGAAGGCGCCGAATTGGTTTACTCACGCGTCCGTTCAACATCATCACCCTGGGAGCTGATCACCTTATCAGCCCCCGATGCAGGCTTCGCTGGAACAGGAACTCGGCGTTGATCGCATCGGGACTTGGACAAAGCAGTACAAGAACTCAGAATCTCCCGATCCGTTCCCCGAGTCTTCTCCGGAGGAGATCTCCATGTGCTTGGTGTGAGCAGTGCGGGGGAGCAAGGGCGAATGCGATTTGGCGATGATAGACGTGTCGGCTGCGTCCGATATTGGGCTTGGAGGATGCGCCAGCGTCTTGGATTTCTTTTGGGGCGCCGCTTTCTTCTCCTCGAGTTCGGAGCCGCGCGCTACGCCCCGCTCCCTTGAGCCCTCCGACGCGTCCTTACGCATCTTGGAAGTTTTTGGAATCTTGGAGTGTTTACTTTCAGCCAATGAGTGGCGTCGTTTCCGATCGTGGTGCAGATCGATCAGAGCGGCCGATGCAGATCGGTCAACGCTAAAGCCTGCAGCCGGACTCCGGTACAGCAAGTCAGTCAACTGTTGGTGACACCGATCTACGGCCGCCCAACGACGGTTTGACTCCTGGGTCCAGGCATCCGATCGGATCTGGAAGGACTCGACCTTCCCGATCTGGTCCCTGAACACGACCTGCAACTCGCCGATCTGCCTCTCCAGGTCACCATGTTGGGTGCGGAGCAAAGTCCTATCGGACTGATCCTCCAACCTCTGCTGGTTGACCAGAGCGAGCTGTTCCCGGAGGTGTGACCTGTAGGCCTCCAAACGAGACAGATCATGCCGTGAGCCGATCAGCCCGTCAAAGATCGGTCGTATCTGATCGCAGTGGTCATGCGACTGCCGATCAGCCGCGAGTAAAGCGTCAAACGCTTTGGCGATGTCGGTGGGCAGCCGATCTGCATGCGAATTAAGGTTATAGCAGATCCAAGACGAAAAACAGACCGATCAGCTTACCTCGCGTGGTTTGTTGGGCGATCTGGGCCCGGAGATGCGCGTATTCGGCGATCACCTCCTGCAACTTCGTGGATATAGGGATTAAAATATCCGCCTCTTTCCGCGGTTGCAGGAGTGATGAATCCTTTGTGGCCAAAGTTCCCTGACTGTTTTCTGGAGCTGATCGGCCCCGATCTGATGCCCATCCGGTGTGTCGGAATCCGAATTGTGACGAGGGCTATCAGATCGGGCCGATCGAGGAGGCGAATCGATATGGGGCGATTGGGAACACAGGGCACCTGCAGCAACGAGCGTCAAAAGAGGCTACAAGATGGTCAGATGATAAGACAAGTACCTGGCGAAGGCGGACTCGAAGATCGGTCCATCGGTGAAGTCCGCTACTAAGAAGATCTGGATGTGGTGAGATCAGGTCGCTACCGTTGTGTGGCTGCGACTAGACTCTGGGGCGGCTGTGGTGAAGTGCAAGTGAAAATTGCTGACCAGGTTGTACCAGTGTACCAGTTTTCAAGTCAGATGGATCTGGTTGGTGGAAAGGATGGAGTATTTTGGGCCTATCGTGTGCAAGGAGTGTCAAGAACACGAATTTTGGTAAGTCACATGATATTGCGTGTACTTACATATTTCATGTTTGTACATATTGGGGACCGTAGGGAGATAGGATTGTTTAGCTTAGGTTTTACCGAGTGTGTGGTTTTTTCTTTGGCCTAAACTCAACAAGAAGTCGTTTTTCTTTAAGTACGCTAGTCTTTTCTGCACGCCGCAGAGTGTTTGGTATCAGAGGGTCGAGTAATCCCCTCTAGCTCGTTATACCCGGACGGGACGCGTTACAGGCGCACTTGGCCCGCCGGAAGTCCCTCGACGGGAGTACGTATTGGTCGACTTCACAAGTTCAAGTCACGCACGTTTGGAACGTGTAACTAGTATTGAATTGTTTCGTCGGGATAGTGTTTGTGGGGTTTATCACGTTCTCGTTTGGATCTCTATATCGGAGTATTGGTCTGTTATTCTCGTATTGGTTGGGCTATACGATCGTTTGAGCGATCTGCCCTTTGGAGTATATTTACTCCAAGTATAACTGGTCTGCCCGTACCCAGGGTGGAGAGTTCCGCCCAGGGTACATTACCCAGCACGGTCTATCGCATTTAAGACCGCATCAATTTACGGCGACGATACACCAAGTGTGAAAACAGCCCATTCCATCGGGTACACAAGGTGAGATGGACACGAATAAATCGGACCAGGCGTCCTATGCTATTGATCGGTCGTCTGCTAGTAGCGGACGATCAGATCGGATCGTAGGCGAAGGTTTGCGGGGTACCCCCACCCGTCAGTTGGAAGGCTGGGAACGATGGTGGTCAGGTTCTCGACACTACGGTGTTAGATTTTGAACTTGACTCCACCACAGTCGAAAGAGTCCCAAGCTTTCGTGGAACGAGAATTATCTCTATTTGGTTGCGGTTTCTGAAGCTGTGGTGGCAATGAACCACTTGTTTTGGATAACGTGGTTCACTATGCTTCGCAAGATTTAAAGACTATACTCATGGCGAAATTTCATCCTACTCGATCGGATTTTTTGCTCTATGCCGAAGAACAGTACCAATTTGTACAAGCAGTCGTAGGCTAATCACGTAGGCAAAGGCATTTAGTGGTGAAGCAGTAAATTATGTGGAAGAAAAAAAGAAAGTGGTGAAGTGCCATGGTCGTGGAAAATTGGTCACATTAGACCTAAATGTCCCAATAAGCCCGAGAAAAAAGTTGATTTCTCGTTGACCATCACAAATTTTTCGCCAAAACCTGGATGCAGCACTTGGATTCTTGATTCCAGTGCCAGTATGCATCTGGTAACGACCAAAAGTACCTGCGTGATGGTCAGGTAGTTGACGACACGTGATTCCAGGCCGATGGAAAAAGGCTAAAAGTTTTGTTAAAAGGTTGGATATTGATACAAGTCTTTGCAAGTGGCAACCCAAACACTATTCGTGTGTATAACGTAGATTTTGTAGAAAACTTGGCGAAAAAAAAACTTTTCCTATGGTCTTTTGGAAAAGAAGGGGTGTGAGATGGCGTATGTCAATTACAACTGTACTTTGTTGCACACGTCGACCCGTTCTCAAATTTTTGACATTCAAAAGACCAATAAGGTCTCAATAGTTGATGTTTCAGTGATTATGGATAATGAAAAAAAGTTTTCCGGCCGTTATGGCAATTATCGAGGAGAACGATACGGAATCAGTCCGACAATTAGATGTCCAAAAAGGGTCATTGATGCGTTTTATACTAGACTCGGACATCTTAATTACGATGCCATCAAACCTTTGACAAATAATTCCTCGAGTGGCATCGAACTGACGGATCACATAAGGTTGAATTGTCTGACCTATGCCCAGGTCAAGCAGACTAAAAACCAAAGATCCGTCAGAGACAGTGGCAATTATTCACAAATTAATAGAATTGGTAAGGTTTTATGCTCTGATCTAAAAGTACCGATCACTCCGAAAGACCGCCTGGGGAATCGATACATGATCAACTTTGTTGATCATAAATATATGTGCGTGTGTTTTCTTAGTCAAAACAAAAGATGTTGCGGCAAAAAACTTTGAGCACTTTATGACTTTTTTCCAACGGCAGTTTAACTTCAAATTCATATTCCTCGTACCGATGGAGGTACGAGTATAAAAACATTGATGGATTTTGCATACAGCAACAACCAGTCTAGCAATGGAAATTCTGAGCGCATGCACCGCAAGTAATGAATATGGCTAGGTGCATGCTGTTTGCCAGTGGATTGCCATTAACATTTTGTGGCGATGCGGTTCAATATGCTGCGTACATATTGAACCGCAGCCCAAGCAGTTAAAACTCTCATCGGTAATCGCCTTTTGGAAGTTTAATGAGGAAAAGACAAATGCTGGCAAGATTATTGCATTTGGTTCAAACTTTACCGTGTACAGAAACCCTAGCAAGGATTCACTAGCACACCGAGCCCACGTTGCGGTTATAATTGGGAAAAGCGAAGAGGTCAAGGGGTTCAAGGTTTACCTCAAGAGCGAACAAAAATTGTTGTCACGCAACCCATCAATAACGTCGAAGCTCTCAACCAAGACCAAAACAAACGACTTCAACAAAGTATTGTAGAAGATCGCCAATATGGGGGGGTGCGACCACTGCTCAAGACACGAAGAAGACGACGCCCAGAAAAAGAAGATGTGGCAACGCGAGCGGTGTGTTACCGGAAGTGTAAGCAAGAAAAATGATCAAAATCATCAAATATTGACGAAGTTACAGATGAAAACACAAGTCAAGTTGATGATGTTGGGTCCGTAATTCTCATAACGGAAATGGATCCCAAGAAAATTCCCCAAGCAATGAATTCGATAAACAAGGACAAGTGGATTGTGGCGGTTCAGGAGGAGCTTAATGCTCTCGAAAGAAATGAAGTCTGGAGCATCGTCGAGAAGCCACAGGATTGCCGCTCTCTCCATACCAAGTGCGTTTTCAAGTCCAGGCTTGATCAAGATGGAAAAGTCGAAAGGTTCAAGGTAAGACTCGTTGCCACATGCAACGAGCAATGTTTCGGTATCGATTACACCTTAAAGTTTGAAGCCGTAATCGATATGAATACAGTGAAACTGGTTTTGGCTCTTGCGATCAAGTGGAAGGTACTTCACGGCACGGGGATATTCCAAATGCCTATGTTAAGGCTGAGGAAAATGAGCACGGTATTTTTATGTTCATCCCCAAAGGAATGGACCTAAAAACCAAGTGAATACACTCAAGATAATCAAATTGAAAAAGTACTCAAACTCAGGAAGACTCTCTACGGCCTGAAACAGACAAGACGACTATGGAATCGCTTAATTCACGGAAAATTATTGGAATTAAATTTTCGCAGTGCATCACGGATATGTGTTTGTACGTCAAGAAAGTTAGCGGTGAAACGATCATCATAGGCATCTACGTCAACGACTTACTAGTTCCTGGCACTTAGAAGGAGCTCGTAGTGCAATTTTTTGACGATTTGAAGTACCTCAAGATCAAGAATATCGGAAAAGTTTCGAAGTTTCTCAATATGCGAGTTACTTTTGAAGATAAATTTGGATACAAGTCGGATCAAGAGGTCATCATTGATACAATCATCAAGGATTTCAAGATGGAAGATGATAATCCGGTGCGCACTCCAATTGGACAAGATCGTGAAGACTTAGCGCTGCAACCGAGTGGAGCACTCAAACTACTGGATTAGTGACAATGAAGTCACGAGCGAATTCCTAAGCCTAAAGGCCTACAGAGATTCTGATTACGGTGGATGCAAGATGGATAAAAAGTCGAATTTTGGTGGACTCATTTTCGTTGATGGCATTTTGGTTGCTTGGCTGTGTGCAAGAAACAAGGCGGAGTATCGTTATCTACCTTGGTAGCAGAATATTATGCTGCTTCGACGAACGTGGTAAATTTACTTGTTTTAAAGGATCTGATTTAAGAAGTTCAAGTAAAAATGAAGCTGCCCATGCAACTTTTCATGGATAAACAAGTGGCTATTAAGGTCTTCAAGGGTGTTCAAACAAGTTTCAAGATGAGACACGTAGATATTCGTGTCAAGTTCGTTATCTCAAAAATACAGGAAGGACTAATCGAAGCTACCTATGCTTCGACTAAGAACATGATAGCTTGACTCACTAAAGCTTTACCTATTTCAAGATTTGACGATTTAAGCGCCGCGCTCTGTCTTCAACATGTGTGATTCTACAAAATTCACATTGAGGAGGAGTGTTAAAATAGTCTACTTATTTTTTTAATTAGGGGATTGTTCAATATACCCCCCCCCAATTGTTAATTCGACCCTCCCCCGCCCATTTCTACACATCGATGTGACAATGCCCTTTTTATATTGTAAATAAGTTAGAGCTAATGACCGTCGCCTTAGCCTTCGAAAGTGACGATGACTCGCGAGCTATTAAATCTAAAGTGAAAGTGGATGAAAGCGATGGTTTATCCGTAGAATATTATGATATTTGTGAGTACTATGTCATTAAGCGCACCGTCGAGCAGCTCCGTCTTGGTTCCTACAAGAAAATTGCTCTCCCGTTTCCCGATTCGCTATTACCAAATGCTCCTTTAGTTCAGCAGAGATTAAAAGAATATCTGGTGGGCCAATGGGAGCTTGTTTTGTGCTTGGAGACACGTCGTATGGTATCTTCTTTGTAGATGAAGTGGCAGCACAGCATCTTGCAGCTGACTGCATTGTGCATTACGGTCGCACGTGTCTGAGGTGAGACTCGGAGGTAGTTTTTGTCATATTTCATGGGCAGTGTTAATAAGCATCCGTTTCATTTTTATGGCTAGTGCCACGACTAAAATTCAGGTCATTTATGTGTTTGGAAATGCACGAATTCAAGTTGAAGATTGTGTGCAGCGACTAAGTGAGACAACTGATGCTCAAATGAATAACGTTAGTGACTTTGTACTTTCCCTTCCAGAAGCGGACGTAAGTCGTACCTCTTCGAAGTAGTCGTAGTGAGCTTGTTCTTTGCACATCCGGGATGTGTAGAAATGGGCGGGGGGGGGGTCGAATTAACAATTGGGGGAGGTCGATTTAACATTCCCCTTTAATTATTAAAAATAGGTAGGACTATTTGTTTAGGTAGCAATTTGCATTTCGTACTTTTTAGTTGCTAAAATAGTGTACTCGTCCTCGGTTCTGAGTACACATGTTTTGGTACGGATAAGTAGTGTAGGAAACACAACAGATGTTAGAAGTTTACAATAGCTTCAAAATCTTATGCATTTTCATGTCAGACTAGCTAATCACTTCTCAATACACATTCCATTGATCAAGTCCGTGGTTCGGTCACTTTCTTCTACTCTCTACGTACTGTCTACGGGTGTCATTTTCACAGTCTAGCGATAATTGACTGTTGATATATTGACGTAAGACGATTTCGTTATATTAGAGTTACTATTGGACATATACGACTTGGAGTTTTCAACTATTCTGCGCAAGTATGGACGGAAACACCTTTCAACATAATCACTTCTCAATATACATTCCATTGATAAAGTCTCTGGTTTGGTTAACTTCACCTACTTACTGCAAACTGTCAACGGGCGTCATTTTCAGGGTCGTCAAGATTTTTGGTTTCTGTAATATTGACTTAAGACAATTCAGTATATTGGTGCTATTACTTAACACACCTACGACACAAGTTTTCGACTATCTATGCGAGAAGAGACGGTCACAACTTTCGACACGGACATGAAAAACACGGATAACACTGCCTAATGTTGCAGATAACCCTATGATGGGGCCATACAGCGTAAAATAGACTGCGAAAGTATTGCAGTACCATGGTCGAGTACTTCGTATATCATATCTTTTTCAATTTGAAATCTGCATAAGTAATTGGCGTTACTTCTGTTGATTTCTAATAGCATTTACTATAATTGGCGCAAGTGTAGTAAAAGAAGAGACATTCCCTTTGTATCTATCTATATTACAACATATTTTGAGAGGGAAGAATTACTTGCGACAGAACTTTAATGACTCTTCTGGCCTCAAAAAGCGCTGAAATCAAGTGGCGCCAATATGCCGAGTACGTACACCATCTCACAGATTCGAATATCTGCTGTGTATTAACCTGCTTGGTGAGAGCACGCACGTACACATCGATAAATCCTACCGCACCAATGTTTTGCCTCGCTAACTCATAGCACTCCTCTCGACCAGCGTATCGCGACAACGCCAACCCTCTCTTGTTGATTTTCAGTGAAATACTCGCTATATTCTTGAGAATTTGATGCTAAACTCTTAAGCGGCTGAGAGAAGCGTACCTAGTATTTGGTGCAATGACAAATTTAACCCCGACAGTTTGACTGAGGGAAGACGTGCCAGACGTTTTAGAAGAGGTTGAGGGGAAGGAACCCAAACCTAGTTTACGCACCGCGTGGAAAATGAATCCTTTAGTTGATAAGACTGATATTAAAAGATTACAGAAACACTGTACTTCAATGGACACCACATGGAAACTTCATATCGTAACACTTCGTGATTCCGCCTTAAGCACATCAATCTAATGTGCCACGTGGTATGGTACTGAGTAACCACAGAATTAGCGCATTCTCTCTTATACGCGGTGATCCGGTGAGTACACTTTTATATGTGCGGGAAATCCGCGAACAATTCCTGCTTCAATACATAGTGCAGCCATTCCACTTTGCCAAAAGCGAAGGCTTCAAAAAGTGTTTGCGAAAAATTCGCACCAAGCGCAAGTAATCTGCTGAGCTTTTAATGTAATTATTAACAAAGGCATTCTATAATGATATAGAAATATTTTTTTCCTATATTCTTTCGTGATGATTTTCGGCCGCGAAAAGTAGCAAGGCGGGAAGAATAAGTCAATGGAGTACCGAGGTTTATCATCGGTACTTGGATCCAATTGTTGGTCCAGAGGTATCCACAGTCCTCCAAGACGTCGAGATTGAACAACTTATGTCAATTATTGGGGTTGTGATTCTCCCCCACTTCCCGGTGCGAGAGCTCAGACAGGGGTCCAATAAACCACTTTGTGCAGTATAAGCGGTTCCTACACGAACCCTCTCTCATGGAACACGTGGTTCCGCATACAAGGAAGAAAAAGCGGCTGCTTTTTTACCATTAGATTTAACATTTTTCGATCAAGATATTGAACTTGATGAAGAAGAAATTTAAAAAATCGGTTTCCACTTCTGAGTGTCTCTTTGTAAGGGGAGCTTTAAGCAAACCAATACATGGTGCAGCGTTTTCACTCAGTCACTGCACTTGCTTAGAAGAAACAGAGTATTTAAGACTCTGCTTAGCAATTATGTCTTATCGCTCGACACCACTGTTGATCTAATCGATAGGCTCTATGTGAATCGTCATAGAAAATTTTTGGCTACCAGCTTGCGAGCAAATCGTGAAGTGTCACACGTTGGTTTAGCAATATCTGCACCGCCGCCGTTTTATCGCTCATCCTGACAACAGGTAGAGCAATTATGTGGTGTCAGTTTGGTAAATTACGATGATCAACAAGTGCCACCTCTGATTGGCCAATAATATTATCGGTCAATCACGGGCGATGTAATGGGACTCGATTACATAAGCGCGAATAATATTTAAGTTGAAATGTCGTTGTTCTAATTTGAATATTTTGGTTTTTCCAAAAGGAATCTTTTGGATTATAAAATTCTTATAATCGATTTGTAATTGATTCGGATGACTTAACCAAATCTAGAAGGGAGTTAGATTCACGATTAAGTTACTTATACACTTGTATACGAGCTTGGATTTAATTAGGGTCGCCTTACCCGCACCCCCTCCACCCTAGGGGCACCCCCCACGTGACTTTCGACCAATAGAATTAGGGGACGGGCTAAACGGCAGCAAGTGAAAGACTAACCAGCAGAAAGTGAGGCAGCGACTAGGAAAGAACAAAAACGTACCAAAAAGGATATACTTTTTTACCTTTTATGTGCGGTCGGCTGCTTTAACATCCTTCTACAAATAAGTCTAAAATATGCAAAATCTCTAACGAAAGAGACCGAGCAACTGGCCAAATTTGATACATCACTATGTGTCAAAATGTATACCGGTATCAATCAAGAACGTGCTTACTATTATAGCAGTACATGCAGACTGCCGTGCTTCGAGCGAAGCTTCACAGACGTCGATAGTGGTGCCCTTCTGTATTGCATGGCCGATGAAGGTAGTAATAACTCGATGAGATCGCACGGAGCTAGGGAAGCTGGTATTCAGTTCTATCTATCGGATTGGCTTACCCCTCACAAGGACGCGAATCAACGTCACCGACAGTCGAATGTCATGATGACGCGCGAGGAGCCCGAGTCGGAATCAAGAACAAGTGACTATTCGTACAATCAAGACCAATTTTTAAAGCCCACCAGAATGTAAACATGACGGACGTCACCATTGATCGTGTGATTGGTGAAGGGGCTTTCGGAAAAGTATACAAGGCTTCGCGGAAGGGTCAAGACGTGGCTGTGAAGGTCCTCATGCGAAAAAACTTGAGTGCTGACGTCGTGCGAGAGTTTGAGTAGGAAGTTAAAAACATGAGTTGTTTAACCCAAACATCTGCAGGCTCCTATGAGCGTGTTTGGTCCCTGAAAGTCGAGCGTTAGTAATCGAGATCGTGGAAACAAGGCTCCCTCTGGGCGGTGTTACGTAGACGCAGCGACAACTCACGGACGAGATGCGCGCTTAATTTGTATTTGATACAGCCCGTGGTATGAGCTACTTGCATCAATTCGAACTCCCAATTCTCCATCGAGACATGAAAAGTCCTAATCTACTCGTGGAGCGCGATTTCTCGATCAAGATATCCGATTTCGGCCTTTCACGCGTCAAGGAACAAATCCAGACTGACTGGCAACTGTAGCTCTGTGCAATGGATGGCGTACGTAGTTTTAACTGTATGTAGATCTTGAAGAGGCATATACGTGACTGTGTAAACAGACCCAAGGTGCTTGTAAACCGCAAGTATAAGGAAAAAGCAGACGTGTTTTCTTTCGGCATCGTGGTGTGGGAGATCTTCATGGGTCAGTGTCCGTACGAGGGCATGACGCAGATTCAGGTGGCACTGGGCGTACTCAACAATGACTTCCTCCCGCCGTTCCCGCGCTTTATACGCAAGGGATCGGAAGGAAACGCTACAAGCAACCGTCGTCCATTATTATTTAGATGTCAAACGTGTAAATTTCACTTTGGCGACAACGGATATTATGAAAGACTAATAAAACACCCTCACGCTAGTTCGGCATCCCCAAGCGGTAACAGGTGCCAAGCATTTGGTCGCATCTCACTAAACGTGCCTATCATAATCATTTTCCGTTTCATATCACGAGAGAGCCGGCATATAAAGCTTGTGCTTTGAAATCCTTTGGTACCTGGCAAATTTTGCAGGCACTACATGTAAGTAAGGGGTTCCAATTGTACGCCTGATAACGTACCTACAACTCGGTTAAGAAAGAGCTATGCGTATCAATAATGACGTTCCTCCGCGCTGGACTGACTTGCAAGACGCCTGCGAGGCGAGTTTCTCCATAGCAGCATCTTCATCGGCCTGGTTCTGTTGTACTGGCAGTGTTTTATTTTACGTGGAAGCCGTAGTATCAGTGACGTCGCCACGTCCGCTGTCAGTTCGACCGGTCGTACTTGAGTGAAGTCTAGTTCCATCTTTTGCGTTCGGATGGGAGACCCGCACAGAATGAAGAAATCGCGGCGGTCGCCTAGACTACTGCGAAGTCTCGAAGGATGTTAAAGCAGTAGCTGACCGCGCATAAAATTACCAAGAAGGTAAAAGTATATCCTTTTGGTCCTTTTTTGACTTTCCTAGTCGCTGCCTCACTTGCTGCTTGTTAGTCTTTCACTTACTGCCGTTTAGCCCATCCCCTAATTCTATTGGTCGAAAGTCAAGTGGGGGGTGCCCCTAGGGTGGAGGAGGGTGCGGGTAGGGCGACCCTTTAATTATACTTATTAAATCTAAACTATGCATAATATATTACTATATAATTTTAGGAAAAGTCTAATGCGACCCCCCATTTTGGCTAACGCGCCCCCCCCAAATGAGAATTTCGAATATTTTTTCACAAAAAGTTAGGAAAGCGCTATTTTCCCCCCCCCATTTTGGCTATTGCCCCCCAATTTTGGGGGCAAATAGCCCTTTCCTTGATTTAATGTGCAAATGTACCAAATGTCATGTGCGCCACTTAAGTAGTTACAACATTTCACAAGGACGCATCTTGCCACTTGGTGGGTGTACTAATGACGTCTAGACGTCCGGATTTTCACTACTGCGAGTAAAAAGACTGCTAAATAGTTTGTTTCATTGCTGTGTTTTTGTCTGAACGTAGAGCTTATTGATAAGTGCATCGGATCCAAGCTCTGGATTGTCATTAAGGGCAACAAGGAGTTTCAAGGGACACTCCGTGGCTTTGAAGACTACGTCAGTAAGTATGAAACGAAGATTAATTGTGTGTTCAAAATATACGGGTTTCGCTAACGTTTGCAATCGTGTGCTGCTCTATGTTCGTTTTTTAGACATGGTTCTGGATGACGTAACCGAGTAGTAAGTTGTTGAATTGCCTGGATATAACGCGTTATTTTCTTGTGGATCTGGCGTTGTCTCCACTCTTGATGCTTCCTGTGATTAGTGAAATCACTCCTGAGGGAAAGAGAGAGGTGAAACTGGACCAAGTTCTTCTCAACGGCAACAACGTCTGCCTGGTATGATACGTCTTACACACTACTGATAACGGAAGTCGATAAATCTTTTTGCTTGCTATAGCTTGTGCCAGGAGGACTCCCGGCTAACTCATAAGCACATATGCTAAATACTATTTCAATTGGTGTTCATAGCGCTGTGAATGTGCTCAACAGCAATTCGAGTATTTAATTTCTGCTCCAATACATGCTAGAAAGAAAGAGCAATACATGGTTTTTGTGATGTTTATATAACATTGTTCTTATAACTGGCATACATTCATCTTTTCATGATCACTCCTATTATTACATCATCCCCCGCTTGGTGTGCTTTATTTCTTCGCTTTATCAGCATTGCTCGCCTTGATAGCCTGTCGATCGAGGATCCCAAGAAAGCGGTGCTGATCTTCCATCTTCAAATTGTCAAAACCCGTACGCTCCAATTCTCCAAGCGTAAGCTTGGGGTCCAAAAGCGTGTAAAGCGACTCAGGGTATTACGACCTTTCCTTAAGGTCCAGATGCACGCCGTCCTTGAGGATATTAAAGGGCACCACCTTCGTAAGATTCACGATCTCCTCCACCGCAGCGCTACCACTCTTTCCCTTGGCAGCGAAAGAACGCGCAAGTGGCTTCGGCCAGCAGCGCACTACAAGTCTCCGTGTTGTCGAGAACATTCTTCTTGTAGCCACTCTTCGTAAGTGCAAAAAATGAAATAAAGACCAAAGTGGGGGGGAATAGACAAAATGGGGGGGGGCAAATAGCGCTTTCCTAACTTTTTGTGAAAAAAATATTCGAAATTCTCATTTGGGGGGCGCGTTAGCCATAATGGGGGGCGCATTAGACTTTTCCTAATTTTATTTAGGTAAAACTAAAAATCGATAAGTAGGTACAGTAACTTTATCTACTATAATGTTTACTATTAAAACGAATTAAACTCTGTCCCTTACCTATTTTGCGACAACTGCAAAGTCATACCCGCTAACAGCACACCAGTTACATTATGTATCAGGTACCGATCTGAGCCGATGGAATTAGTCCGTGCATTGGAAGACGAGGTGGATCTATTTGAGATTGCATGTTTGTGTGAAGATAGTTCGATTAGAAGATAGGCAGTGGAGTATCGAATAACTGTAGAGCCTTTCAATTGGTGTTGAGCATGGAGTGATGAAATTATGTGTGATCAGATTTCCACGGTTACGTTGAATGAAAGATGACAGGTTAACTAATAACCCTGTGTATGGAGATGATCTGGACATCCATAGCTAAACTTGGCCTGGCGACGACGTACTTGAAGTCTAGAAAGATCGTCCGGGCGATATCAAATATTGATTGCACCAGATCTTTGTGATCGACTTCTATCAGCGCCTCTGACAGTCGTGCCAAGGATGCCAGCAACCCGCTCCAGCTACGAATCTGATCCACCGGCGGTCTAAGTGGATAACGCTCGGATACTGGGAAATATCTAAATCACACTGACCCCATCGAATACGTATCCACAAGAGAAAGAGGTAGCCACGTCTCACCATCTTCGGTTCCGAGAAATAAGGGTCAGATCGGAATCGATTTGTTTTCTTTCACGCGGGATCTTCAGATAAAATGGGTCGACTCCCAGATCACCTGGGCGTGGAATCAAACAACCCGAGTAACTGAAAGCCTAAGCCAAAGGGTTGTCTGGTATTACCCATCGTCGGCATGGGTCTTTTAGGAATTTCCCATGGTTTTGGTCGTGTAGAACGTAAAGGGCGCTTCAGTAATTAGTCTAAATAGCCATTAAGTCTAGATTTGTTCGATGGAGGAAAGATCCAGACGCCAGGGAGAGAAATGAAGCTCTCCAACATCTGCTTGGTCAGGTGGACCGCTTCAGATACCAAAGTTAATCGGTAGCCAAAGGCGGTTCTCCGATTCGGTCAAGACCCTACTGAGTGGAAATCGGATATATGGTAAGAGACATGTGAAGACAGACGATCATCAATAGTGATATCAGATCTTAGCCGTCGATCTTATGCGTATTCATCCATCTATCTTAAGGTTTCTTCTTCTTCTTCTACCGATCATTTTCCTTTAAGTCTCCATCACGATCAGCGATCGACAAACCTTTTAGGTCGATGATTTGACTTTCAACACCGAATCCAGTCAACTGAAAAGGGACGAACGATTCAGGGGGAGCCTCGCAAGCATAAAAAGTTCCCAAGAGGGTTTGTTAGGCAATTTTTTGTCTATAGATGCATGGCCGGTGTGACAACTTCGAACAAGTTCCTTGGCAAAGATCATCGTAGACCCTTCATATTCTGAGCTGCTTATGCTTTAGACCCGTTTTCAGAGTCGCTTTGCTTGAAAATACAGCACTTAAACATATACAAGATGATAGCAAATTAGTAACGTTAGAAACAGCTAAAAACTTTAAAGAGAGTTAAAGAATTCTTGAAGCTACTGAAACGGACCTAATCGTTTCCAGTTTCTATAAATACGTGGTATATTCATTGGCTATTGCGTGCGCGTCTCACCTGCGTTGTGGGCGCGGAATTTAAAATGTTCTAGGTTTGTGTGCTGTGTGTTCTTTCAGGTACCTGTGTGCTCGGACGTCAAGGTCAGTTCGTATACTGCAGGAAATGGCTACCGTTAAGGTAGGGCTTATGCCCCTCTTGTTGGTTGATTTTTTTTCTTTCTCTCAATCGGAAAATCTTGTTCAGGATTTTACCGTTGCGAAGCACTTCAATGATGCATTCAAGAAGGCCCTTCTGCTTCGCCTTCACTTCTGCTAGTCTAATCGATTATTCAGCCGGTGAATACCTCGGCATTTTCTCCAACGCCTCCACGGATCTTTTAGTGCGTGGTAAATTTCAACACGATCTCGACTACCAGCCGAGTCCATTGAATCATCATTTATCTTTGAGAGTTGTGGTCTCCTCTTTCACTTAGTTCTAAACCAGTCGCCACGCTTATCAGTGAAAGATGGCTAGACGCATTGCTTATTTGTCGAAACCTGTGCGTATCGTGCAAAAACATTGAGTGGAAACATAAATCATACATGTAGCCAATGCAGGATTTGTTTTGAAGATCTATTTATGGACGAAGATACTCAAGCACAGAATGCGACTAGCGTTAGATGCCTCAGCGCCCTATTATATTTCGTTTTATACGTTCTCGACTCCTTAATAATTCATTCAATGCGTCATATACACTATGAGCCAGGAAAGTTTGGAAATGGTACGCTGTACACAATTATATCCATTATTTATCGTCAAAATATTATAGCCAATCAAAACGGTGGGCTATTCAAATAGTATGAATCCTAAAAAACCATTTCATATCCGACATCAAATGGCAGTACAATATGGGCCAACTTGTTGGATGTCGTCGTGATATTCACCAGATCTCGAGCTGCATATCATGTTACAAAATTAATTACGCTTGTACTTGACGAGTATATATTAAAATACCTGGTCTGAAAGTTTTCACCAGGTAAGATCTTGCGTTACGATGGGCTTGTGCACAAAGGATGCCACGCAGAGGATGTTCAGCCTTTAAGAGTAAAAACGAAAAGTATATTATGTAAAGTTACTTAACTCAAATATAACAATACTAAAAAGTTAAACTTGAGTCCTAACCTGAAAATTCACGTATACATTTCAGCCAATGGGGTTTCAATACCATGAAAAGACATTAAAGCCGAAATGGCTACACGTAATTCCAACATATCCGACCTATACAAGCCTATTTTAGCGGCAGAAGAGTCTGGACGTAGCGACAAGAGAGAAACCATGAACCAGAATTTAGCTGTGTAATTGGTAACAAACTTGAACATACTGTCATTTGATTCCATAGATAATACATCGTTTGAGGAAACTATTCCTTTTTCTGTCTGTTAAAACTACCTTTCAATTACATTCGAATTGGATTCATCATTCTTGGCAAGAAGATCCGAAAGGGATACAGCACATGATTCGTGATATAAGCAACGTACAGAAGGCCCTACGCAAAGCCAACGCTCAAGTTTTTTTAGGTACTCGTTGTTTCTTGTCTAGAAAGGTTCGTACAATTAATATAGATAATGTTTTTATGCACTAGAAAACTGACGATCGAGTACCCCACCACAACCTTTTATAATTTACGCTCTGATCAACTGTGTCTACAAACTACGATTCTTCTTTGTGTGAGAGCTTGACGAATACAAGTCGTCTTGACATGACGGCTTCGCGTAGAATGGCCGAATTCTTCAACGATCACTTTTGGATCCTAGATGAATAAAATTGAGCATATGCTACTGCTTTGGATTTATCTCGAATCGTTTCATTTCATGATAGTTTCGGTATTCTTCTGGAGTGTAGCGGAACAAATAAAGCATGACAGAGAAATTCTTGAGTTCCTCGGTGTCATCGATCACTTCTTCTATGTGAGTTAAAAGCTCCGCACCGTTATCATCCTTTTTCGCGACGGCTTGCCACATTGCCGCTTTACCTTTTTGTCTAACCCCAGCTAACGCGGTGCGAAGCCCTCCACTCTCTTCCAGTCGTGCGTCTCAAGGAGATGATTTCGCTTAGAAGACAAATTTAATGTGCCATGAATCGTCCCTGGGGAGCTTGATTTGGTCTCTGTCTGCTCACCTTCACTCATTAAAGAGAAAGTTGTTCCATGTATTAGTAGTGGATATATAAGGCGTATTGATTGTATAGAGTACTGCGCGTATTGCGTGGCCAAGAGGGACATGAAATACAAACCGATACCACTGCATATGGTTACTGATCGAGCCATACAGCGTAAAAATACACTGCAAAAGTATTGCAGTATCATTGGTTGAGTACTTTGTATATCAAATCTTTTGCAATTTGAAACCTTCATAAATAAAGGGACAGCCTGCGATTCACCCCTTTGCTCCAGTCACATACACCCGGCATACACACACATAAAAGTATGTGTGTGACCGCAGGCTTCCCTATATATTTTACCACACTGGGTGTATTCGTTTATTGAGTTGAGACGAGGTGCTCGAAACGGAACCTTGTTCCAACTCAAGAAAATGAACACATCCAACGCACAATTCCTGTGTCACAATGCATCTATATATACAATAGAATTTGTCCGTCTGTTTGGTGTACGTAGCTCTCAGTTTGATTGGATGAAATTGACTGACTTTCGTATAATAGCATACAGCCTGTTAGGTACACCAACTTACATATATGCATACAAGAGCAACGTCTACCGCACACATAAAAGTGCTATTACCTGCTGAGAACAGAACTGGCGTGCACGTCATGCGAAACGCTGTAATGAAGAGGCGCTTAATTACGTAAAATATATAATATAGTGTATATCTATTTGCCGTGACTTCGCATTTTTCTCAGGTCAACCCCAATTTACATTCTGCAGTGTTACAAATATTAGATTAATGGGAAAAACTAAACAGTAACGTGTCCAAATAGGCCTATTTAGAACTCGATTTTACTCGATTTTGATTGGCTGTTTTCAGCCTGCAGGGTTTAAGGTTTAGGTTTTAGGGTTTAGGGTTTAGAGTGTAGGGTTTAGGGCTGAGGGTTTCGTGTAACGGTGTTACATTCGGGTAACACTGAGTGTTGGTGTACATTGGTACACCACGGTTGAGGCCAGTATTGGCCGGGTTGAAAGGTTTCGAACCTTTGGTTATTTTAACCAATCAGGGCATGGGCCCTTGGTGTGGTGGTGTCAGCCATCCACGTGTCAGTACACAGGTGTGTACACTACATTTTAGCTAGGTATGAATTAGGAATATTCTACTTAGTGTTACATATAGTTTAGATTAGTTTAAATTAATTTAGGCTAATTACATATTAAATATATTCAGTTTACATTTCACTCTAATTTGCGGATGTGCGACCTCGACCGGTCGCGCGCGCAGTGAGTGTCGTAGGTGAGAGGTAGCCCTCCCTTTACTTACATCCCGTAAAGGGAATACAGCCGTTAAGGCTAAGTAGTAAACCAACCCGGGAATATTGGCCCCGAGTAGGAGAACTCTCCTACTAAGCCCTTTACAAGGGCGTATCGGCTAAGTAGCGGCGAACGCCGCTTTAAGGAATAATCTTCCTCTGTGCGCTAGCCGCACCGTGCGTATACGCACCGGCTACATCTGGTAGCACTTGTAGTCAATCCAACACTTGTGTTGGTATACTAGGCATCCTCTGCAAAGGATGAATCAGGACGATTGGGATAGTTTGACCCTCGTCCAACAGGAAGCCTTTAAAAGACTGTTACCCTTAACGGGGGAAGAAGGTATGAAGCTCCTAGTGGAGCAGGGCCTTGAGGCCGTAAAGGCAAGGGTAAATGCCCTCATCGCTCATGAGGCGAGTTGTGCTGGAGGTCATTCCACGGGGGTGCGCCCTCCATTATCGCTTAAGATAAAGGAGTTCACCGGAGAGAAGGGTGACAACCTTTATGTTTGGTTGCGAGAGGTCGAAACGGCCTTCGCCACAGCGAACATGACCGCTGATCACTTGCAAGTGGGACTTGCATTGACCCATCTTACGGGCAAAGCCCGTACATGGGCGTTTACATGCTCGGAATCATGTCAAGGACGTGTTTCCAACATGGAAGGTCCTTAAGCAGAAGCTTATGGACATGTACGCAACGCCTGATCTGGGTTTCCAGAATCAACTGGCGTTCCTGAGGTGCCGTCAAGGCACTAAGGACATGGAGTTTATATCAAGGAGCTTAAGACCCTGTTGGCAGGGATGTACGCGAAAGCGTATTCGGACGATGTGTCCATCCCCATCTTCATGGGAGGCCTGAGAGAAGAACCAGCACGTTCGGAATTGTTCGGATGCTGACCCGAATCCCTGGAAGAGGAATTCAAGATGGCGTTCAACGCCGAGAGGAACTTCCGTTCCTCTAAGTTGGGTCCCGAACCCATGGACCTGAGTCAGGTCGAAGCGGAGGAGAAACCTCCCGCTAAGAGTCATTAGGACTCTTTTTCACAGAGCTTCGAGACAGAGCTCTTGGCTATGCTGCAGCGGCGTGGGCCGCTGAGATGCTTCCTGTGTGGGAGCATGGATCATCTGAAGAACAGATGTCCGAAAAATCCCCAGCGAGACACTCGCTACAAGGGACCAAGGGTGGGGAAAAAGCCCTTGTCCAAGCCGTCGGGAAACGACGGCTCCCAGTAGGTGCGGGGCGCCCTACTGGGGGACCCCTCAGTGCTGTTAAGCCCCAGGGTAGGGGACGACAGCACAAAGCCCCGAGGGAAGCGGTTCTTTCTAGCACCGAGTTGGTGTACCAGCCAGATTTGCCGGTAGTCCTTGCGGACGTGAAAGGCTTTGATAAGCCTTGGAGAGTCTTGATAGACTCTGGAGCGTCTGACAATTATGTCAGACGGGCTTCTGTGGAGAAGAGTCGGCTGTATGCCGAGGCACTAGAGTCACGTTCTCGTGACGTTGTCACGGTCCGTCTTGCGACGGGCGTACAGTTTTCTGTACCCAAGGTCTCGATTGACCTTAAGCTGAAGTTTGCAGACTTCGACAGCTTAGAACGTTGCCTAGACCTGGCTTTGGACTCGAGGTATGACCTCATTCTGGGCATGAAGTGGCTGGAATGCCACTAGCCATGGATAGACTGGAAGTCTAAGTCCATTGGCTCAACGCACCCGCGGTCGGGTGAAGCATTGGCGAGTCATGAACCCACCTTTGCTCGATCGCAAAAGCGATTCTGGAGTGAGATGCCAGAGATTGGGATGTCTGAAATGATCATTTCCAATGGCGTTAAGGAAGAGTTCCTTAACGAGGGGGATTCGGCGGTTAATCCCCGCGCCGATGTAGGCGAGACTGGTGAGTCGCCAGTGATAGAGGTGGAATCCTCTGAGGGTAAGGCGAGGCGCTTAGAGAAGAGACCCGAAGTTCGTCTCTTCTACAGGTAGAAATTGATTCCGACCACGCCGTGTCCGGCGAACAAGTTGCGACTCCAATGGTAGGGGTGGAGACCCCTGTGGTTAAGCGCGAGGCGCTTCCAAGCGAAGAGACCCGAAGTTGGTCTTTTTCGCACGTCGGAAATGATTCCGATTACGCCGGTATAGGCGAGACCGGCGAGTCACCGATGGTAGAGATAGAGACCTCTGTGGATAGGTGAGTGGTGCTTCCAATAGAGGGGGCAATTGACTCCCCCCATCTGGGTCTCGGGATGAGTCCCGAGGCCAGTAGTCAGCAGTCCTACAGGATGCTGAATAGTGTGACAGGTGTTGTCACAGAAGGCGTAAGCCTGGAACGGTTGCCTGGGGTAGGCGAACTGTTGTCGTTGGAGGAGATGTCCTTCAACGAATTTGAAGCTGCTTTCAAAGAAGATGAAATCGACGAGGTTGTCGTATTACGTCCGGAAGAGGAGTTGAACTCCTCATCCACGATGGACGAGTCAGTTTTGGTGAAAACCAAACAGGCATTAAATGCCCGAAGCGGCCTCAATATCCTCGCGGATCCTGAGGACCCTTACCATTCCTTATTAAAGGAATTTGGAGATGTCATTAGTGACAACCCGCCGATGGTGTTACCACTGGATCGGGGAGTCCGACATGAAATTGATTTGGTTCCTGGAACCAAATACTGCGTCACTAGGCAGTGTCCTCTCCCCAAGGAACAATGCGACGTCATCGACGCATTCTTCAAGGGGAAAGAAGAGGCAGGGATGGTACGGGACAGTAAGTCTCCCCACTTATCTCCCACTTTTTGTGTTCGTAAGACGAACGGAAAGTGGTGCGTTGTGCATGCGTACAACAAGCTGAATGCAGCTACTGTACCCATGCAGACTCCGATTCCTCGGAAGGATGTCCTCCAGAACAATATGGCGGGCTGTACTGTGTACAGTGCCTTAGATCTGGTGGACGGGTATTATCAGGTGCTCATGCGAGCGTCCGATATTCCGCTGACGGCGGTTAGCACGCCTAGTGGCATGCTGTGGGAGTGGCTTGTTATGCCACAAGGGCTTTCAAATGCACCAGCGACTTTAAATCGCTTAGTGAATCAACTCTTCCGCCCTCATAGGAAGTACGCTCAGACGTACTTCGACGACATATTCGTCCATAGTCGTGCGGAAGGCGACTCGTCGGATGTTGAGACGCATCTGATACACCTTCGAGCAGTGCTCGAATGTATGCGAGAGCATAAGTTATATGCAAACGCATCTAAGTGTATCTTTGGTGCTGACGAAATTCCTTTCCTCGGATGCTTCATCGGTAAGGATAGAGTGCGGGCGGATCCCGCGAAGGTGAAAGCCATTGTGGAGTGGCCTTCGCCTGTAAATCTTAGAGATTTACGGAAGTGGCTAGGATTAGCCAACTATCTCCACAAGTACAGCGAGAACTACGCTGAAATGGCGAAGCCATTGACCGACCTTCTTAAGAAGGATGTTGATTGGTGTTGGGAAACTGAACACCAAAACGCTTTTGAAGCGGTTAAGGGGAGCTTGTTAAAAGCTCCCGTTTTTGCTCTCCCAGACTCTGGGAAACCATTTAGTGTCGTCTGCGACGCCTCCGATTTCGCAATCGGATGTGCTTTGTTACAAGAAGACGATTCAGGAAGGGAACGCGTAATTGGGTTTGGGTCGAGGCAGCTTAAAGCTGCGAAACGGAATTATCCCGTTCATGACAAGGAGCTACTTGCAATGAAGTATGCTCTTGTCAAATTTAGGGTTCACCTACTCGGCTCAAAGCCGTTCGTGGTTTATACTGACCACGCGTCCTTACGGACAGCGACAAGTCGCCTCATCTCTCGCAACGGATGGCCCGTTGGCTCTCCTTCTTTGCGGAGTACAACTTTGAGGCTAAGTATAAACCTGGCAAGAAAAACCTGCTTGCAGACGCGTTGTCGCGTCGTCCCGATTACGAGCTCGCTCACGCGACATTCGTCACCACGTCTGTGGTGGATCTCATACGCCACGCGTATGAGAAAGACCCACAATGTACGGCGCTTATCAGCGCGTTGGGTGAAAAGCGTCTTGGCTCGTCTGAGACAACCCTGTCAAGTCGATCTAAAGCCCGTTTACACCGTTACAGGTACTGTGACGGTTTGGTATATTATAGCACGAGCGCGGAGGGCACTCCGCGGGTGGTAGTTCCTCATAATGAGGAACTGAAGTATAGAGTCCTCTTTGAGGCACATAACACCCCTACCGGGGGTCATTTAGGTCGGGATAAGACCTACAGCGCTTTAAGCGCTTTGTATTGGTGGACCAAGATGTATAAGTGGGTCGGTGCGTATATACGCACCTGTGAGACGTGTCAGAGGGTTAAACCCTCTGCAAGTTCAGCTGCGCCTTTGGCGAGCTTATCGTTTCCAACGGAGTGTTGGAAATCCATTAGCATGGATTTTATCTTCGGTTTTCCGAAGGATAAGGCCAGGAACACCGACATATTGGTCTTTGTGACCGATTGAGCAATATGGCTCACCTGGCGGCGGTGCCAGAGTCCATATATGGACAAGGAACAGAGAAATGTTCCTAGACCGTGTCTTTCGACAGCATGGTCTACCCGATTCCGTTGTGTCGGATCGGGATCCCCGTTTTACGGGACAATTTTGGGGAGCGTTGTTTAAGGTGCTAGGCACCAAGCTCCTCATGTCCACTGCGGATCATCCGCAGACGGACGGTCAGACGGAACGCGTTAATCGCGTTGTGGAGGATATTCTCCGGAGTTTATGTCCGGATTCTCCAACGAGTTGGAGTGCGATGCTTCCGATGGTTGAATTTGCTATCAACAATTCGGTACATGCATCTACGGGGTTTACCCCGTTTTACGTGAACGGATTGGTGAATCCGAGGGTTCCGTTGACGCCACGTGTGCGTGGCCCAGGGCTTGAGGGGGGAGGATTCCCCGATTTCAGCCCTGTATCTGTGCGAAAGCACATCGATAAGTTTTTATCGACGCGCCTTAGTGTCTTAAGACACGTCTGCGATGCCATGGATGAAAGCCAAGACAAGCAGAAGGAGCAAGCTGACCGAAAGGGAAGGCGTAACAAAAAGGTATACAGAGTAGGAGAAAGTGTTTTATTAAACGCTAAAAATCTTCCTACACATGCAGTTTCAAATGTGTTGCGCAATAAACTGCGCCCCAGGTTTGTGGGGCCCTTTAAGGTGTTAGCCCGAAAGGGTTTGTCGTACACCTTAGACATCCCGAAGGCGATGCGTACGCATCCAACCTTTTATGTCGGTATGCTTAGGACATACCAGGACCCGGAGGCGGGGCCCCTCCTGGAGGAGGGTGGAAAGTCGGATAGCCGTAAGGCACCGCAGGGCGAAGGAAGCCCGAAAGGGCTAAAATGCTACCGCGAAGCTCCGCAACGGTCGTCTCGAGAGAGGCAAGCCGCCTCTCGAAGCGATCAGTGGCATCCCGCTCATCGCGGATCCCCTCGTGGAGATCATGGATGCGGAGGCTGTGTCGATCACAGCGCGCACGAATCTCACGTCGCAATTGTGCGACCTCCTCCTCCAATGCTCGATGCGGAGAGTAATCCACACTTTCATGTGGAGCGGCAGATGGCGCGGCGCCATCATCGGGGCCAAACCCAGTATCTGGTGAAGTGGAGAGGTTATCCACACTCACAGAGTTCGTGGGAGTTCGAGACTCCCCTACGGCAGGATTGCCGCGACGTCGTTGACGCTTTTGAGCGGAAGAATCCCGCTGTAGGTCAACGACCAGAGGGGCATGAGAAGCCTCTTCACTCCCAATAAGTGGGAGTTGGCCGGAGGCAGATGTGGCGACCACACTGTCTCCGGACACCAGGGTGGAGACAGGGGCGCTGGCGTGGCGCGTGCGATACGGAGCACGTAGTTGCTCCATCGCCTTAGCTTTGGCAAATGTAAGGCGCAACACCCTCTCCACCCAAATCTCTCGACGGTAATAGCTGTCATGCAGCTCATCGAAGCTGTGGAGAAGCTTCTCCCCTTCCGCCCAAGCGTGGAACTTCTTCTCTGCATCATCGGCACTTTCTACCGGAGAAAGAACGAAAGGAACCTCGCGGAGGTTCTCAACAGGGGCACCCTGTGCCTGCCTGTTTAAGCGCTCTCGGTACGAGACGCTAGTGAACTGCTTTTGTGTAAGCAGTTGTTGCCGGAGTTTATCACGGTGTTCGCGTTGGTACGGCTGTTCAGCCGCGGGACCAGGGGTATAGGACGCTAAACTAGTCCTTACCAAACGTCTGGCCCACCTTGGAAGGTCACGAGGACCATCAAAATTATAAGCCGCCCTTGACGGGCGTTTGGTGGCGCGTAACGCAGCCCTTAGTGCCTGTGTGGCAAGTTGGGTGTCTTGAGCTGCGTCCAGCTCATTAGTGACGATCGCCTTTGGCGATTCGGATGTATCATCCGATACGGGCAGGGGTGCCGCACTGGTTAGTGCATTTTCCTCACGTGTGGGTAAGGAATTAGGCTGCCGACAACGCCGTTCGGCGCTGTCGGAGCGGCTCACCATTGGGGAGGTATCCCCAAAGGAATCCACTTCCGAGTTTTCGGAGTAGTCTACCTCTTCTAGAGGAGACGCCATAGCACCACTGGAGGTGGACATATGGATGGCCAGGGGAACTGGAGTTGGAGTTCTCCAACAAAATTTTGTTTATTGCGTAAGCAATAGTCTTGATGGGGGAGGATGTAACGGGGTTACATTCGGGTAACACTGAGTGTTGGTGTACATGAGTACACCACGGTTGAGGTCAGTATTGGCCGGGTTGAAAGGTTTCGAACATTTGGTTATTTTAACCAATCAGGGCATGGGCCCTTGGTGTGGTGGTGTGTCAGCCATCCACGTGTCAGTACACAGGTGTGTACACTACATTTTAGCTAGGTACGAATTAGGAATATTCTACTTAGTGTTACATATAGTTTATATTAGTTTAAATTAATTTAGGCTAATTACATATTAAATATATTCAGTTTACATTTCACTCTATTTAGCGGACGCGCGACCTCGACCGGTCGCGCGCGCAGTGAGTGTTGTAGGTAAGAGGGAATCCTCCCTTTACTTACACCCCGTAAAGGGAATACATCCGTTAAGGATAAGTCGTAAACTAACCCGGTAATCTTGGACCCGAGTAGGAGAACTCTCCTACTAAGCCCTTTACAAGGGCGTATCGGCTAAGTAGCGGTAGCTACCGCTTTAAGGAATAGTCTTCCTCTGTGCGCTAGCCGCACCGTGCGTATACGCACCGGCTACATATGGATCTTTCCGTCAGCGACAAATTATATACTCAAATACGATTTCACCTATATACTGAATCGGCACCTTCTCCGCACTAGCACAATCAAAACCATGGATAATCTTGAAAGTCCCATGCCAGCGATGGGAACCTCAGAAAAATTCAGTTAAGGAATTTCATTTTCCCATTTTGTTTGATTCCATGCACAGGTATGTTGGGGTCTACCCATAATCTGAAGATTCCGCCTGATATCCAGCCGATTGATTCCCATCGGACCATATTTCTCCGGAGTCGGAACCGGAACCGTAACAGGGATGGTGAGACGTGGCTACCTCTTGCGGCTACGTTTATCGGGTATTTGAACGGGTCTATGTGATTTGAATATCTACCAGTATGCGAGCGTTATCCGCTTAGCTCGCCGTTGGATCAAACGGCATTGATTCGCAGCTGTAGCGGGGTGCTGGCATCATTGGCATGGCTGTCAGAGGCGCTGATCGAAGTCGATCACAAAGATCTGGTGCATTAAATTTTTGGGATCGCCCGAACGATCTTCCTGGCCTTCCAGTACGTCGTTCCAAGGCCAAGTTTAGCTATGGATGTCCAGATCATCTCCATACGCAGGGTTATTCGATAACGTGTCATCTTCGATTCAACATAACCGTAGCAATCTGATCACACATAACGTCCTCACTCCATGCTCAACACCAACGGTAAGGCTCTACAGTTACTCGACTCACCACTTCCTATTTTCGATTTGAACCATTTTCACACAAACATGCAATCTCAAATAAATCCACCTCGTCTTCAAATGCACGGACTAAATCCATCGGCTCAGATCGGTACCTGATGCATAATGTAACTGGTGTGCTGTTAGCGGGTAGGACTTTATAGTTGTCGCAAAATAGGTAAGGGGCAGTGTTCAATTTGTTTTTAAGTAAACTTTATATTAAATAAAGTTACTGTACCTACTTATCGATATTTAGTTTTACCTAAATAAAATTAAATAGTAATATATTATGCATGGTTTTTAGATTAAATAAGTATAATTATTCCAAGCACGTATACAAGTGTATAAGTAACTTTATCGTGAAGCTAACTCCCTTCTAGATTTGGTTAATTCATCCCAATCAATTACAAATGGATTATAAGAATTTATAATCCGAAAATTCCTTTTGGAAGAACGACATTTCAACTTAAATACCATTGGCTCTTATGTAATGGAGGCCCATTAGATCGTCCGTGATTGACCAATAACATTATTTGCCAATCCGAGATGGCTCTTATTGGTCATGGGAATTTCCCAAAGTGACAACGCATACTGCTGTTTTTGTTGTCAGATCGAGCGACAAGAATGCCGACTTAAAACTAATCCTTAAGCGGCTTACGATAAAGCGCGAGTTGAACGCTCGGACGCCAACATAGATGCTGCAGAAGCATTTTCAACTATTCAGTCAGACGACGGTGCGATCTCTGCTGCGGATGTTGCTAGAGCAACATATGGCACTGCAGGATCTACTCCTAAGTATATAGAGGTATTTAGGATCTTCCTTACCAGTTCTTGAGATAAGTGCAAGCCATATCAATCGCACCGCTTTCAAAACACTTGTAACCGACTATACTCCGACCTTGGATTCTGTCCGCTGCGGGACTCGAACCCTCAATCTCCGGGTCCCGTGGTGGGACCTTCAACTGCTGCACTGTTGTATGCAGATAAACAAAATATTATATGACGATTCCGTCATAGAGGCTGTCGGCTAAAGCGACAGCCATGGACGGATTTGCTGATCAGAGTCTTTAAGACTATTATTTTTATTTGTGCGCAGAGTCCGAGTGAAGACTTCGCGTCAGGATAGTGCTATCCTGTGAAGTGTGCACTCACAAGTGGTAACAGCCACTTCTATTTCTTCTTACGTGGCTCCCCAACCACATGTTCCACGAGAGATGGTTCGAACGGATTCGCGATTCAGCACAAAAGACGTTATTGGTCCCCTGCCTGGATCTCGCACCGGGCAGTGGGGCTAATAATCACAACCCCGACTATCGTCATACGTTACGTTATGTCGACACGTGAAGATCTCCTTGACAATCAGTTTGACCCAAGTACCGATGCTAAAACGTAGATACTTCATTGACTTATTCTTCCAGGAGCGGTATTTTGGCGGTCAGAAAAAAAGAGAAAATAATGATTCCTAAAAAATGGAGTCCCACCATATGGAATCTTTTTTTTCCTTTTTTAAGTTGAAATATCATTATTCTAATCGTAACATTTGTGTGGTAAAGCGTACCGCAAAATTAGTGCGTAATTAGGGGCATAATTATAGGCACCCCTATAGGCGTAGCTGTGGTAGAGGCTACCACAAATTTTGTCGGTACAATAGTCGGTACAAAAGGTGGTACGATAGTGGGCACCACAGTCGGTACCACAGTTGGTACCCAGACGGTACAACTGTTGACACAACGGTGGCGGACAGGGACGAGGCGTGGATAGGACGTCTCATACGATGCGACAACTGGCACGGTTACCTGACGTTAACCCGAAGGTAAGCGGTTGAATGTTCGACAAAATGCGTAGAAATGGGTAGCTCTGATTGGTTGATATTAGGTTTTTGGTAGATATTAGGATATAAGCAATAATACAGTTTTCCTTTTGCGTACGATCGCGCCGATCGTTTACAGGGACGGCAACTTAGGGCCTCCCGTCTTCTACCAAATACCTCTACGTCCCGGGCGGGAGCACTTAGTGCATTTTGGCCCACCGGTAGGCGTATAGTGTGAGAACTCAGCTGCAACTCCGCCCGCTGTGTCAGCGGTTCTTCTTTTAAAGGATTTTTGGTCTCGGGAACGTGATAGAGCAGTGCGCTCTCACCTCTTCCCCTATTGGTCCACCTTTTGGCCCCTAGTGTTCGGCTGCTTTAAGCTCCCCACGGGAACACTAGGCGGATTTTTAGTGGTAATCGTCGATCAGCCCGTCGAACGCGCTGATCGACCGTCCCTCTTAAGCTTAAGTCTAGAATACAAGGTAGTTTTGGGTATTCTATTGACGGATTAAGCTTAAGGAGGCTCTGTGATCAGGCAGTGAAGATTTCCGCTGCCTGATCGAGTACCCCTTCGCCGTTCAACTCCTGATCGACAGACTGCGACTCGCGACCCGCACTCAACTGCTCACAACTCGCGCCAACTAGCTGATCAGTGACTTTTAGCACCTGATCGCGCCTGATCGAGCCTGATCACCGCTGATCGACGACTCTTAGTGCCTGCCCAAGCCTGATCATGTTGGTCACACCTGATCGCACGCGGTTTCAAGCTTGATTGCGCCTGATCGTTGCCTGATCGCATCAGTCGACTCATCACAAGTCAACTCAGTCTTGCCACAAGGAATTGTAGTACGCCATCCTCGCCACCTGGAGAGCTACCCACGTGTGGTGAAGCATATTATAAATTTTTGCGGCACCATAGTTGGTACAGTAGTCAGTATCATAGTTGGTACAATAGGCGATATATTAGTCGGTACGATAGTTGGTACCATAGTTGGTACAATAGCCGGTACGACTGTTGACACAACAGTCTGTACAACAGTCGGAACAACTGCGGCGAACATGGACGGGACATGGACGGGATATCTGGGACGACGCGACAACTGATACAGTTACCTAACGGGTACCTAACGGTTAGCGACGGACGACGGATAAATCAGGTCGACTGGTCGACGAGGCGTATAGGGATGGGTAGTTCTGATTGGCTGATATTAGGTTTTTGGTAGTTTTAGGATATAAGTGATCAAAAAGGTTCTCCTTTTGCGTCCGATCGATAAGATCACCGAGGGGGAGGCGTTCGCGCCTCCCTCTCTTTTGCATACGCACCCTTTACGTCCCGGGCGGGAGCACGTAGTGCACTTTTTGGCCCACCGGAAGACGTAAAGGTATGGGGAACTCACCCTCAACTCCACCCGCTGTGTCAGCGGTTCTTCGTAAAGGTATTTGGTATTGGGGAAAGTGATCGAGCCTAGTGTTCTCACCTCTTCCCCTATTGGTCCACGTTTTTTGGCCCCTAGAGTTCGGCTGCTCTAAGCGCCCCATGAGAACTCTAGGTGGATTTTAGTGGAAACTGTCGATCAGCCCGTCGCTGATCGACCCTCCTCTTAGGCTTAAGCTTAAGGAATACATAGTATATTGGGTGTTCTATTAGCGGACTAAGCTTAAGAGGCTCGGCGATCGGGTGGTGAAAATTTCCGCTGCCTGATCGAGTACCCCTTCGCCGTTCAACTCCTGATCGACAGACTGCGACTCGCGACCCGCACTCAGCTGCTCACAACTCGCGCCAACTAGCTGATCAGTGACTTTTAGCACCTGATCGCGCCTGATCGAGTCTGATCACCGCTGATCGACGACTCTTAGTGCCTGCCCAAGCCTGATCATGTTGGTCACACCTGATCGCACGCGGTTTCAAGCTTGATTGCGCCTGATCGTTGCCTGATCGCATCAGTCGACTCATCACAAGTCAACTCAGTCTTGCCATAAGGAATTGTAGTGCGCCATCCCCTCCACCTGGAGAGCGACCCACGCCTAAGCCTTCGGGTACACAAGGTGAGCAGAAACGCAAGCAGTCAAGAACAACCGGAGGCCCCCTTCGTCAGTCGGCAGGCCGGGCGGCGTGGTACCGCCTGATCAAGCCTCAAAAAATTTGATCAGCCGCTCCACCACATTTGGTTGTTTCAAAAAGGGATAATGGACTATAAAATTCTTATAATTAATTAATCTAAATCATTTATAATGCATTAGTGCTTATTTTCCGTCTATAACATAAATAACAGTTTGTGTAAGACTACATATGGAAAACATGCATATACTATATAATAACAGAATTCATGTCGTCGATGCATGCGCGCTCCCGCACCTAAGCGAATAACTTGATCTAAGTATAAAATTCAATTAAGTACGCGATCCCGTACCTAGCCGAAATTCAACTGTACGCACGTCATGACACTATTACATGCCATTATAAAAAACATAAAATACAATTTTGGCTATAAAAATCGCACTAACCCGTGGTAGTACAATTGACATGAATATCAGTATTAAAGCGTAAATAATTGTTTAGAAATGGCGCTTTAACATCTATTTAAAAGTTTTCCTTCCTGGGACGTTCCCGGTCACGTAGTTGCTTCTATGACTTTACCTTATATACCCTCCTCCCCGTCGGTACGACGGGGTAAAGTGGTCGCGCGCCGTTACTGCAAGCAGTAACGGCGTGCGATCCAAGTATTGTGACCACATTAGTATAATGTATAGTATATTTTTCGCTACCCTTACCCTGGAAATACATGGGGGCAAGTTTTGTAGACGTACAGACTGTTTTTATGTCCTGCCCCGTCGATACGACGTGTCCCATCCCCTAGGGGATGGGACACGTAACACATGCTCTACCTCATTATATTCGTCTTAGTGGTCTTCGTGCTACTTTACTTCACTATTCGGTTTCGTTAGTAAGAATAACGTAGCACGTTTTAAGCATAATGACATTTTAAGTGGAGTTAAGTTAATGTGTTTCAGGCAATCGCCACGTTGGTACAACGGGGTTTTATTCTAGTATCTCATATAAGATTAACCATTAATAACATATATATGTCTCAACCAATATCATACAATATAGGACGGTAACAGTACCTTCGTAGCACTTTGTGGTCCGTCTTAACGACTCTCTGCTAGAGCGTAGGGCGACAAATATTCCTCCGTTAAGATGATCCTAGCCGAGCGTTACTCACGAGGAGTTCCTCCATCTTTCACGCGCGTCGGATCAGCGTGGTTGCGCAAATTATCGAAGCGTAGTCCCTGATATGAGAACAGTCTTGAGGCCAAACGCCCGGACGAGCGGATCGAAATCGTATAGACACATTTCGGAAAAATTCGGTCGATTTGCCGGCGTCATCATCGTCCGCGACATCGCACATCTACAACTGAACGCCAACACACGGGGAATGGAAAACCGCTACTGAGATTAATGCTAGTATTGAAGACAGTGATAGAGTCACGGTGTGTCCCGGTTACAGGTATACTTTGCACTTACATATATCGGCGGTCACGACAAAGCTTGGACATGGAGAATCACCTGTATGCGTTTAAGACGTTATAAGCGTTTAAAGCGGATCTAAAGCCAAATGGGGCATTTAAATTAGAAAGTGAGTGAAAAGCTAGCGAGGGGTCTCCTCAAAATGAATTCAGATGTTGATTTTAGTTTATAGAGCTGCGTCGGGATTGGTTTGAAAAACAAGCTTACTCGCAGAAGGCACAATATTTGCTTTTAAATATTGTGGATGAATATTTCTCCGAAAATAGCTGTTCAAGTATTATGTACATGAGGAGACTGAACAACGTTTCCGTCCAGCAGTATCTCTTCAGGCATCTGCAGAAGAGCTTACAGGGTGCTATCTTCCAAAGCACCCAGGAGGATTATAGCATACGGACACCACCCTGTATGCTTTAACAGTCGAAGAGGGAACAAGCCCTTCGTTTTAACGGTATTAACATGTGCCGCATGGTGGTAATCTGTGGCGATGTTATTCACCCTTCGCCGTACCGCAACCACGATACAGCGGGACGGAGGTCCAAAACCAATAGACATATCGGTTACGGTTTCTTCGAAACCAAAGCAATCGAAAAATTGTAAAAAGAAGATGTTTGCTGTAAATGGGGCAAGATTTCCTGTTGGTTAAAAATACAGGAATACCCGGTAGGGGCGGGGTGCCGTACCGGAAGGATTTTTTTTTCTCATTCCGACATTTAGCATGTTATAAAGGTAGACCGAGATGGGAAAATTTCTCGTTAATGCGTGCAGAGTAATACGAAAGCGTCCATCACTCTAAAGGTTAATCGCATGCCGCATGGACATACGAGCATTTTTTGATATACTCGCGTCAAAAAGCTTTGCGAGAGCTTAAAGTTTAGCGTCGGTAATATTTGGGGAAGTGAAACCACTACGAGGTATGACTTAAGTTTGGTTAGAAACAGGTACAACCTTGACTATGCCAAAGCACGTGATATACATGCTTTAAAGCGGACAGTTACGAATTATCGGTCCTCTTATTTGATGATAAGTTCGATGTTATTTTGCGCATCCATGAATGCTCCAAGTATAAACGGCAATCGACTGGGACACTTTATCGATTGCATGTGGCAATATCCTCATGAGATGATCATCCTGTGAGCAATTCAAATGTATCTTTCCTTAGGTGAGTAGCAATGGCACCGCCTGTTCTGATCTGACAATAGCAACAGACGGTACATCCTCTGACAATATTCCAGTAGAATTGCTCACGAAGCGGTAGACCAGCTGAATTTCCCTGCTTAGGCGATAGATACCACCGTGTTGGATAGCTAACCACAGACGACTGTAAGCCACAATCACGGTACGCGATAGCAACGTCAGTAGAAGCCATGCCACCATAAGGAAGGAATATATCAGGCTCTTTCTTCAAATTCTTTACATATGTTTTAAGAATATCCCATTGGACACTTTTATTCGCCACTTTCTTGCCAGTGCCAGTATAATCTTGTCTTTAATTTTATCCATAATCTCAGCAAACATGAGATGTTAATCGATCCCAAACTTTTGCTCGTTCCCACAATGCAAGTAGCTCTGCCTAGTATCTTTTCAAGTTGCATTTGCATCTGTCTTCGTCTTGAAGGTTTAATGATTTAGCGCCGCATGGTTTCATTACGATATTCCGTACTTGGTTCGTCCCCAGTTTTCTTCGTTGCTCATTCCATTTCTCCTTTTGTAACTTGTTCATCGAATCGGTATAATTCTTTGGACCCATCTCAGTGATCGTATTCGTAACACCATTTCGTTATGATACTTTCTTCTCCACTTTCTTTCTTTTGTTACGTACCTATGTGTCCAATACCGATCTTTACTCCACGCCGTTTTTTCCTCGCCCTCGGAGTCCTTCTGCCTTGCTTTGCTCTTACCGGATATTTTCATCCACCTGTGCTATAGCTCCTTCTTAGTCTCCATCGTTTCCACATAGAATAGCTTCCTAAATTGTTGAGTTTGTGTTCCATCCAGTGTCTTCACGTTCTTTAGGAGGTGCCTAACAATCTCCTTTCTGACAGCGTCATATGCTCTCTAATTCCTTTAATCTCCTCACTTTTTTCAACAATAAACGCGGTCTGCGCCTGTGCACTAAATAGTTTTTCACGGTTGCACTACACCGTATACGGTTATTCAACGCCACGATTTATCCGAGATTTGGTTTCTTCTGTTGATTTTCCATGTGGCCATGATGGGCTTTCAAGATAAACCATATGGTGGAAACGGATTGGATGATAAATTTTTTTATATATGGTGTATACAGGTTTTAAGTCAGTAGCGCTTAGGAATATTTAGCTCGATTCATTGAGTTAAAATGTTTATATTTAATTAATATATATGACTTCTGATTTTTTACAAACTTCGAGCAGCCTAAAACGACACTGCGGGCTACAGCTATTGAGAGCTGCTACAGCCCAAACAAGAACACGAATTCGAGTTACCCAAGTCGCCTGTGCCAACAGGTTATGAGCCCAAGTGGTCTCGTGTGTCAAGAAGTGTCATTTTCTGCTAAATTTTAAGTTTTGTGTGCAAGTGGTTTTTTCTTCTGGTTTTTTCGAGTGGTTATCTCTCATGTGGTTACAGTTCTAAGTAATAGTGGAAGTCCCCTCACTTTCAGAGGGCTAGTGGAATTGTTGGCGTGTTTGTGCGCCGTGTATTTTTGAATTTACGTTGATTTTACCATGGATAGTGGTGGTGAATCGGATTTCGAGACGGAAGTGGCTCTGAAGGCCATCCTTGATGGGATGAAGGACATGAAGGGTCGCATGAAGTCGATGAAAGATGCGCAAACGCGCGCATCCACCGCAAGCACCGTGGTTGCACCTGCTAGGACTGCTGCGCCTGCTCCGGCTGCTGCGCCTGCCACGCCTGCAGTACTGAAGCAGGACCCGATGTTTGCTCCACGGAACAGTGTGTTCCGGGAGTCGCTAAGAAATTGTGGGCCATTCGGCAAGGAGATGACGCTGAATGACCTGGCTGACGACATCGGTATTGAGGTCGGTAGAGCAGCCAGGCCGAACCCGGCTAGGCTCCCGGCGAACAATCTGGGAAACACACCGAATGCGGGCAGGGTACATGCACCGGCGGCGCAGACGCCCGAAATGCAGTTCCGGCAGGCAGCGCCCGCCCCTCCCCCACAGCATTTGCAAGCGTCGTATGCCAAGATACCGAAGCTCGGCATCGAGAAGTTTTCAGGGGTTGAACTGTTCCCCGGACTCGGTGCCGGCTTCAAGCAGTGGGCATATCTCTCATCGAGGCTGTTGAGATAGCCGAGATGACATCTGGGTTTGTGTGGACCGAGCGACTTAAAGTAAACAAGCTTGGGGAATATCTCGAAGGGGTGGCAGGGGATTATTTCCGTGCAAATATAGGCACGTGGTGGCAAGCTGCCCCTGAATTATTGGCGATATTGGATTTAATGTATATGGCATTTCAAGTGACTATCTCCCCCCACCAGGCTGCAGTGTGGTTTGCTTCGGAGAAGAGTTCTAAAAGAACTTGGACTGAGCACTACCTGTACCTGGTAGCCCTGGCTCGCGAGAGCGGCATGGGCGAAAGGATGGTGGTTGAGAACATAGTCAAATTCGCTGCGCCCCGCCTGAAAGTTGCAATCATGGCCAGGTACAATCCTATGCGAGAGGATTACCTGTGCCATGCGCAAGAATTAATATCGTGGGCGCAGGAATTGGATGAATATACGCCGAAAATCAGGCAGCCTGATCGTATGCATGCAAATTCGGTAACGGAGACCGGTTTTGTAAGAAGATGCTACGGCTGCGGAAAGCCTGGGCACATAAAGAGGGAGTGCCCGCAGAGAGGCAAAAAGGCGCCAAGTAATGCAAAATTCAAGGATCAAGGTGGTTCCAGCGGTCAATGGAACCGAAAAGTCGCGTTGTCGACCATTGAAATTAAAAACGAAGTTGATTTGACTGGAATGGATGTCGGAGATGACATGCCTGCAACGACGTGGATCGTCGATAGCGGTGCCAGTAGGCACCTAGTGGCTGACGAAAATTTGCTTGTCGATGCAGTCGCGTGTGGGCCCGAAGATGGTTTTTTGTTGCCGGAAGGTGGAAAATTGGCGGTGACCAAGGTTGGAACAATCAAGCTGGTTACGCCTGATGCCGATCCAATTTCGATCGAGCTCAGTGAAGTATATTTTGCACCCAAACTTGCCAAGAATTTGATTTCACTTGGCAAGTTGCATGAAAAAGGGTGCAAAATAGTGGAAAAGTTTGGAAAACTAACGATACAGTGGAATGGAAACACGCTGTTTCCAATTCGGATTTGTGGATCGATTTTCGTGGCATAATTAATGCCAGAAAAGCTGAGCGGGCGCGCGCAGCAGTTCAAGCATATGTTGCTGAATGCTGTCGCTGCGGAACCTGATGGTGATGTGCAGGAAGGCACTCTACATCACTTTCATACCCGTTTGGGTCACTTGGCATACGACACGGTCGAAAAGTTAGCCAAGGACCCCAGGTCAGGCATCAAGTTGACAGATAGTATTCGAACCAATTGCCTGACCTTCTCTGAAGGAAAGGGATCAAGGAAGCCGCAGCCAAGGACAGATTCGGGTGAAAATTCGCCAATTGAACGAGTCGGCGGTGTGATATGCAGTGACTTGAAGGTCCGATCACACCGCGCGACAGGAGTGGGAACCGGTATCTGGTGGTGTTTGTGGATCATTTTTCAAGTTACGTGCGTGTGTTCGCCGCTCGAACGAAAGATAGAGCGGCGAAAATGTTTGAGCATTTTTTAACTTGGTTCGAAAACAAATTCAAGTGTCAAATTCACGTTTTGCGCACGGATGGAGGCGGTGAGTACAAGACCGTAGAATTCTTCTGCAAAAGAACTGGAGTGAGTCGACAAGTTACGGAGGCTGGCAATCCAACCTCCAATGGAAAGTCCGAGCGGATGAACCGGACCATTTTTAACATGGTCCGGTGTATGATTTTTGGGTCGGGGTACCGCTAATGTACTGGTCCGAGGCGGCGGAATACGCCTCTTACATTTTAAACCGTACCCCGACCCGTTCGAACCCGGGCAAAGTGTCTCCATTCGAGATGCTGACGCACAAGAAACCTTCGCCGAAGGAAATTGTAGTGTTTGGGTCGCCGTGCATGGTGTGGCGTGATCCCAAGAAAAAGACCCTTGCCAAACACGCCGAAAGGGCATTGATTTTAGGTCGAAGTGATGAAACCAAGGGATTTAAGGTTCTTTTGCTTAAAGACAGGGTGGTGACGGTCAATCGCCATGTCAGTGCAATTGAAACACTGTACAAGGAGGCGAGTGACCAAATTACAAGGGCGCTGGGTGTTGCAGATGAAGAAGAGATGAAGAAACGCGCTGCAGGACGCTCAAGTGCAAAGCCGACCCAAGAAACCGACGTATCGGAACACTCTGAAGTGCAAGATGCGAGTGAGAAAGCGCGTAAGACGCCGAGAAAATCTGGACGAGTGATTAAGAAGACGCATAAGGCGGAAAGCTGGAAAAAACCAGCAAGAAGAAAGTGAAAGACCAAGAGAGTGTGATTGAAGTAAATGATATGAAGAAACGTGGAGTGATTGGAAATAAAACTTCGATTGATGGAAACAATTTCGAAGTCGAAGAAACTGAAGTTGGAATTTCGGAGCGCGCGATGTGCGTTTACGCTGTGGCGGAAATAGTTGACAGTGGAATTGCTTCCAAGATTGCAGTTCCTGATCCGAAGTCCTACAAGGAGGCGCATGAAGGCGCATGAAGGCGCACACTCCGACTTGTGGACGAAGGCGGAACAGGAGGAGCTGCAAGCGCTTGAAGAAATTGGGACCTGGAAAATTAAAAAGCGCCGTCCAGACAAGAAGTTGCTTCCCACTAATTGGGTGTACAAGACTAAGTTGCGCGCGGACGGAACAGTCGAGCGCTATAAGGCTCGACTGGTGGCGCGCGGTGATCGCCAAGTTTATGGCCAGGATTACCACTTCATGTTTTCGACAGTCATGGAAGTCGACAACGTAAAGGTGATCCTGGCCATGTCACAGATTTGGGTGGTACCGGCGCGGCACGGTGATGTGCCGAGCGCCTACCCGAAAGCAAAAGCGGAAGATGATTGTGAAATCCATCTGAAGATTACACAAGGTATGCAGATTCCGGTGGAGTTATATGAAGTTTTTGATGTGGAATCGAATGATGAACTTTCTTTTAAGTTGGAAAGAAATCTGTACGGCCTCAAACAGGCTGGCAGGCTATGGCATCAACTGCTGTGCCAAACATTGGAAGGGTTGTACTTTCAACAATGCGTCACCGATACCTGCGTATTTGTCAGGAGTGGTGTGGATGGTACCGTGCTAGTTGGAGCATATGTGGAAGACCTATTGGTCACTGGAAGCACGTCAGAAGCGGTTGATAAGTTTTTTGACGAAATGAAAGTAGTGGAGCTCAAGGACCTTGGGGTCGTGAGCAAATTCCTGGGTGTTCGTTTTGAAGGAAACATTCATGATGGATATAAGTTGGATCAGGAGGCTGCTATCGATGAGCTCCTGATCGCGCATGATTTTACGAAAATAAATGCGACGCGCACGCCGGTGCTCAACATGGATGGTGTGAAAGGCTTCAAGGAGTTGCTGCCACCCAAGTCAAGGGAGAATTTCCCAAGTGTGAAGACTTTTTAATCGTTGGTGGGCAGCCTCCTGTGGATTTCTCGTTTTACCCGCCCGGATATTGCATTCGCAGTGCACCGCGTAACGCGGCGCACGCACGCGCCTACGGTGGGGGACTTCAAAGCAGCGAAGCGAGTCGTAAGGTACCTAAAGGGTACCAAGAGTTTGAAACTCCGACTAAGCCACGATGACGAATTGCCACTGCCACTTCGAATTACCTGCTACACGGATGCTGATTTTGCAGGTGACAAGACGGATCGAAAGAGTGTGAGCGCAGTGGTGGTGTATTTAAATGGTATTATCGTTTCATGGAAGTGTAAGAAGCAGACTACCGTGGCGTTATCTACGGCTGAAGCTGAATTCGTGGCTGCTGCTGTCGGTGGACGCGAAGCATTGGGGCTTCGTGAATTGTTGCTGGAAATTGGTTTACTTTCTCGAACACCTCTGCTGATGAAGATGGATAACCAAGCAGCTATCACGCACGTGGAATCGGAGGCAAGTGCTGTAAACACGAAACATATCGACATCAAGCTGAAGTTTTTGAAGGACCTGAGCAAAAAAGGAGTGATTAAAGCGGATCACTTTCCAAGTTTGGATATGGTGGCAGACCTACTTACGAAGGATTTGAGTGCGCAGCGGGTCCAAGATTTGCGAAACCAAATCGGTTTGAATTGAGGGTGTTACAGCGCGCGCCGTTTCAGGAGGAGTGTTGATTTTCCATGTAGCCATGATGGGCTTTCAAGGTAAACCATATGGTGGAGACGGATTGCCTGATAACATTTTTTATGTATGGTGTATACAGGTTTTAAGTCAGTAGCGCTTAGGAATATTAAGCTCGAGTCAGTGACTTAAAAATGCTTATATTTGATTAATATATATGACTTCTGATTTTTTACAAACTTCGAGCACCCTAAAACGACACTGCGGGCTACAGCTATTGAGAGCTGCTACAGCCCAAACAAGAACACGAATTCAAGCTACCCAAGTCGCCTGTGCCAACATCTTCGACGTTAGCAATACCACCGGTGACATTCGCCGCGAGTCTGCAGAAGTTGGACTTCAGTTAAATGTACAGGCTGCGTATTCTACTGCGTCACCCTAAAATATCATGGCTATTTCAGTCGCAAAAAAATAGTAAATCATGCCATGTTCATAATCGTGCGATACACATGCTCCGTTTTTCTGTTAGTAACTCTTGCAGAAATAATCCAGTTTCTTATAATCTATTCATTATCTCTCCGAAATATATGCACTTAACAATTAAAACTCCTTTCGAAAAATACCAGAAAATGTTCAAGTTTGTTCGCGTGTTGATCCTTGATCTCGCGAATACTCGAACGTAGTTGTTCTGTGGTCAACAAAGTTAATCAACATCAATTGCCCAGAGCTTGTCCCTGGGCGTAAACAATCCCTCCAAGTCCGAAAACACACTCCTCCACCTCTTCCGTTGGCGAATGTCCTTCTTGGGCATTTTTTTCTTGATTGTGCTACCTTTTGCACAATTTAAGCAATTTTGTCTCGGTAGTGTGGGTAAATTTGATCCCATAACTGGTCCTTCTCGCTTGCGTCATAATTCAAATGCTGCCTTCGGGCACTTCCGTGCCGGTATGTTTTGTTTTACGTGTATCTATCCCTCGAACTCCAACTGTTAGGCCCTTTTTGATCTTTTCAACATCAAAAACACCCTCCCCGGTTTCTCGCTGCACAATCGCTCGTCTCACTTCAACATACCCCAGATCACATCCTTTCCTTCCATAATGCCGTAGAAAAGTACGTTACGCGGGAGATTTTCCACGAGAAATACGTTTCCTACCTTAATCAAGAGTGTTCTCCTTTCCACCGATGGCCTAATAGAAAGACTTATTTCTTTCTAATATTCAATCCCCCCTTTCCATCGGCTTGGAAAGAAGACTCCTTACACTTCTTGAGTGAGTTAAAAATACTTAAATAATTCGTCAAAACAAGCTGGCTTTGCAGAAGGGATAAATAACCGCACGTTGTGGATGATGAGTTGAACGTCACTGTTCTGGACCCTCTCTCGTTTTTTCAAAAACAATATCTGAATCCCATTCGCGTTTTGCAGACGATGCTGTCGACTAAACGCATTATAGTGTTTAATAAGCCGTTACCCTTGTCTCACATAAGCTTCCCTATTGCCTGCCCTTAGGCCATTGTTGTTGTAGAAGATAACCGTTCGGGATGTCGTTCGAGTTACCTTGGTTCGAACTTACGTTGGCGCTTAACCTTGAATCTGTCTCGCTGGTATGTGCTATCGCTTTTGCCATGAAACTTGTGATCCGGGGCCAAACATCGTTTCCATCGCGTTATAACTCCTTAAGAAGGGTGGGATATTTTGTCACGGTACGTGCGACTGATAGCTGACGTTGTATTATGACAATAATGGTATCCCTCCCCGCGGCATTTTCTCCCAACAAAAACCGCCAGTTTTGGTGCACAGGTAGGGGCACAAAACGCAAAGTTACCGAATCCAAGTCTGCACATAATTTTCGGCTAGGTTAATAATCATATGCCTGTTTCCATAAGCGGGACCACTCTGGGAAGAGATTCCTTCTGCTCACCTCTGCTCCGCGCTGGGTGACGAAAACAGTTTAGTAAAATTATTGAAAAGATGTGATTGTACAGTTTGTACCAAAACCGGGTATACGTAGAACTTGCTTTATACAGTCGTCCTTCGGATAATTTATGGCCTTGATGGATGCCAAATCCGATGAGTTATCTGAGGTTATGAGTTATCCGAGTACACTGTTGTAAATTTTTCTTGGTAGAAAACCAACCAAACCCACCCACACAGGTCACCCAACCCGAAACAAAACCCCAAACAACATAAAACAAAAACAAAGCAACAGAAAATCACCAGAAGTAGGAAAAAGTATGAGAAAACAAAAAATGTATCCTTTAGTTTTAGATTCACGTGTCTCACACTGCAGAGTTGTGTTCCAGGTGACTTCACTAACTTTATTCTTGCCTTAAGGCTATGTCTCAGTTACGCCTTACCAACAGCAGAGGCTTGAGATTTGCAAGCACAAAGCCAAATACCCGGCCATAAGCCATAATGCCCTTGCAGCTTGGGCTAGTAAGGTGTTTGGTATCAAAATCACTCAATCTGGTGTTTCCCTCATCCTCAAGAAGCGTCCCGAGTTGGAGGCATTGGGTGAGGTTGAGCTTTCCGCCAAGCGCCCACGTGTTGCCAAGAACCAGCAGCTTGAAGAAGCATTGGCAACCTGGGTACTTCAGTGCCAGACAAGGCGGGTCGATATTAGTGAAGAGCTCATAAAAGTTAAACCGAAACCGGTTGCTGAGAACCTTGGCATTCCGGAAGACACAATCAAATTCTCCAATGGCTGGTTGCAGCGCTTCCAGGAGCAGAACAATCTACACAGCATTAAGATCCATGGGGAGAGTTGTTCAGCAGACCAGGAGGCAATTGATGCTGCCTTACCGGTATTGAGAGCAATCATAGCTCCGTATCCACTGAATGATGTTTCCAACCAACATGAATGAAATTGGTATGTGGATTGTTTGTAAAGTTCAGTTGAATTTGAAAGTCTTGGAAGCGTGCTAATCTTTGATTTCAGGATTGTTGTACAGCATGGTTCCTGAAAACAATTGCGCAGCAGAGCATTGAGGGACTCAAGAAAGATGAGGTAAACCATTATTTACAGTTTCTGACCTTCTATATTTCACTAATGACTAACTTTATTTATAATAGTCCAGGATCACAATTGCCTTAACTGTGAATGCAGACGGCTCTGAGAATCTGAAGCCGTTTTCATTGGTAATGCAAACAAACCTTTCTGCTTTAAGCGCAAGTATGGGGATCAATTGGGCTTCTGTTAATGCCACAATAAGAAAGCGTGGATGACGGGTATCCTTTTTCAGAAGTGTCTGAGGCAGCTCGAAGCTGATATAAAGGTAAGCATAATTTTGTTTTGTTTTTCAACAGCTCTCTTGGAAGCTAAAGGTATTATATGACTAGGCCAAAAAGAGGAAGATCCTCCTTTTGTTGGATAATGCGTCCTCTCATGTCACCAACTGTCTTGATCTGGAACATGTCTTTGTCCAGTTTATCCCGCACAACTGCACGTCAAAGATCCAGCCAATGGATGCAGGAATAATCTCGGCATATAAACGGCACTACCGCCTTTTTCATCTTCTAAATGCCGTGGATCGTGATGATCGGTGTGAGCGTGAAATCTACAAGGTTGACCAATTGACTGCTATGCAGTGGAGCAAAGCGGCGTGGGAGGAAATCTCAGCAGCAACAGTGGCAAACTGTTTTCGACACACCAACCTGTTTGAAGGGAAAACTCAGCTGGAGGTCAGTGATGAGGATCGTAGTGCTGAGCAAGAGCTGCTTGATGCCATTCAGAGGCTTTATCTCAACAACCCAATGGACATCAACGACCCTACTCAATCCGGTAGAGGAGCTTGACACTACCCATGTGGAGGTTACTGATGAGGAAATCATCTTACTGGTGAAGCAGACAGAGGTGGTCGAAGAGGAACAGGAGAAGGTGGTGGAGATAAGCAAGGAAGGAAATATAAAGGCCCTTGCCACTACTGCCTCTCTTCTTGATTTGTCTATCCCAGCTGATCGAGCGTTCCACAGGCGCATACGTGAACTTCAGATGTCCCTTCGCATTTCTTCCACCACTCAACGCAATTCGATCATTGGTTTAGTCAACCCCAAAATTAAAACAAAATCTCCCTCAGATAACTCATTTACCATTTTACTCATTTACAGCCAGTCTATGAGTTATGAGTTATGAGTTATAGGCCATAGAACGGGCACGGTGGAACAAAATCCTACGAGTTATCTGGGGTTATGTGTTATCAGGATATGAGTTATCCGAGGGACGACCGTAGCACTGATAATTTCGTACTTTTAAGAGAACAGAGTAGTGTACTGAGGAATCTTCGTACCTACTATTAGGTACGGATAAGTAGTGTAGGATCCACGACAGATGGAGGATCGCTACAACTCAACCCGTATGCATTTTGCGTGTCAGGATAGATAGTCACTTCTCAATACACATTTAAACCTGACTTGGTTCTCTCCCATATTGTCTGCGAACTATCTTGGGGTGTTGTTTTCATCGTCAACGGACAATTGGTTGCGATCATATTCAAGACGAAGGCAGTATATTTAAGGTGTATTAACCACCACCACTTACGACTCCAGTTTTTTAAATCTACGCACAAAAGATGGACAATGACATATTTCAACATAAGTAACAGTGCTCCTGCGCATATCTGTCAGCATAGCGTTGAACCTCAGTTTCAATATCAATGATGATGACCCACGACTACGCATTAGAATCCTAGTTCGACGCCATATGTGCCCACAAACTATGCGACAAACACTCGCCCTTTGTCTCCTCAGTCCTCGTACTTGATTTATTCTTTTGTACGCACCACTAAATATCTACAAAAAAGATGCGAACTGTGACCAGTCAGTTTAACCTGTAGCTCCCTCATTCTATATTCTCACACTTCAACGTCGACGATTAGCCATGAGAACTACCGCGACGGCGATTCTCGTCTTTAAATTCGTGACAATCCATCGTCACGACGGTCTGACGCGGCTATCGTTTGTACCCGATTTTCAACGCAGGAACAAGATGAAAAGCACGGGCAACATGTCCGACTTGCCCTGTGTCTTTCTCTACGCGAATTGCTACTTGCTATATGCTGGTCTAGTTTTGCCGTGGACTTTGTGATTTCGCTCTTTCTCACATCTCCGCTTGGTGTCGTTGTGGGTGTCGTGGCAACACGCACCACGAGCGGCGCATTCGCCTGCTCTCGATCCTTTTCATGGCGCTCGAGACGATTTATGGCGTCATGGCCTTACGTGGGTGGACACACCACGATCGATCGTCCACGATTACAGCGCTCGGGATCCTCGGGATCTTTTCGTCCGTGGGTTTTTCGATGTGTTCCCCATGGAAACGATTCGCGATGTAATTCGAACCAAGACGTCGTCGTCCATGTCGTTTACCATGGGCGTTGTCATTATCATTGATGAAAGGTGTTGGCGTCCATCGTAGCGTAGTAGCGTAGGAAACTCGAGTCGTAAACGTCATATAATATAGATAATAATACCAAATCGTCTCATGTATATATCTCGACAACCAATTACTGCTAGGTTGCGAGAGTGACACCCGTTGAGAGATTATTAAGCTTCCGACAAAGTGAATGCAACTAGATAGTTATCCAATGCAAAGTTTATTGAGAAGTGATTAGCTAGCCTAACATGAATATGCATGAGCTGTTGAAGGTGTACTATGCCTCCAACAGCTGTTTTGTTACCTACACAACTTATCTGTGCAAAAATAGGCAGTACTCAGAACCGAGTGCGGATACCGTATTTTTAGCACCTAAAAGGTAAGAAATACAGATTGCTAACTAAAAAAAACAGTCCTACCTAATTATAATAATTAAGTATACAGACTATTTCTTAACACTCCTCCTCAATGTGTATTTCGAAAAATCGCACATGTTGAAGGCAGAACGCGGCGCGTAGCTCTTAGAATCTTGATGCAGGTAGTGCCTTGGTAAATACATCAGCAAACATATCTTGAGTCGAAACGTAGGTAGCTTCGATGATTTCAACCTTTAATTTTGAGACAATAAACTTGACTCGAATGTCGACATGCTTCATCTTGGAACTAGTTTGGTCGCCCATGAAAATCTTGATAGCCACTTGGTTGTCCATACAAAGTTGCATGGTCAGCTTCATCTTTACTTGAACTTTCTCTATGATCTCCTTGAAACTCAAAAGCATCAACACGTTTGTCGAAGCCGCATAAAATTCCGCTTCCATAATCGATAATGAGACGGCACCTTATTTCTTGCAAATCCAAGCCACCAAAACGATCCAACAAGATGAGTCCACCTGAGGTCGACTTCCTATCACTCTTGGAACCTCCACAATCCGCGTCGCTATACGCCTTGATGAACAACTCGTTGCTCGCCACCTCACAACGCCCCCTACAAAACTTAAGATGTTTGGTACCTTTGAGGTAACGCAAAATCTTCTTGGCAAGCTGCCAGTCAGCGGTGGTGGGGGCATGAGTACGTCGTGTCGTCTTGTGAACATCGTATACGATGTCCGGTCTGGTGCAGCGAGCGATCTAAAGCAGGCTGCCGACCAAATACTGGAAATCCTTGATAGAGGTCAAACCATTACTATTGAGGGGTTCACTTGGTTGAAGCGAGATATCTTCAAAATCCGTCCCTATCGGCGTACGCACTGTATTAGCATTCTCGATCTTGAAATCCTTGATGATTCCATCGATTTTGACCTCTTGGTCCAACTTGTAACCGGAATTGCTGTCGAAAATCACTCGCATTCCGAGGAATTTTGAGACCATGCCGAGATTCTTGATCTCGAGGCACTTCATTTCTTCAAAGAATTGCTCCACGAGCTCCTCTTTTGTACCAGTTACTAGTAGGTCATCAACATAGATTCTTACTATAACAGTTTCTCCATTCAAGTGATTGATGTATAGATAGGCACATGTCCGTCAAGCACTGCGAAAAATCGAGATCCAATAATTTTCCGCGGATCAATTTATTCCATAGTCGTCCTGCCTGTTTCAGGCCGTAAAGCGTCTTCTTGAGCTTGAGTACTTTTTCGACTTGGTCATCTTGAGTGAATGCACTGGTTTTTAGATCCATACCTTGGGGGATGAACAGAAAAATATCATGCCCATTTTCCTCAGCCTTAACATAGGCTTTTGGAATATCTCCGCCTCTTGCAGGCACCTGCCACTTTGTCGCCAATGCCAGAACCAACTTGACCGTGTTCACATCGATAACGGCGGCAAAAGTTAAGGTATAATCAATACCAAAACTTTTCTCGTTACCACATGCAACGATTCTAGCCTTAAACCGTTCGATTTCACCGTCTTGATCCAGTTTTGTCTTGAACACTCATTTGGTGTGGAGAGGTCGACAATTTTGAGGTTTCTCGACGACGCTCCAAACTTCGTTGCGTTCCAGAGCGTTAAGCTCCTCCTGAACAGCAGTGGTCCACTTGTCCTTGTTTGCCGACTTCATTGCTTGAGTATAACTTTGGGGGTACATTTCACTAACGAAATGTACCGACCCATCATTTTCAACTGCACTTGGAATTTAGTCGTAACTTCGTCAGCAGTAGTCGGATCTTCACGCTTGGACTTGGAAAAACTTCGTGTTACGCAGTGCTCGCGTTGCCAACGTTTCTTATTACAGGCCTTCATCTTCTTGGGGGTCGGAGCAGTAGTCGTATCCCTCCCTGATTGTCGATCTTCTACCATACTCTGTTGAAGTGTACGGTTTTGGTCGGAGGTCAAGGTTTCAACATTTTTGATGTGTTGAGTCACAACAACCTTGCGTTCACCCTTAAGGTAAACCTTATACCCCTTGACCTCCTCATTTTTCCCCAACCACAACCGCAACCTGGGCACGATGTGCTAGTGAATCCTTTCCAGGATTTTTATACACAGTGCAGATCGAGCCGAAAGCAACGATCTCTCCGAGGTTCTGTTGTTTGTCTGTCAGCACCTCCAAAGGTGACTGACGGCGAGAGTTGGGATTGCTTGGGATGCGGTTCAATATATACGCAGCGTATTGAACCGCATCGACCCAGAACATGAGGGGTAAACCACTCGCAAATAGCATGCACCTTGACATGTTCATGACTGTTCGGTGCATGCGTTCTGCTTTACCGTTGTTAGACTGGTTGTTGGCCTCACTGATTTGCTGTTCAACACCAGTCTGCATGCAGAAACCATCTAGATTTTTGAACTCGTACCCTCTATCGATACGAAAAAGCCGAGCTTATCAGTCAAACTGAAACTGCCTTTCAAAAAACTCAATGAAGTGTTCAAACTTTTTGGCTACAACATCTTTCGTTTTTGCTAGAAAAACTCGCACGTAGTTAGATTTATGATCAATAAAGTTGATTCATATATCTATTTCCGAGGCGGTCTTTCGGGGTGATTGGACCTTTTAGGTCGGAGCATATGACACCACCGATACGATCAATTGGTGAGTTGATGCCACTGTCCTTGACAGACCTCGGATTTTTCGTTTTCTTCCCGTGAGCACAAGTCAAACAATTCATCCGTTTGTGGTCTGTCAACACAATCCCACTTGACCCATCCTTGGCCAAACGTTAAATGGCATCATAATTCAGATGTCCGAGTCGTGCATGAAAATGCACTAATGAACCTTTTTGGACATCTGATGCCGGGCCAAATCGAAGTCATTTTTACTGATGATAGCCATGACGGCTGGAAAATGAGTCTCATTGTCAATGATTACTGAGACGTTCACCGTTAAGACCTTGTTGGTCTTTCGGATGTTGAAAATTTGAGATCGGGTAGCCGTGTGCAATAGAAAACGGTTGTCTTTAACATAGGCCATCTTGTACCCTTTCTCCTCCAAAAGACCATACGAAAAGATGTTTTTTGCAAGATTCTCCACGTAATATACGTTATCCACGCGAATTGTCTTTGGTTTACCACTGGAATGGACTTTCAATAAGATCCAGCCTTTAAATGTAATTTCCAGCTGTTTTCCATCAGCCTGGAAACACGTGCCGTTAACTGGTTCGTCATCTCGCAGATACTTCCGCTGATTAACCAAGTGCATACTAGCACCGGAATCGATTATCGAAGTGTTTGCAACCGATTTCGGTGCAAAACTCGAAACAACGAGCTTGTCAAGATTATTAGGGCATTTCGGTCTAATATGACCTACTTTACCACAACCATGACACTTGATAACTTTCTTCTTGTCTTCAACCAAATTGACTGCATCATGGTTGTATGGCTTGACGGCTCTTAATTCTCCTACGACGCTTGCGCAAAGTGAGTTAACTCTTCGGCATGTAGAAGATAATCGGTCCGTGTGTGGTTGTACTTAGCCATGAGTACCGTCTTCAATTCCGGTGAGGCATAATGGACCACATTGTCCAGTACGAGCGGCTCAGTGCTGACGAAATCCTCGGATATTTGGACCAAATAAAGGATATGGTCATTCCATGAAACCTTGGGGCTCTTCCGACTGGTGAAGAGTTTCATCGCCTGTGCAGAGGTGATGGTCGTATGAAATGCATTAAGCATATTGTTCATCACGTGCACGAGAGTGGGCGATTCGTTCCACCATGTGTCGACCCGTCTGTTATAGTACTTCTCGGCAATACCACCCAGGTAGTGACCGTGCAAATCCACCTTGATATATTCGCTCCAGGGGTATCCGCATGCAGATTCAGCAATAGCTACTTGTCGAATAAATCTTGTACCCCAGTCCTTGAAACCTGCTCCGAGGCCACGATACAGCTCGGTGCCATCGAAAACCTTGATGGAGAGCTTACAGTCCTTTGCCGACGGGGTATTGTATACAGGAGAACGATTTTGCATAGGTGCACCCATATCAAAGTTATAATGGGGCATATTATAGTGCACCTCTGGTTTCTTCTCAGGAGTGTTTTCGAGCGACTCCATGCGCATGCGAGTCCCTAGGCGTATCGAATTATTGAATCCAAAGTTATTAGGCTCCGGTTGGACCCTGGAAGCCTCAAGCTTCTCCATGCGGTCGCATAATTTCTGAAACATCTCCAGAATATTCTCCCTTCGGCTCCCATGGGACCATGGGGACCGGCTTCTCTTTAAGGGATCCTTCGTCGCTTGATACGTCATGAACCTTCGGGCTCCTAACCTATTTAAAGGTGTTAGCGTCCATCTTAGCGTAGTAGCGTAGGAAACTCGAGTCGTAAGCGTCATATAATATAGATAATAATACCAAATCGTCTCAAGTATATATCTCGACAACCAATTACTGCTAGGTTGCGAGAGTGACACCCGTTGAGAGATTATTAAGCGTCCGACGAAGTGAATTCAACTAGATAGTTATCCAATGCAAAGTTTATTGAGAAGTGATTAGCTAGCCTAACATGAATATGCATGAGCTGTTGAAGGTGTACTATGCCTCCAACAGCTGTTTTGTTACCTACACAACTTATCTGTGCAAAAATAGACAGTACTCAGAACCGAGTACGGATACCGTATTTTTAGCACCTAAAAGGTAAGAAATACAGATTGCTAACTAAAAACAAATAGTCCTACCTAATTATAATAATTAAGTATACAGACTTTTTTTAACAGTCATGAGTAGCGGGAGCTGGGTAATCTTTGACATCTTGGTTACAGATAGTTTCCTTGTCACTCCCGAACGCATGTGGTCAGTCTTATCCATGATCCAGTTAAGTGTTACATGTACCTATCCACGCTAAGCGCTGTCGGACGAGAGGTTCTAACAAGCACTGTACTGTTTTGGACTATCGGGAGCACTGAAAAAGTATATTTACGAAGCCATCAGCTTTACGAGGCTTCACTCCCCTACATACTAACCGTGTCGTCGTCCCTTTTCTTCTGTCTTGTACAGATGGTAGAAAACTGGTTTTTTCATATGTTTTAATTTAACTCCTCATTTAAGAGGAAAGATACTGTCGGACTTTCCATCAGTTATGGTATAACGTCAGTGGACGTAGTAAGATTGAAAAAGACATTTGGGGTTTTGTCCCATGTGTATATCATCAGGTACCGATCTGAATTAGTCCGTACATTGGAAGGCGAGTTGGATCTTTTTGAGATTGCATGTTTGTGTGAAAATGGTTCGAACCGAAAATAGGAAAAGGAGAGTCGAGTAACTGTAGAGCCTTACCGTTGGTGTTGAGCATGGAGTGAGGATGTTATGTGTGATCAGATAGCTACGGTTATGCTGAATCGAAGATGATACGTTATCGAATAACCCTGCGTATGGAAATGATCTGGATATCCATAGCTAAACTCGGCCTGAGAACGACGTACTTGCATCCCAGGAAAACTGTTAGGGCGATCTAAATATTGATTGCACCAGATCTTTATGATCGACTTCGATCAGCGCCTCTGACAGTCGTGCCAAGGAAACCAGCAACCCGCTCCAGCTACAAATCCATGCCGTTGACTCAACGGCGAGCTAAGCGGATAACGTTCGCATACTGGGAGATATCAAAATCACACTGACACGTTCGAATACGTAGCCGCAAGAGGTAGCCACGTTTCACCATCCCTGCTGCGGTTACTATTCCTGAGAAATGAGGTCCGATGTGAATCAATCTGCTGGCTATCAGGCGGAATCTTCAGATTATGGGTCGACCCCTACATACCTGTGCATGGAATCAAACGAAATGGGTAAATGAAATTCTAAGCCGAAGATTGTCTGACGTTCCAATCGTTGGCATGGGAGTTTCAAGATTTCCCGTGATTTTGATTAAGCTAGGGAGGAGAAGGTGCCGAGTCAGTATAGGTGAAATCGCCTTTTAGTCTAGAATTTGTCGTTGACGGAAAGATCCAAATGTCAGGGACGGAAAAGGAGCTCTCCAACATTTGCTTGGTTGGGTAAACTGCATGTATCCAAAAGCGCCAAGGCTGCGATCACCGATTCGATCAACACACGACTGAGTGGATATCAGATATGTGGTGGAGTTCAGTTCAAAATCGAACACCGAAGTGTCTGGAACTGAACCACCATCGTGCCCAGCCGACCAACTAACGGAGGGGCTACTCCGCGAACTTTCGCCTAGGTGCCGATAGGGTGACCGCTCGGCATTACAGGACGCCGAGTCCGATTAGTCTCGTGTCTCACCTTGTGT
>CM047589.1:1876151-1886784 GCA_026184515.1 Peronosclerospora sorghi | reverse complement strand
ATGACTCCTACGGAGCCATTGGCGACTTACGCAACCCAATGTAATACTAACACTGTATTTAATAAACCAATGAAAATCTAATATGTAAACTACATGTAAACCGTGTGCCTTACCCCAAATCTGCGTACAAAATACTCCAAGCACACGATTGGCCCGAAACACTCCATCCTTTTAGCCAACCCGATCGATATGCCTTGTCAACCGGTACACTGGTACAAACTGGTCGATAATTTTCACTTGCACTTCACCACACGTTGGATGTATTCGTTTTCTTGAGTTGAACAAGGTGCTTTTTCGAGCACCTCGTCCCAACTACATCCAGTGTGATAAAAATATAGGGAAGCCTGCTGTCGCACACATATTTTTATGTGTGTGTGTGGCAGGTGTATGTGATTGGAGAAAAGGGGTGATTGCAGGCTGTCCCTTTATTTATGAAGGTTTCAAATTGCAAAAGATATGATATACAAAGTACTCAACCATGATACTGCAATACTTTTGCAGTGTATTTTACGCTGGATGGCTCGATCAGCAACCATAGGCAGTGGTATCTGTTTGTATTTCATGTCACTCTTGGCCACACATTACGCGAAGAGCTCTATACAATCAATGCGCCTTATAAATCTACTATTAATACCTGGAACAACTTTCTCTTTAATGAGTGAAGGTGAGCAGAGCATAGACCAAATCAAGCTCCCCAGGAACGATTCATGGCACATTAAATTTGTCTTCTAAGCGAAATCATCTCCTTGAGACGCACGACTGGAAGAGAGTGGAGGACTTCGCACCGCGTTATCTGGGGTTAGACAAAAAGGTAAAGCGGCAATGTGGCAAGCCGTCGCGAAAAAGGATGATAACGGTGCGGAGCTTTTAACTCACATAGAAGAAGTGACCGATGACACCGAGGAACTCAAGAATTTTTCTGTCATGCTTTATTTGTTCCGCTACACTCCAGAAGAATACCGAAACTATCATGAAATGAAACGATTCGAGATAAATCCAAAGCAGTAGCATATGCTCAATTTTATTCATCTAGGATCCAAAAGTGATCGTTGAAGAATTCGGCCATTCTACGCGAAGCCGTCATGTCAAGACGACTTGTATACGTCAAGCTCTCACACAAAGAAGAATCTTAGTTTGTAGACACAGTTGATCAGAGCGTAATTTATGAAAGGTTGTGGTGGGGTACTCGATGGTCAGTTTATAGTGCATAAAAACATTATCTATATTAATTTTACAAACATTGCTAGACAAGAAACAATGAGTACCTAAAAAACTTGAGTGTTGGCATTGCGTAGCGCGTTCAGTACGTTGCTTATATCACGAATAATGTGCTGTATCGCTTTCGGATCTTCTTTCCAAGAATGATGAATAGAATTCGAACGTAATTGAAAGGTAGTTTTAACAGACAGAAAAAGGAATAGTTTCCTCAAACGATGTATTATCTATGGATTCAAATGACAGTATGTTCAAAGTTTGTTACCAATTACACCGCTAGATTCTGGTTAATGGTTTCTCTCTTGTCGCCACATCCAGACTCTTCTGCCGCTAAAAAAGCATGTATGGGTCTGATATGTTGGAATTACGTGCAGCCATTTCGGCTTTAACGTCTTTTCATGGTATTGAAACCCCATTGGCTGAAATTTATATGTGAATTTTCAGGTCAGGACTCAAGTTTAAATTTTTAGTATTGTTCTATTTGAGTTAAGTAAAATTTGCATAATATACTTTTCGTTCTTACTCTTAAAGGCTGAACATCCTCTTCGTGGCATCCGTTGCGTACAAGCCCATCGTAACGCAAGATCCTACCTGTTGAAAACTGTCAGACCAGGTAGTTTAATATCTACTCGTCAAGTACAAGCATAATGAATTTTGTAACATGATATGCAGCTCGAGATCTGGTGAATATCACGACGACATCCAACAAGTTGGCCCATCTTGTACCGCCATTTGATGTTGGATATGAAACGTTTTTTTAGGATTCATACTATTTGAATAGCCCATATTTTTGATAGGCTATAATATTTTGAAAATAAATAATGGAGATAATTGTGTACAGCGTACCATTTCCAAACTGTCCGGTTTCATAATGTATATGACGCATTGAATGAATTATTAAGGAGTAGAGCACGTATAAAACAAAATAGAATAAGGCGCTGAGGCATCTAACGCTAGTCGCATCCAGAGCGTTAGTATCTTCTTCCATAAACAGATCTTCATAACGAATCCTGCATTGGTTACATGTATGAGTTATGGTTCCACTCATTTTTTTTTGCACGATACGCACGGGTTTCGAAAAACAAGCAATCCGTCTAGCCATCTTCCACTGATAAGCGTGGCGACTGATTTGGAAGCAAGTGAAAGAGGACACCACACCTCTCAAAGATACCTGATTATTCAATGGACTCGGCTGGTAGTCGAGATCGTGTTGAAACTTACCACGCACTAAAAAAAATCCTTGTAGGCTTTGGAGAAAATGCCGAGGCCTTCACAAGCCGAATCGGCGAATAGACTAGCAGAAGTAAAGGCAAGCATAGGAATTTGATAATAGTTTTCTTGAATGCATCATTAAGGTTATTCTCAACTGTGAAATCTTCAAGACGATGTTTGGATTGAGGTAAAGGAAACTTAACCAATAAGAGAGGCATAAGCCTTACCTTAACCTACGCCATTTTCCTGCAGTATACGAAAAGACCTTGACGTCCGAGCACACGGGTACCTGAAAGAACACACAGCACACAAACTGAGAACATCTTAAATACCGCTTCCACAGCGCAGGCAAGGCGCGCAAGCAATTGCCAATGAATATACCACGTATTTATAGAACCTGGAAACGATAAGGTCTGTTTCAGTATCTTCAGGAATTCTTTAAATATCTTTAAATTTTTTAGCTGTTCCTAACGTTACTTATTTGCTATCGTCTTGCATCTGTTTAAGCGCTGTATTTTCAAGCAACGCGACTTTGAAAACGGTTCTAACGCATAAGCCGCTCAGAATATGAAGGGTCCACGATGATCTTTGCCAAGGAGCTTGTTCGAAGTTGTCACACCGGCCATGCATCTATAGACACAAAAATTGCCTAACAAACTCTCTTGGGAACTTTTTATGCTTGCGAGGCTCCCCCTGAATCGTTCGTCCCTTTTCAGTTGACTGGATTCGGTGTCGAAAGTCAAATCATCGACCTAAAAGGTTGGTCGATCGCTGATCGTGATGGAGACTTAAAGGAAAATGATCGGTAGAAGAAGAAGAGGAAACCTTAAGATAGATGGATGAATACGCATAAGATCGACGGCTAAGATCTGATATCACTATTGATGATCGTCTGTCTTCACATGTCTCTTACCAGATATCCGATTTCCACTCAGTAGGGTCTTGACCGAATCGGAGAACCGCCTTTGGCTACCGATTAACTTTGGTATCTGAAGCGGTCCACCTGACCAAGCAGATGTTGGAGAGCTTCATTTCTCTCCCTGGCGTCTGCATCTTTCCTCCATCGAAAAAAAGCTAGACTCAATCGCTATTTCACCTAATTACTGAAGCGCCCTTTACGATCTACACGACCAAAACCATGGGAAATTCCTAAAAGACCCATGCCGACGATGGGTAATACCAGACAACCCTTTGGCTTAGGCTTTCAGTTACTCGGGTTGTTTGATTCCACGCCCAGGTGATCTGGGAGTCGACCCATTTTATCTGAAGATCCCGCGTGAAAGAAAACAAATCGATTCCGATCTGACCCTTATTTCTCGGAACCGAAGATGGTGAGACGTGGCTACCTCTTTCTATTGTGGATACGTATTCGATGGGGTCAGTGTGATTTAGATATTTCCCAGTATCCGAGCGTTATCCACTTAGACCGCCGGTGGATCAGATTCGTAGCTGGAGCGGGTTGCTGGCATCCTTGGCACGACTGTCAGAGGCGCTGATAGAAGTCGATCACAAAGATCTGGTGCAATCAATATTTGATATCGCCTGGACGATCTTTCTAGACTTCAAGTACGTCGTCGCCAGGCCAAGTTTAGCTATGGATGTCCAGATCATCTCCATACGCAGGGTTATTAGTTAACCTGTCATCTTTCATTCAACATAACCGTGGCAATCTGATCACACATAATTTCATCACTCCATGCTAAGCACCAAGTGCAAGCCTCCACTGTGGTGAAGTGCAAGTGAAAATTATCGACCAGTTTGTACCAGTGTACACGTTGTCAAGGCAGATCGATCGGGTTGGCTAAAAGGATGGATTGTTTCGGGCCAATCGTGTGCTTGGAGTGTTTTGTACGCAGATTTGAGGTAAGGCACACAGTTTACATGTAATCTACATATTGGTTTTTAATTGCTTTATTAAGTACAGTGTTCGTATTACATCGGTTGCGTAAGTCGCCAGTGGCTCCGATCAGAGTCATTGGGATCAGAGGGATAACAGGGGCCCCTCTTGCTCATTAAACCCGGCCAGGACAGAGCTCCACCGGAAGCCCCACGACAGTGAGCACTCATTACGTTCGCTCACCCCTCAAGTTCGGCCACGTTCGAAGGAGACGTGTTATCTTGGCTGGGTTACTCATCGCTATCTGCTGCGATCAAGTCCCAGCAATTGGATGGATTACTCATCGCGATCTGCGGTCAAGTGCCAGAATTTATTTTTGGCTGGATTACTCATTGTTCTGCAATCAAGTGCCAGGATTTACCATTGGCTGGATTACTCACTGCAACGGGATATCAAGTTCCAGATTTAGTTGCATTCGGAGTGAAGATTTACGCTTCGTTTGTCGATCGTCCATTTTGAATTACATTTTCGTAGGAATTTTAGATCAGTACGCCAGAAGCGGTACATTCATATCGATCCTCACTAAGGTTTATACCAACAATGGTCCACCGAATTTGTAGCCTCCCATACCAATGGGTACACAAGGTGAGACACGAGACAAATCGGACTCGGTGTCCTGTAATGCCGATCAGTCACCCTATCGGCACCCAGGTGAAGGTCTGCGGAGTACCCCCTCCGTTAGTTGGTCGGATGGGCGCGATGGTGGTTAAGTTCCGGACACTTCGGTGTTCGATCTTGAACTGGACTCCACCCCAATGGTTCGCGTGCCCGGAACATTGGTGACCGTGTATATGACCGCGATATTCAGCAAAGTATGGATTTTACAAGTTTTTGATGGATACTCTCTGGAGAGCACGCAAGGAATGAATATCGCCTTGTGTACTACTAGTTGGAAAGTATGGCGATGTTCGATCTGGTCAAGGGGAGGATCAGATCGAAATTAGTGAGTTTACGACTCCCCATACCGCTCCTGGCGGAGCCAATCGGCACGAGGAACGCTTATCGCCTCGTGTCGTGGTCGTGGAAAAGGATGGAAATGATCGATCTGGCCAGGTGCAGGACCAGATCGAGATTAACAAGTTTATTCCTCCCCACAAGGCTCCGATCGGAGCCGATCGTGACTATAGCAAGTCTTGCTATAGTCCCAGAAGGGATCAGGACCCTGTTCATAATACCTTGTATTTCGACAAAAAATCATGTGAAGAACACTATAGGGGAGGATTATTCCAATCCACCCGAATAAACAATTAAGAAAATCAAGCAGAGGCTCGCAATGCTTTCGGACGATGACGACTTGGAGGAAAAGTTGTCGATCGGTGATGGGAATGTGGATGACACGGAGGTGACCAGGATGTAATACATCTACGAGCTGAATAAATTCGTTCGCGAAAGCGAGGTCATGCGAACTGTCAAGACCCTAATTCCGGATCGCTACACGGGCCTACTACCGAACCGATCGACTCCTATCGGACGCTGCAACTGGTCAAGAATATTTTGGCGTTGCTATACGAGGTTGGGATAAAGGTCAAGAATGCTAATGGTGCTGGAAAGCTGTTCGAAATTGATACGTGGAAGTTGAAACAAGCTACTTCAATTCTACACGACCATCTGACGCCATTGGTGGGGGAGGTACGCCGACCAACTCCCACAATTGCGTTGGAAGCCCCAAACCTCATGCAATCACTTGTCGAAAAGTCATTTTCCGACAATAGCTCGCTATATCGGTCGACACCTTCCTCCAAGTGCTCGTCCGAGTTGGAGGTCGGTGTGGACCAGTTCACACGGAACAAAAAAAGGACGTGCGGCAACGAGGGGCGGCTTGCTAGTCGGGGTCTCAGGGGCGCTCGCAGGTATCGGCCCCCCCCCCCCCCCCAAGACCGATCCAGTCACCTCGCCCGCGATGGAATCAAGCATGCAAGCCATTTTTGAAGCTATGATGAAGCGTTACGCCGGAGATAGAGGCCTATCACCTCTGCGCCCTCGTGCACCAAGCCGATCAGTCCAGGAAAACGAGGCTATATGTGAGGACATCCAAATGAAGTCAATAACATCAGCAGACAAGGTGTCCGAAGGTGTTAGACCGGTTTTTAAGATAAAACGCAGGTCACGCCCAACCCGCCCCAACCGATCGGCAAGTAGCAGCGACTTCGGCATGGTTTCGACCGGCAAAATTGACGATGACTACGGTGGTACGGGAAGAGGCAGGACACGTAAGGCGAACTTAGCCTCGACGACGGCGTTTGAGTTCAATTAGACGGCGATCCCAAGGATCCGCATGGCCGCAAGCACTGAGTTGAAGGACTTTACGGGTAAAGGTGCCGATGAGGAGCAAGCCCGATCATGGTTCAGCCGAACGAAGTCCGCCTTCCTCCGTGATCAGACGCCGAACAAGAACGGTGTATGAACTTCCGAGGTCTGATAAAGGGACCAGCTGCGAACTGAATCCAGCAGTTAAGTCGGGATATCCGATCTGACTGGAGTTTGTTGTGCATGGAGTTTGAAAGGCAGTACTCTCACTCCGGCTTTTCTACTGCGCTAAGGTACCACCACATGAGGAAGAGGGCGATGAAACGCCGATTGAGTACCTTAACCGGCTAAATGTGGCTACGATTCGTGCGGGGATCCCAATCAAGGAGACCGATCCGCCGACCGGCGCTGCACTAAAACACGTGGTCCATTTCATCAGTACGCTTGACGATCAGGAGTTGGCCGATCAGCTAACCCTACTGCGCCTCAGGAACGTGGAAGAAGTGTAGCAAACATTACGTATGATACTCCACTCCCGCAGTATGAGGACAAAGGTTGCTGTCGGATCGAAACGATCCCGATCGAAGGTGCAGGATGATCATGCGAAGAGACCTGCGACCAGACCAGCCAGAGCGATCAGAGCGATCGTGGCTGATGTAAGCACCGGGTCATAAGGGGAGAGCAGTGGTTGGTCCAGTCTCGGGTCAGACGAGGAACAGTACCGTCACATTTTTGTAGCCCAGTTTACACCAAGAGATCGACCGGTGTCACGCCGTGCCAAATGGAAAGCAGCAAACGTCAACAGGTCGGACCAGGACTCGCCGTACAAGACGTGCACTCACTGCAGGTCAACCAGGCACTATGATCGGGGCTGCTGGCGAAGGAATACATGCAAGAAATGCGAAACACGCGGCCACCCCACCGATCACTGCTTGTTTGGATGCAATTCATGTGGAGAGATTAAATGACGATGTACAATGTACGATGGAGCACTTCTTCAATCATATGCGCAAGTGGTATGTTCCCGACAAACACGCGGGAATGTTCCCGCATGATGTCGAGAAGATGTTAAACTAGATCGCTCGCCAGGTTAAAATGTGGATCGAGCCGAGCGATCTACATTTAGCTTATATGAATTCGTCGTAAAAGACAGTGATACGACAGCAAAAAGGACAGGCGATGGGAATCATCCGGTCTACAGTCTTGAGACTGATGAATATTCCCGATCGAAGGTTGTCATGCAGTTGAACCTTCTGCCCGGCGAGTCGCGCCGCTACTGGAAATACCACGCTCCCGACAAATGGTTCAATCAGGCGAAAGCCTATGGGAAGATTTATAACGAGAAGGCCACGATGCTGTATTGCTCTTTTGCAGAAGTCTCAAATATCGACTCCGCCTTTGCTCGTAAGGTCGGATTTTTAGATCGACTATGCACAGAGGCAAGAATTCATTGGAATCGGCGAAAATTCCTATATGACCGAAGGGAGAACGCGTGTGAAGATCACTTATCTGGTGGTTCGTTGGTCTACTTCTTCAGATCTTGGGTCGGTAAGCTGGCCGGCCAAGACGCGCTCCTTGGTATTGGATTTCATGGTGCCGGCTGGAATACGCCTTGATCTGTCGCATGTAGTACTTACGCTTCCGGACGAAGTCCAGATCCAACTGGCTCCTTACACGGATCACGTACTGATCTAGTGAGGTGGAATCAAGATATCACCATTCCCGGGGGTCGATCGGCAGATATCTTGGTGGGTAAGGACCATCAGACAAGGAAGTCATTGGGTACCGACGTTTGTGGAAGGTGGAGATCAAATCGATTGCGTACGAGTGACTAACATCGGTAATAAACCGCTGATGTTAGGCAGTGATACCATCGTCTGCATGGGCTGGACGAGGGAAAAGTGCCGTGGAGGATGGGATTCATTTGGATCTGTTCAAGACGATACATTGGGTGGCAAAGCTTTGCGCGTAAGGCCACCACCGATCGGATCGGTAACGACAAGTCAGCCGAAGAAGACCCCCCACCTCGGACGGAAAGGCCAGATCACGTAGCGACTAGGATGTTCCAAAGAGTACCAGCGCAGTCACCTGATACAGTGGACTCGAAGGAAGATGTGCCAAGGGTCGTTAATGCGGTTGTATCGCAAGATCGGGTGGCAGTGGAACCGACAGCAGATGAGGACGATCGAAGTATCGCTGGAGACGATTATGGTGACACACCCACTCAGGTCGGTGCCACAGAAGGGCATCCCGTCGACGTGGATCAGCATTTCCCGTTTGATAGGGGCAGACCAAGCTAGTTCGTTTCACCAGATGAACTGGTATGTATGAACGGGGGAGGGGATAAGTCTGTTGACGGATCGGCGATTCCGATCAGGAGTGTGGATACCCCACCTGAAACTGCTAACCGATCCGCTCGAGACGACTCTGGACAATTTGCAAACCAACCCCCGATCTGACCGATAAGCCCAAGGAATTAAGATGTGATAAGAAATACTGGCTGATGGGGAATTTTAAGGCTGACGTCGACAGTGATGATGCCGATCCGACCGCCCATTTGGATGTCAGATCGATCCAGAAGACGTGTTGTGGTCACCGGTAACACCCGATCAATTTGGAGGATTGCAAAGGAACAATTGGTAGCGGTGAATCCGATCTTGATTATGGTGACCTGGCTAAGACGTCCAAACGAAACCGACCAAATCAGAATTGTTATGGGGCGACACGGACTTATGGAGTGGGAAAGCAAGATTTGCACTAGTGACGATCGTCAATACCGATCGGTGTGAATTTTGTGATGTTTATTGTGGTTACGACTACGGGTGTGTGGAGAAATGTGATGAATTGATTATATTTCGGCGATGAAAAAGTGGCTTAAGGTAGTGGATGAATTTTTTCGGTGGCAATGATAACGCCTCTTTCGATGTGGATGCAATTGGATGTGGCAAGGGTGGACCTTATTAACGGGATTAAAGACCAAGACAGATGAGACTATCGGATAATCAAAGAAGAAACTTTATTGATGATTAATGCGTGAATGATTGCTCGATCGGCGCTTACCATGTGAGAGTTTCGCGATCGCCCCATATCCGACTGACAGTAATGGATGGGTGATCTGCGATCTTCTCACGAAATTGATTGCGCCAAGGCTGCTCTTTGTCCATAGGGATCAGAGCTTCCAGCAGGTTGTCAACCACGGCGTCGCAGTGGTAGCCGGGATACAAAGCTCCGTCTTCGACCATATCACCGGCTTTCTCCACGCGACGCCTAGCCATATGGAGGACAACAGGGTACAGGAAGACATCAATGTCACACTCCTTTGCCCGCATGCCCTCCAACACGAATATGCAGATCGACAACCAAGCTTCGCCAGCCCGTCTTCGACGTTTATTCCGTTGTTTCTGGAACGCCTCTAGATCCTTGTCCACCTTCACCAGCCCATCGGGAAGCATCAGGTAGTGGGTCGATTCATAGATCACTTGGCTGTGGACGTTGTAATACTGCTCAAGACGACTTGGTGCGCATCAATGCTTTGTTGGGACCGATCGACCTCGACTCGGGGCTCATCGTGTTCGCCGACAATTTGAGTGTCACCCGAGCCGTCTGAATGGTCCGATCGGTCAGAAGTTTGAAGATGCGAAGAGTGCGGGCACCGATCGCCTACGAAGACAAATTTTAGTGAAAGATGTGGCGATCGGAGATCAAGTGGATTTGACTGGTACATTGGACTCGGAACATTGAATGGAATTTAGGACTGTTTGTGAGATCAGGTCGCTCCGTTGTGCGGCTGCGATTAGACTCAGGGGCGGCTGTGGTGAAGTGCAAGTGAAAATTATCGACCAGTTTGTGCCAGTGTACACGTTGTCAAGGCAGATCGATCGGGTTGGCTAAAAGGATGGAGTGTTTCGGGCCAATCGTGTGCTTGGAGTATTTTGTACGCAGATTTGGGGTAAGGCACACGGTTGACATGTAGTTTACATATTAGATTTTCATTGGTTTATTAAATACAGTGTTCGTATTACATTGGGTTGCGTAAGTCGCCAATGGCTCCGTAGGAGTCAT
>CM047589.1:1796763-1856151 GCA_026184515.1 Peronosclerospora sorghi | reverse complement strand
TTGGTAACAACTAATCCTATAATTAAAGTAAATATATTAATATTCACTTGTTATCTAGAACGCAAAATTAAGAGTGTTTATTTAATGGGTGGTTTAGAGGCTAATAGTATAGTAACTAACTAATTAATATAATAATATCAAGTCTTTAACTAACCATACTATTAGTTAACCTGCAAGATTCGGCATTTATACCGAATCGACTTTTCCTTCTTAGATTATAATAACTTATAATCTCTTATTTAAATTTCAGACAACGCGTCTGAAATTAAACTATGATATTCTAACTTGAATATCAATTATGCAATGGCACCCCATTACACCAGGCTTCAACGGTCCGAACTAGTGACTGAAGGGGAGGAACGGTTATGGAAGAATTCCTGGAATGGTCTCAAGGCTTATTGGACTGTCCATACACGGGTGGAATTTCCGATGGTAACAGCGAAAAGAATGACATGGATGGAAGCGGCAAAGCGGGAATCAAATCAACTACTGCACTTGCTAAAACCGACTTTAGGAGGACCCAAGATCTTAGATCTAGTGGACGAAGCAGTGCTGAACCAACTCACGGTATCATTTCGGGAACAGTGTTGGTACGCGGTGATAGACCTCGGGAAACGAGGGGCATGTGAAGGAATCGGGGCTGCGTGGTTCCGGGATTGGGAAAGTCGGGTCTCCAGTGTTCCAACCTCCCAATTGAAGGCGGCCATCATGAACAGCACAACTTCGTGCGAGAAGATACGTAAAGTGCAGTATGGCAAGAATAAACTGATTCGTTTATGTGCGCCGAAACATACCACGACTTTGGCACGGAACATCCTTTGTGCGCATCTGTTTGGGGAACAACAGGCTCAGTTACTAGGTGAAGAATTCCGGCCTATTGAGTCGATCATAACATTACTCAAACGCCACCACACTCTCGCGGTGACAAACGTGGATTATCGGAACTTAATCAGAAATATTGAGAGTGGAGGAGCGAGAGCGTGGTGAAATTTAGCTACCTTCTTCTGTGAACCGGAACAACACACCAACTTGGAGGAAGTATCAACAGTGACTCAGATGTGCTTGGATGTGGGAGCGTGGATCGATGCTAAGGGCAGCCAGACAAAGGAACGATTCCAGCATCCCATTTAGTGTGACCCTTTGAAAGCGGATGTATATACGTCCTTTCAATCGTTACATGACGCGGAATATACGTTGGCGCCACCAAAAGATCAACTAGTCCGGCGACCTCAGGACATATGGATAACTAGCAAAAATGTGAGGGGTTTTCCGGCACGTATTCGAATAGAATGGATGCAGGCGTGGAGAGAGATACGAATGTCTCCTGATATCATTTTCCTCCAAGAAACGCATATTGATTCAACTGAAGCCGCGGAAGAAATGACAAGAGCCTGGGAACGCATGTGGCCCAATTAAAGTATTTCGCAACGACTTTCTTACTGGAGTATTTCGAAAACCAAGGCGGCTGGAGTGGCGATTTTACTCCATCCTCGAATAGCATCCGAGGCAAACCCGTGGAAGACAGAAGAATGGAGTCCAATAATTTTTGGAGTGGCGTTTCGAACATGGACGCTGGTAAACATCTACGGCCCAACAGGAGACAATCTGGAAAAGAAATTTTTTTCCACACGCTCCGAAAGATATGCCCATCGCCTGATCAACACCTAATAGTCGGCGGAGATTTTAATTGCGTGGAAAGCCCGGTGTTAGATAGGCTCGGTGGGCACAGATCAGCACAGAAGGAGAGTAAGGAGTTATCGTCAATGGTGGAGCTACTACGATTATAAGACGCGCGATTATGTATGACTTCAGCACTCGAAGAGATCATACCGATCACGTCTGCGAACTTCTTCACGTAATGGAGAGGATCACAAGCTAGCCGCATAGATCGGTTCTATCTTTCAAGTAGTCTCGTGGGTTGGATCCAGTGGCTCCACACGACGGAGCCGGTTCAACACTCGGACCATGAGGAGCTACAATTACACCTTCGGTCTCCCCGGACTGAAACGATCACTAAACGGATTCCGACAGCAGCATAACCTTTTCGAAGTTCCGGTGTTGTTGATGTCCAAGAATAAGTAAGGCAATCCATCCAAAAGGTGACAGATGTGTAGGAGCGTCACCATACACCTTGGGACTGATTACTGGGGAAGTACCGTCAAGCGTTGTACCAGACCAGGCGACGTCTCAAGTACCACCGACGTAGAAGAGCCAGCCGCTTGAGACGACGACTGCGGGACAGCTGCACTACAAGAAGGGGACTGATAGCGAGTGGCATGGTCGACCGAAAGATGATCAAGTCAGGCAGGAAACGGCGTTTTCTGCACCGGGCTTCATCTGACATCCGATGGTTATATAAACGGGTCGCAATTTGGGAGAAAGACCAAACGGTGACCAAAATTGACTTCGAGTGCGAGGAGACACGACATTTACCGGTTACAATTGCAGACAAATTCGCAGCTACATGGGCTCGATTACTGGGGGTACGACATAGTCTCGTTATTAAATACTAGATGGACCTAAAACTTTAATGTTTCCTGCGCGGAGCAGTCATGAGATAGGTGATGCCGTCCCAGAATGAGCTACTCATGCGTAGGATGGACGAGGAGGAAATCCTCACAGCAATCAAATCGCTGTCGCGGAACAAGTCACCGGGACCGGACGGGATAGGAAATGAATTCTACAAGGATTTTTATACCTAAGAACTTAAAACACTTATAATAATACCAAAAAAAAATAAACTAAAATAATTATTTTTTATAGCTGAAAGAAATATAAATAATTTTGAAAAAAAAGCTAATGGTGGTATACCTGCTAATGAAAAAATATTAATTATTAATATAAACGCTGTCCTCTTATAACCGTTAAGGGTTTTATTTAAAAGGATCATTGAAGGAGAGAAGCCTCCGGAATCGTTCCTACAAGATCTAGTCATTCCTCTAAGAAAAACTGGAGACTCGGCCAATGCGATGGACTACCGGCCTATATCCCTGCTTCAATCGAGTTACAAGATTTTCGCAAAGATATTAGTAACTCGACTTCAGCAATTTCTAGGGGAGCTGATAGGGGCCTCCCAGCAAGGCTTAGTCGTCGGGAGGCGACTGCACCGGACAGTTACTCTTATGCAGGCAGTATTGCAAACGGGGCAAGACGACATAAGTATGGCACCAGAAAAAAGTCCAGCAGTCCTGTTTCTCGATTTCGCGAAAGCATATGACACTGTGGACAGAATCTTTTTGTACGAGACACTGAAAGTGTTTGGTTTCTCGCCGAATTCCATTGGATTTGTGGAAAGGATACACTTTGGCACAACAGCGCAGTTCAAAATTAATGGAGAATTATCCGAGCCAATCATGATAACCTTCGGGATCCGTCAAGGTTGCCCATTGGCTCCTTTACTGTTCATTCTAGCAGTGGAACCTTTATCGTTAGCTATCCAGGGAGAGGAGTCAATTCGGGGACTCAAACCGTGTCGACTAGGTATGCTCCACAAGTTTTCAGCTTTTGTCGACGATTCTACGGTCTTCTTACAAGAGGCAGGATCGATCCCAAATGTAGCCGGTGCGTATACGCACGGTGCGGCTAGCGCACCGTGGAAGACTTACCTTTAAGCGGTAGCTACCGCTACTTAGCCGATACGCCCTTATAAAAGGGCTTAGTAGGAGAGAGCTATCCTACTCGGGGCCAAGATTCCCGGGGTGGTTTACAGATAGCTTTCGCTAACCCCTTGTAACAAGGCTTCCCTTATAAAGGGAGGTAGCGTAAGGGAGAACTCCCTTCGGCTACAATACTCACTGCGCGCGCGACCGGGCGTGGTCGCGCGCCTAGCTCCGCTAATGCCTTAGCGACAAGGAGCTCCGCTAATGGCTTAACGGCAAGGAGCTCAGCTAATGCCTTAACGGAAAGGAGCTCCGATAATGCCTTAACGGCAAGGCCCCCTTACTAAGGCTGTAGGTAAAGGGAGGGCTCCCTCTTACCTACGTCACTCACTGCGCGCGCGACCGGTCGAGGTCGCACGTCCGCAAGATATAGTGAAATTTAAACTGAATATATTTAATATGTATTTAGCCTAAATTAATTTAAACTAATATAAACTATATGTAATACTAAGTAGAATATTCCTAATTCGTACCTAGCTAAAATGTAGTGTACAAACCTGTGTACTGACACGTGGATGGCTGACACACCACCACACCAAGGGCACCTGCCCTGATTGGTTAAAATAACCAAGGTTCAAAACCTTTCAAACCGGCCAATACTGACCTCAACCGTGGTGTACTCATGTACACCACACTAAATGTAACCCGAATGTAACCCCGTTACATCCTCCCCCATCAAGACTATTGCTTACGCAATAATCAAAATCTTGTTGGAGAACTCCGACGCCAGTTCCTCTGGCCCTCCATATGTACACCTTCAGTGGTGCTATGGCGTCTCCTCTAGAAGAGGTAGACTACTCCGAAAACTCGGAGGTGGATGCCCTTGGGGATATCTCCCCAACGGTTAACCGCTCCGACAGCGCCGAACGGCGTTGTCGGCAGACTAATCCATTCTCCACACGTGGAGAAAATGCACTAGCCAGTGCGGCACCCCTTCCCATATCGGATGATACATCCGAATCGCCAAAGGCGATTGTAACTAATGAGCTGGACGCAGCTCAAGACACCTAGCTTTCCTGTGCAGCAAGCACAGGCACTAAGGGCTGCGTTACGCGCCTCCAAACGCCCGTCAAGGGCGGCTTATAATTTTGATGGTCCTCGTGACCTTCCAAGGTGGGCCAGGCGTTTGGTAAGGACTAGTTTAGCGTCCTATACCCCTGGCCCCGCGGCTGAACAGCCGTATCAACGCGAACGCCGTGAGAAATTCCGGCTACAACTGCTTACACAAAAGCAGTTCACTAGCGTCTCATACCGAGAGCTCTTAAACAGGCAGGCACAGGGTGCCCCTGTTGAGAACCTCCGCGAGGTTCCTTTCGTTCTTTCTCCGGGAGAAAGTGCCGATGATGCAGAGAAGAAGTTCCGCGCTTGGGCGGAAGGAGGGAAGCTTCTCCCCAGCTTCGATGAGCTGCATGACAGCTATTCCCGTAGAGAAATTTGGGTGGAGAGGGTGTTGCGCCTTACATTTGCCAAAGCCAAAGCGATGGAGCAACTACGTGCTCCGTATCGCACGCGCTACGCCAGCGCCCCTGTCTCCACCATGGTGTCCGAAGACAGTGTGAGCGTCACATCTGCCTCCGGCGAACTCCCACTTATTGGGAGTGAAGGGGCTTCCCATACCCCTCTGGTCGTTGACCTACTGCGGGATTCTCCCGCTCAAAAGCGTCAACGACGTCGCGGCAATCCTGCCGTAGGGGAGTCTCGAACTCCCACGAACTCTGTGAGTGTGGATAACCTTTCCACTTCACCAGGTACTGGGTCTCACCCCGGTGATGGCGTCGTGCCATCAGGCGTTCCACATGGTAATGTGGAGTACCCTCCGTATCGAGAACTGGAGGAGGGGGTCGCGCTATTGCGGCGTGACTTCCACGAGCGCTGTGATCGGCACAGCCGTCGCATCCAAGATGCTCAGGTGGACTCCGCAACGAAGGGAATGCGAATGAACGAATCGAGGGGCGGCTTGCCTATCTCGAGTCTCTCGTTGCGGAGATTCAGGGTCGTATTTCAACCCTGTCGGAGATGTTCCGTCCTGTCGCGCCTTTCGGCTATCCGGCTTCTCACCCTCCTCCGAGAGGGGACTCGCCTCAGGGTTCTGGTATGGCTTAAGCATACCCACATAGAAGGTTGGATGCGTACGCATCGCCTTCGGGATGTCTAAGGTATACGACAAGCCCTTTCGGGCTAGTACCTGAAAGGGCACCACAAACCTGGGGCGCAGTTTATTTCTCAACACGTTGAAAACTGCATATGTAGGAAGATGTTTAGCGTTTAATAAAACACTTTCTCCTACTTTGTACACTTTTTCGTTACGCCACCCTTGCGGTCAGCTTGCTCCTTCTGCTTGTCTTGGCTTTCCGCCATGGCATCGCAGACGTGTCGTAAGACACTAAGGCGCGTCGATAAAAACTTATCGATGTGCTTTCGCACAGATACAGGGCTGACATCGGGGAATCCTCCCCCCTCAAGCCCTGGGCCACACACATGTGGCGTTAATGGAACCCTCGGATTCACCAATCCGTTCACGTAAAACGTAGTAAACCCCGTAGATGCATGTACCGAATTGTTGATGGCAAATTCAACCATCGGAAGCATCTCACTCCAACTCTTTGGAGAATCCGGAAATAAACTCCGGAGAATATCCTCCACAACGCTATTAACGCGTTCCGTCTGACCGTCCGTCTGCGGGTGATCCGCAGTGGACATGAGGAGCTTGGTGCCTAGCACCTTAAACAACGCTCCCCAGAATTGTCCCGTAAAACGGGGATCCCGATCCGACACAACGGAATCGGGTAGACCATGCTGTTGAAAGACACGGTCTAGGAACACTTTCGCCGTTCCTTGTCCATCTATGGACTCTGGCACCGCCACCAGGTGAGCCATCTTGCTCAAACGGTCTACAAAGACCAATATGCCGGTGTTCCCGGCCTTATCCTTCGGAAAACCGAAGATAAAATCTATGCTAATGGATTTCCAACACTCCGTTGGAACCGATAAGCTCGCCAAAGGCGCAGCTGAACTTGCAGAGGGTTTAACCCTCTGACACGTCTCACAGGTGCGTATATACGCACCGACCCACTTATACATATTGGTCCACCAATACAAAGCGCTTAAAGCGCTGTAGGTCTTATCCCGACCTAAATGACCCCCGGTAGGGGCGTCATGTTTCTCAAAGAGGACTCTATACTTCAGTTCCTCATTATGAGGAACTATCACCCGCGGAGTGTCCTCCGCGCTCGTGCTATAAAATAGCAGACCGTCACGGTACCTGTAACGGTGTAAACGAGCTTTAGCTCGACTTGACAGGGTTGGCTCAGACGAGCCAATACCCTTTTCACCCAACGCGCTAATAAACGCCGTACACTGTGGATCTTTCTCATACGCCTGGCGTATGAGATCCACCACAGACGCGGTGATGAATGTCGCGTGAGCGAGAGCGTAATCGGGACGACGCGATAACGCGTCCGCAAGCACGTTCTGCTTGCCAGGTTTATACTTAACCTCAAAGTGGTACTCCGCAAAGAAGGAGAGACAACGGGCCATCCGTTGCGAGAGATGAGGCGACTTTATCGCTGTCCGTAAGGACGCGTGGTCAGTATAAACCACAAACGGCTTTGAGCCGAGTAGGTGAACTCTAAATTTGACAAGAGCATACTTCATTGCAAGTAGCTCCTTGTCATGAACGGGATAATTCCGTTCCGCAGCTTTAAGCTGCCTCGACTCAAACGCAATTACGCGTTCCCTTCCTTCATCGTCTTCTTGTAACAAAGCACATCCGATTGCGAAATCGGAGGCGTCGCAGACGACAATAAATGGTTTCCCAGAATCTAGGAGAGCAAGAACGGGAGCTTTTAACAAGCTCCCCTTAACCGCTTCAAAAGCGTTTTGGTGTTCAGTTTTCCAACACCAATCAACATCCTTCTTAAGAAGGTCGGTCAATGGCTTCTCCATTTCAGCGTAGTTCTCGCTTTACTTGTGGAGATAGTTGGCTAATCCAAGCCACTTCCGTAAATCTCTAAGATTTACAGGCGAAGGCTACTCCACAATGGCTTTCACCTTCGCGGGATCCGCCCGCACTCCATCCTTACCGATGAAGCATCCGAGGAAAGGAATTTCCTCAGCACCAAATATTAATTTGGATGCCTTCGCATATAACTTATGCTCTCGCATACATTCGAGCACAGATCGAAGGTGTATAAGGTGAGTCTGAACATCAGACGAGTCGCCTTCCGCACGACTATGAACGAATATATCGTCAAAGTACGTCTGAGCGTACTTTCTATGAGGGCGGAAGAGTTGAGTCACCAAGCGATTGAAAGTCGATGGTGCATTCGAAAGCCCCTGTGGCATCACAAGCCACTCCCACAGCATGCCACTAGGCGTGCTAACCGCTGTCAGCGGAATATCGGACGCTCGCATGATCACCTGATAATACCCGTCCACCAGATCTAAGGCACTGTACACAGTACAGCCCGCCATATTGTTCTGGAGGACATCCTTCCGAGGAATCGGAGTCTGCAGGGTACAGTAGCTGGATTCATCTTGTTGTACGCATGCTCAATGCGCCACTTTCCGTTCGGTTTACGAACACAAAAAGTGGGAGATGATTGGGGAGACTTACTGTCCCGTACCACCCCTTCCTCTTCTTTCCCCTTGAAGAATGCGTCGATGACGTCGCATTGTTCCTTGGGGAGAGGCCACTGCCTAGTGACGCAGTATTGGTTCCAGGAACCAAATCAATTTCATGTCGGACTCCCCGATCCGGTGGTAACCCCATCGGTGGGTTGTCACTAATGACATCTCCAAATTACTTTAATAAGGAATGGTAAGGGTCCTCAGGATCCGCGAGGATCTTGAGATCGCTTCGGGGATCCAATGCCTGTTTGGTTTGCACCAAAACTGACTCGTACATCGTGGATGAGGAGTTCAACTCCTCTTCCGGACGTAATACGACAACCTCGTCGATTTCATCTGCTTTCAAAGCAGTTTCAAATTCGTTGAAGGACATCTCCTCCAACGACAACAGTTCGCCTACCCCAGGCAACCGTCCCAGGCTTACGCCTTCTGTGACAACACCTGTCACACTATTCAGCATCCTGTAGGACTGCTGACTACTGGCCACGGGACTCATCCCGAGACCCAGATGGGGGGAGTCAATTTGCCCCATCTATTGGAAGCGCCACGCGCCTATCCACAGAGGTCTCAACCTCTACCACCGGTGACTCGCCGGTCTCACCTATGACGGCGTAGTCGGAATCATTTCCGACGTGCGAAAGAGACAAACTTCGGGTCTCTTCGCTTGGAAGCGCCTCGCGCTTAACCACAGGGGTTTCTACCCCTACCACTGGAGTCGCAACTTTTTCGCCGGACACGGCGTGGTCGGAATCTGTTCCGATCTGCAGAAGAGACGAACTTCGGGTATCTTCTCTAAGCGCCTCGTGCTTAACTTCAGAGGAATCCACCTCTATCACTGGCGACTCACCAGTCTCGCCTATATCAGCGAGGGGATTAACCGCCGAATCCCCCTCGTTAAGGAACTCTTCCTTAACGCCATTGGGAATGATCATTTCAGACATCCCAATCTCTGGCATCTCACTCCAGAATCGCTTTTGCGATCGAGCAAAGGTGGGTTCATGACTCGCCACTGCTTCACCCGACCGCGGGTGCGTTGAGCCAATGGATTTAAACTTCCAGTCTATCCATGGCTCGTGGCGTTCCAGCCACTTCATGACCAGAATGAGGTCATACCTCGAGTCCAAATCCAGGACTAGGCAACGTTCTAAGCTGTCGAAGTCTGCAAACTTCAGCTTAAGGTCAATAGAGACCTTGGGTACAGAAACCTGTACGCCCGTAGACGGACCGTGACAACGTCACGAAAACGTGCCTCTAGGGCCTCGGCATACAGCCGACTCTTCTCCACAGAAGCCCGTCTGACATAATTTTCAGACGCTCCAGAGTCTATCAAGACTCTCCAAGGCTTATCAAAGCCTTTCACGTCCGCAAGGACTACCAGCAAACCTGGCTGGTACACCAACTCGGTGCTAGAAAGCACCGCTTCCCTCGGGGCTTTGTGCTGTCGTCCCCTACCCTGGGGCTTAACAGCACTGAGGGGTCCCCCAGTAGGGCTCCCCGCACCTACTGGGAGCCGTCGTTTCCCGACGGCTTGTACAAGGGATTTTTCCCCACCCTTGGTCCCTTGTAGCGAGTGTCTCGCTGTGGATTTTTCAGACATCTGTTCCTCAGATGATCCATGCTCCCACACAGGAAGCATCTCAGCGGCCCATGCCACTGCAACATAGCTAAGAGCTCTGCTTCGAAGCTCTGTGAAAAAGAGTCAGAGTGACTATTAGCGGGAGGTTTCTCCTCCGCTTCGACCTGACTCAGGTACATGGGTTCGAGACCCACCTTAGAGGAACGGAAGTTCCTCTCGGCGTTGAACGCCATCTTGAACGCCTCCTCCAGGGATTCGGGTCGACATCGGAACAATTCCGAACGTGCTGGCCCTTCTCTCAGGCCTCCCATGAAGACGGGGATGGACACATCGTCCGAATACGCTTTCGCGTACATCCCTGCCAACAGGGTCTTAAGCTCCTGGATATAAATGTACAGGTCCTTAGTGCCTTGACGGCACCTCAGGAACGCCAGTTGATTCTGGAAAACCAGATCAGGCGTTGCGTACATGTCCATGAGCTTCTGTTTAAGGACCTTCCATGTTGGGAACACGTCCGTGACTGACTCCGAACACGTAAACGCCCATGTACGGGCTTTGCCCGTAAGATGGGTCAATACAAGTCCCACTTGCAAGTGATCAGCGGTTATATTCGCTGTGGCGAAGGCCGTTTCGACCTCTCGCAACCAAACGTAAAGGTTGTCACCCTTATCTCCGGTGAACTCCTTTATCTTAAACGATAATGGGGGTCGCACCCCCGTGGAACTACCTCCACTACAACTCGCCTCATGAGCGATGAGGGCATTTACCCTTGCCTTTACGTCCTCAAGGCCCTGCTCCGCTAGGAGCTTCATGTCTTCTTCCCCCGTTAAGGGTAACAGCCTTTTAAAGGCTTCCTGCTGGACGAGGGTCAAACTATCCCAATCGTCCTGATTCATCCTTTGCATAGGATGCCTAGTCTACCAACACAGGTGTTGGATTGACTACAAGTGCTACCAGATGGAGCCGGTGCGTATACGCACGGTGCGGCTAGCGCACAGAGGAATACTTTCCTTTAAGCGGTAGCTACCGCTACTTAGCCGGTACGCCCTTATAAATGGGCTTAGTAGGAGAGATCTCTCCTACTCGGGGCCAAGATTCCCGGGTTGGTTTACATATATCTTTCGCTAACCCCTTGTAACAAGGTTTCCCTTATAAAGGGAGGTAGCGTAAGGGAGAACTCCCTTGGGCTACAATACTCACTGCGCGCGCGACCGGGCGTGGTCGCGCGTCTAGCTCCGCTAATGCCTTAACGGCAAGGCTCCCTTACTAAGGGTGTAGGTAAAGGGAAGTCTCCCTCTTACCTACAGCACTCACTGCGCGCGCGACCGGTCGAGGTCGCACGTCCGCAAGATAGAGTGAAATGTAAACTGAATATATTTAATATGTAATTAGCCTAAATTAATTTAAACTAATATAAACTATATGTAATACTAAGTAGAATATTCCTAATTCGTACCTAGCTAAAATGTAGTGTACACACCTGTGTACTGACACGTGGATGGCTGACACACCACCACACCAAGGGCCCCTGCCCTGATTGGTTAAAATAACCAAAGGTTCGAAACCTTTCAAACCGGCCAATACTGACCTCAACCGTGGTGTACTCATGTACATCAACACTAAATGTAACCCGAATGTAACCCCGTTACACCAAAAGTGCTCCAACTGGTGGAGAGTTTCGGGGAATTGTCAGGTCTTAAAGTTCAAGCTCGTAAAAGCAAATTGTTGTTCCTGAACAAGGTAATAGTCCTCCAAGACTGGCATGAAATCCCGGTTTTACAACTGACGGAGACGACGAAGTACCTAGGATATGATATTGGATGGACGGACCTTACGGAAGTTAATTGGGCGAGGAGACTTCAAAGTATACGGAGACGACTTCATGTGGCAACAATATGTGGTACAACAGTCATGGAAAGGGTTCTGTTATTTAACACCATTGCGCTGCCTGCCATCCTTTTCACGGCGAAGATGTACCCTCCCCCTCAACATATCCTGCAACAACTGGTTCATATACATAAGCAGTTTATTTGGGTGAAGGCTACTTCAGGGGATACTGTACGGCATAAAATATCACCGGCGCTTCTGTATACGCCAAAAGGGGCAGGGGGGATGGGCTTGATTCCGATCCAACTGGCTATCCGAGTCCAACGGATAAGAGAAGCTACCTCTTGGCTAATCGAACCGCCTTCCGTATACAAACAGGCGTGGCTAAGCTGTAGCCGGGTACAGATGGAGGGCAACCTACTCAGGAACCTCACTCCTCAAATGCAGAATAGGAGCAAAGGTTATACTGGGGCCACCAGAGGAAAATGGACTGACTTACGCCAGGAACTCGGACAGTGGATGAGCCCAGATGAAGAGCAATCTACCCAATTACAGCGGTATATTCAGAGTGTACCATTCCAACTAGATTCGTTTCGGAACGGAGGTAGCATGGACGACAGGAGAGGTATCCGACATGGGAGTCGAATTACGCTAAATATGGATTTAGCGGACCGGCCGATGCATACTAGCTTCACGCCGGCCATGGAAACCTTCTGGGGCAGCTTTGCATGGCATTCAAATCCCTGGATCATAGATGGTAAAAGGTGACATGTTACGGGTGGCCAGATACAAGAAGATACGCCAAGGCGCGATTAATGCAATGCGGATCAGACGTGTATCTGGAGCGGTATATGAGTGGCAGGTACAAGCCATTGACGAGAGCAGTCACGTCCGACGCATCATCATTGAGTGGATGTACTGGATTATTGTTTGCTCGCCGAGGGTGGACGTGGGCAAATATATCGGGGACTTTCCCCCTATCCAGATGTATGAAACGAATAGACTTTATTCTGACATGACCTGGGAGAAGCTAGAGGATGGTTTGGTAGCAGGGTTCGCCAGGGATGGAAAGGCATCAGTGACTTCCAAGCAATCCAACAATGGGATATTATGGAACAATACCAGCGACATGAACCAAGTGGATGTTTTACTACCACACCCGGCAATACATGGTGCTCCCTGGCGCCTATGTGATGGAACACCGATAACGAAGATTCCCTTTCAAATGCGAAGGGCATTCAAGCGGCTATATCATGAAGATATTTCACGAAAATTGGGACAGATAATGGAGAAATGGAAGGACAAGTGCCGAGCAGATAAATGGATGTCGGCGGTGCAGGAACAAAGTCCATGGCAAATGTGGGAACATCGGCATGTGCTGACAGATTATAAACTCTGGGTGAACTATAGAGTGGCGACACTTCAACTCAATACTTTCACTATGGACAGTGGCACTAGTAGTTCCTGTCCGGTTGACGAGAAATGTCTGACACCGGGGAAAGGGGTCCCACATATCTTGTGGGGGTGTTCAAGAGCCATCAGTGTATGGCAGTTCATTATTTCTAAATGGAACGGTGAGACTTTCACCAAAGACCAAGTGCAAAGATATGAATATGCAGTCGCGGCACGGAAATCGCCGAAGGTCACGTTGGAAATGAAGATACGCATTGCGCAAGTATGCCGAAGACCGGCAGAGGATTAGAACGCCATTTCGAACGAATATGGTGGACACTATGCAGTGTAGCCATCACGTGTCTATGGAATCATCGTAATATGGCTGTTTTCAGAAAGGAAAAGCGCTCCGAAGTGGAACAAGTACGTCAAACATGGATAATATGCTGGAATCAGCTGAAGGCATGGGCGGCGCAGGAAATCCGAAATGGGGAGTCCCGGTTGGATGGGCTTCGACTCACAATTTGCCTCCAGTGCATTAAAGAAGAACCAAAAGCACGCCACATCGATGGAGTAGGCGAAGTTGAAGATGAGCGAAGTCCCAACCCAGACGACGATACGACCCTTTACAAGTATATACATAAATATCGAGTAGCTTATAGTGGTTAACACTAAATAGACACTCTGAATAATAATAATGTAGCTGATCACCCTATGATGGATCCATCCAGTGTAAAATACACTGCAAAATTATTACAGTACCATGGTTAAGTACTTTGTATATCACATCTTTTGCAATTTGAAACCTGCATAAATAAAGGGTCGCCCTACCCGCACCCCCCTCCACCCTAGGGGCACCCCCCACGTGACTTTCGACCAATAGAGATGAATATTGCTACTAATAGTATCTTTTGGTCAAAATAGCGCTTTACATCTATCTACCTTTAATAGTTTTCCGTTGAGGGGTTTTGATGCACGTTAATGACAACTCAATGGACGATGCGGTGGGTGTTGACCGTTTCTTTACGGAGTCTTTTGCTAACGTCAAGGCACGTCTCCGTGAACTTGGCGTCGAAAAGACGCAGAAGTGGACACCTGTGGAGAAGGTGCTGCATGGCGCTCTGCTTGACTGCAAGGACAAAGTGTTTCGCGCTTTGAGCGACGACATCAACACCCCGTTAGCGCTGTTGCATCTTCGGCAATTGGCCAAGTTAACCGTTACATGGCGGCAGACATAGACAAGCAAGTTTCTATGCTAATCCGTGCCATTGCAGAGTACATCACACGCATTTTATCTGTTTGAACTTGTCACTTCTGCTACAGACATAGGGTTTCCGCTCTGCTCGGATTCTGCTGGTGGTACTGATCAAGAAACTGTACTCAAGCCTGTACCAGATATCTTTGCGCAGTTCCGTGACGATATCTGAGAGGCCGCTCGTTCTGCTGCTGCGGGCGATGGAGATAGTAAGGCTTAATTTAAGGCTTTGGCTAGTGTGGTGCTAAGTCTGTGCGATGAAGTACGTGACGAAAGGTTGCCGTTTACTGGTGTGCGTCTGGAGGACCGGTCTGCTAGCTCTTCCGTTTGGAAGCTGGACAACATGGAGGATCTTCTCGAAGAAATTGAGAAGAAGAAGCAGAAGAAGAAGAGAAAAGAGGAACATAATCTCCTACGATTGGAAGATGAGGCCCGTAAAAAGGCCTAGCTCGCTGAAAAAGCTAACATTTGTCCTAGCAAGATGTTCTTGAACATGAAGGATAAGTACTCAAAGTTCGACGATAACGTAAGTATTGGCAAATTTTGTTTTTGGTCGAACTGGATATTATGCTCATGTATGGAAATTGTCAGGGATTGCCGACACACGATGACGCCAGTGAGCCGTTGAGCAAGGGTCAGATGAAAAAGTTGGCTAAAGAGCAAGTTAAGCAAAAGGCACTGTACGAGTAATACACAACAGAAACTAGATGTACTGGTTTTGCTATTTGATAGCGTGTTGAATAGTGTTGTAGTTGTGCATGTCAAGTCAAAACAAGCCGCTGCAGGATAAATTTTCGCAGTCAAATTTTATATTGAGATTTGTCACATTATGAAGCCACAAACAAGAATGTGCATCAAAACCCCCAACGGAAAACTATTATAAAGGTAGATAGATGTAAAGCGCTATTTTGACCAATAGATACTATTAGTAGCAATATTCATCTCTATTGGTCGAAAGTCACGTTGGGGGTGCCCCTAGGGTGGAGGGGGGTGCGGGTAGGGAGACCCTAAATAAATTGTCGTTACTTCTCTTGATTTCTAATAGCATTTACTATACTTAGCGCAAGTATAGTAAAAGGAGAGACAGTCCCTTTGTATCTATCTATATTAGAACGTAGTGTGAGACGGAAGAATTACTTGCGCCAGGACTTTAATGACTCTTCTGGTCTCATAAAGCACTGAAAGCAAGTGGCGCTAATATGCCGCGTACGTACACCATCACTAGCCTCTCTGTAATTTAGATCCCAGTTTTTGAAAACTCTTCTTTTGTCGACGCGGCGATGATTGGTGGATGTTGACAACCAAACTCGTGTGTCCGGATCCGTGACTGTATGTTGAAAATACGTCTCGAGACTAAAATAGAGAGTGAGCTAACATCCTTTTGTCCCAATCAAACTGACCACACTGGTATTGTGAAATCCAGACGTCCCTCCGAAACTGTATAGCCTCGGTGGAAGGTGGAACCTATAACGTATCGGAGGGTATAAACTAGCGGGAAAATTTAATGTATAAGATTTCCACATAGGAACGACAGCGGGGGAAGCCGAAACTTATAAAGTACTGGAATTTATTCAATAGCAAGGGATAAGATTTCAAAGGGATGACCGTCATAGGAAAACGTACGTACGTTTTTTTACGAAAAGCATACACGCAAATAAATGCACAGACTATTGCTACTGCGTTCCACGCCGCTCGCACTCGCTCACCACTTGGCACGCAGTTCCTTGGGAAACGCCGACACGAATTGCTGCCACTTGTGAACGTTGGGGTACTTCGTCAACGTCTCTTTGCCCACGACTTGGACGCGCTCAAACACGACGGCGTCGTCTTTCGAGGGACACGATCCATTGACAAACGTCGTGGCCGCCAATCGGGTCTCGAGCACGTCGAGCGCGACGGAACCCGTTGTGGAAACGACCGAGCCCGCGCTCGTGGCGGACGTGGCCCCCGCAGCGACCTGATCATCTGGTTTCATGGCCGGGAAGAGCAGGACTTCCTTAATATTAAACCGATTGGACAAGAACATGGTCAAGCGATCGATGCCACACCCCCATCCGGCCGTCGGCGGCAGGCCATACTCCATGGCGGTACAAAACGCTTCGTCGTGGGGCTGAGCCTCGTCATCCCCCGCTGCCGCTTGCGCCATTTGCTCAATGAACCGCTCGCGCTGGACCTTGGGATGATTCAACTCGGTGTACGCATTGCACACTTCGGCGCCCGCTAAAAAGAGCTCAAAGCGTTCCGTGAGGCACGGGTGCGTCCGGTGATACTTGGCCAAGGGCGAGTTGTACACGGGCTGGTCCATGATAAAAAACGGTTTCGTCCAGTACGCTCGATTGTCCTCGATCAAGTGGCCCACGAGCTTGTCGAGCAACCGCGCGAGCGAGCGCGGGGGCGCACACTCGAGCGCATACTTGGTCACCAAGTCTTCGAGAACGGCCACGCACTGGTCGGGGTCGTCAATCGGGAGCGCGACGCCCGTGGCTTCCTCCACGGCCGAGACCATGCGAATGCGCCGAAACGGCGGTGTAAAGTCAATCGTCACGGGCTCGTCCCCTGGTTCCTTCTGGATCGTAATGCTGTAGCTTCCTGTAATGTCCTTGACCATGTCCGAAAACAACGTTTCCGTCATGTGCATGAGGTCATTGTAGTCGGCGTACGCCATGTAAAACTCACAACTCGTGAATTCCGGATTGTGCGTGAGATCAATGCCTTCATTCCGGAACTGTCGTCCAATCTCATAGACCCGGTCGAGACCACCGATCACGAGCTGTTTCAGGTACAACTCGGGCGCCACGCGCATGAACAAGTTCCTGTGCAGCTCGTTGTGATACGTGACAAACGGCTTGGCCGTCGCGCCGCCGACAATCATATTCATCATGGGCGTCTCGACTTCGAGGAACTCCCGCGTGTCCAAGAACCGGCGAATAAAGTTGATAATCTTGGCGCGGGTGTAAAACACGTCCCGCGTGTCGTCGTTCAAGATCAGATCCAAGTAGCGTTGACGGTAGCGTGTATCTTGTTGGAGCGTGAGGCCCGCGTGCGTCTTGGGGAGCATATGCATACAAGGAGACAGGAGCACCACTTGGTGAGGAAAGATGGACAATTCTCCTTTCTTGGACTTGCCGGGATGGCCTCTCACGCCCACGATATCGCCCCGACGGAGAAGGCTATGGATCTTTGTAAACGCGTCGGCGTCCTCGTACGAGCCCACGTTCGACATGATTTGGAGCTTCTTGCCATCGGCACGAAGGTCGTAGAACACGAGCTTGGCGCCCGACGAGCGTTTACTATGCAATCGACCAGCAATCGAGACCACGTCGGGCAAGTGGCTCCCCGCTTCCACGTGCCCAAACTTGGCATGAAACTCCGGCAGCGAGATCGAGACGTCAAACTTGTGCGGGTACGGGTTGATCCCTTGGGCTTCGAGCTCGCGGAGCATCTTCTCTCGGTTGGCAAAGTACGCGGTCGGGTCCACTTCGTCGTCGTCCGCGAACGTTGCGTTGGCTGCTTTTTTCGGCGTGGCCGCCGCGGCCGCGGCCTTCTTGGCCGCCTTCTCGGCCTTTTCCTTGGCCGCTTTCTCCGCTTTGAGACGACGCTTGAGCTCGTTCTTGCTGATCGAGGCCGCTGGCGGCGCCGAGGCGTCGGAGGACGCTACGGGTGAGCTCATTACCGTGTGTCCGACGGACTGAGACGAAATGAGTGGCCCACGAGGTTTTAGGGACGTTCCATTGCGATGCAAAACGTACGTTTTAGCACCTAACTCTTTATCGTGGTAAGTTTATCTGAAGCTCGAGAAGGACCTTGCTTCCCATTAAGTACGTTTCCTTTTGAGCAAAAGAAACGCAAGCACCATTTCCCTTGCTCGCCAATGACCGAGCCATCCGCAGGCCTCTCGCGTGTCCAGGACGACGGTGCGTCGTCCACGAGTGGGAAGGAAGTTTCCCGTGGCGCTGTTTTGTCGTCCCCTCGTGCTGGGAAACGGTCCGTCGCGGACGTGTTCGCGCCCGATACCGTGCAGGACCTTGCGGACACGACCCAGACAATGCTGGACGACGTGCTCGTGTCTCCATTGGCTAAAAAGAGTAAATTATTGGACGACGAGTTGCCGGATGTGGACGATACGGAAGAGTTTCCGCTCGCGACGGAAGATGTGGACGACGACTTGGCGCTGGGGTTAGAGACGGAAGAAACGGAGCCACCACCACGCATGGACGTGATGACTGCAGCGACGCGAGCAGTGGCACCGCGCGAGACGCCACGGATGCAGGAAGAAACGATCGTGGCCGAGAAGGCGCACGAAGCGGAGGAAAGGGAACTGCCTGCCTCGCAGAACAATGAAATTGACATTGTGGATGTGGATGAAGAGGATGAGGAAGACGAAGAAGACGAAGAGGAAGACGACGAAATGGACGAGGACGACAAAATGGCGCGCGTGAGTGCACGTGCTGCAAATCAACGGGAAGCCCGTCAATTGTTGCAGCACCTGGACGACTCGGCACGGAGTAAATTGTGTCTCATGGCCATGGAAAAGTATGGGGAAGTCTTGTTTTATGGCCACGAGCGTGCGCGGGATGCGATTTTAGTCGATGCGTGTGCGCATGACGCGGTCTTGTCGTTGATGCGCGATGCGATTCGAGTGCAGGAAATGTATTTGCGAGGAGGCACGTCCGCCGAGTCGCCTGTGGAATTGAGTGACGATGACGACGACGACGACGACGAACAGGACGAGACACGAGGGTATGAAGAGGAAGAGGAGGAGGATGCCGACGACGAACAAGACTACAAGTCCACGGGAGAGAGCGACGAGGAGGTCGTGATCATCTCCGAGGAGGAAGACGAGAGTGCTGCTGGAGCCCCCACGCCTGTGCCCGGGACGGGGCTCCCGACCAGGGAGGAGGTTGTGGAGCCAGTGGCTCGTGACAGCGTCGTAGAAGGAGCAACAACCCTAGGAAATGTAGAGGTAGCGGCGTCGGGCGCTTCAGCTCGACCGAGTGTTGACCCTGTTGCAACCGTCTCGGCTGCGCCTGCCTCTTGAACGTGTGTGTGTCTAATGTGAGAGAAATACGACGTCAAACTATGTGTACGTTGTTAGCACGCTCGTGCTTGTGTTTGCGCCCGCGTCGCGCATCGTCAAAGTTCTACGCGCGCGTCCTTCTCGGCGATCGTCGGACGCGCGACGCAATGACCGTAATGTCATCGGGCATCCCGCCGCCCCAGAGCAAGTCGTTTTCCTTGGCCAGGCGCGCAAACGGCGAGTCCCGCGTCCGATCGAGCGACAAGTCGTACGCGCGGTGGACGAGCGTGCGCGTCATGGTTTCGAGCTCGGGTTCCGCCCGCACGATCTCGAGCAGCTCGTCCTCGTCCACATTGTCAAAGAGGCCGTCCGTTGCGAGGAGAATCAAGTCGCCTTCGAGCACGGGCACGCGCAGTCGCATGCCGTGCTCGGGCGTTTGAAACAGTGGCTGTTCCCGCATGGGCGAGTGCCGACGGCCACGGGCCAAGTCGTTGACCACGTCACTCACGAGGCTCGGGTCGGCAAAGCCTACTTGAAACGGACAGTTGAAATAATGCAATTGCTGCGGCGACCGGTACGTGACGTGCGCGCCCTTGCGTCGACCGGCCGGCGTCAGATCCTGCTCGTGGTTGACAAGCTTGCGGGTCAAGGAGCCATCGAGCGTCCCGCGCACGCGCGCCGTCTCGAGATCGGACGTTTTGTCCCGAATAATGACAAAACCCGAGTCGCCCAAGTTAATGGCATTGAGTTCAGCTTGGTCGGGATCGAGCGCGAGCACACACGCCGTAGCGCTGCCGACGATTTGGTTCTGAAGGACCGTGGACCACGCGGCATGCAGCACTTCGGACGGCTCCAGGTCGTGCTCTTTCGCGTGCGACATTTGCACGGCTTGGTGCGCCGCGACCATGAGTGCGCGCGCATAGTGCCGCGCGCTCCTGCCTTTCTCAAACCACGAGCCCACGCCATCGGCTACGCCCATGGCCAAGACATTCACCGGTCCGTGCGTGCCCTCGGTGATCGTTGGCAGCATTGCGGGATCGACGTGGAGGGACCCATTCGTCGGTCCACGGGGCCGTTTCTCCGGCACGAGCCCAAGGAAGAAGGCGTCTTCGCCCCCCGTTTCTTTCTTTTGAGGGTGGGGAATGGACATGGCGAACGCGTGCAAGTAGTACGTCCAGTCATGCATTGGACTAGGGTCACCAAGAAGGGAAAAGTGGGTGAGCAGGGAGGAACGACACACGAATGGATAAAATCCGACGCTTACTTTTGCACGACCGTCTTGTCGAGCGAAGCATTCGCTGGTAAACCTTTCCGAGGCAGGATGAGGTTAATATAATCCGCTTTGGCACTAAGTGGAAGCAAGAAATCGTTTTGAGGAAGACGAGAACGTGCTGTGTGGAGTGGAAGCCACAGACTTTACCTGCTCGGATCCGGATTCAATTGGGCGTCCTGACGATGGATCAGCGACGCAATATCTGTCAAGGACACGGTACCGAGAAATTTGCTTCCTTTTAACACCGGGAGCTCGCCCACTCCCGATAGCGCCATCACCGCTCGACACTGAAGAAAAGGAGTAAAAACTGTCAAGATAAAAAAAAAGATCGTTTTTTTTTGCAAACGATGGACACGCACATCTTCCAGTGAGTCTTCAGGGGAAACATGAAGCACTTTCCTCGCAGGAATCGCCACGTCGGATACCTACGAGGAGCACAAAAATTAATATTCAAGCCCACATTGGGTCTCACGTCCATCGAAAAGAGGAAGCGAGATGAGTTAAAAACTTACCTTCACGTTCCAGTCCGTGCTCATGCTTGTTGACCGCATCCGTACCAGTATCTCCAGAGCCAGTCGATTCGTCATGAGTCCCACGACTTGATGGTCCTTATTCACGACCACAAGCGTCGCGGAGTTTTCATTTTGGGTGAGACACTTGACCGCTTCATCCAAGGTTTGATCTTCAGGAATATAGTTGGTCTGCTTGGTACGAAATTGTTTCGACACTTCAAGCAAATCAGCGACACTCATGCGGGAAGAAGATGGCAACGGTTTTGCACTGGAGTAACGACGGCGTCCCATGAGCATAGACTTGGTCTCGATGCGCACATACCGACGCCAGTGCCGGCTAGTTCGAACTAGCCCCTGCATTATAAAATTTAACGAGGTTGGAATCAGATTGGATTAAAAAAAGCACTTTTTTGGTTTTATGTCCATAGTATGTATGGGAAGGTAGCTAACGACATTGTCCACATTCAATTACTCTGCTTCTTTATCCTGTCCTCATAGTAGCGACAGTGATCGGGGTCGAGCGTGATGGCACGTTCGTACAGCTCAATGCTCTGTTTTTTCGACTCCTGCCAACCATCGACCTCGGTCATTGCTCCCATGCGATCGTGCACATCAGCAAGCGTCACAACAACCCACTTGGCTTCCCTCTCCATCTCGAGCAACTCCGTTAGCCATTGCACTTGGCTCGTTAAGAAAGTCGCCGCCTCAGGAGCGGAGCACTGCAGCAGAGTCAACATGGATGTCACTAACCAGTGATAATAAAACCACGCACTTTGATCATCTGGCTCCGTAAAGACGGCTTGTTGCACCAGAGCGATCTCATCCAACAGCACATCTACCGTTAGCGGATCTGGCAGTGTGATGCTACGATGGTGCAGGGCCGAGTAGTTTGAAAAGTTTTGCTCGATCTTTTGCGTTGTGAAGGCAAACTGGTCTTCCCTGGATACCCCAGCGAGCGTGCACACATGTCGACGATAGTTCCAGCAGTGAAAATTACGTTCGTCTTCAAAGCACAGACAAACAAGTCATCAAAAACGTCTACGATGCAAAACGGTCAAACGTTTATACCGAAATTGAGCAACTGGTCACATAAGGCAATCTCCTTGTTGAAATCACCTAGTCCACGGTCAATAATCCATTTTCGCTGGAACCAAGCCGAGTACGACTTGGGATTACGTTGTAATGCGTCCTACAGTATTAAAGCAAAATGAGACACTTTCTCTAAACGCAAAAAGAAGAAAAAAAAAAACACTTTTTCACCAGTGTCAGTTTGAGTTCATCTTGCGCTATTGCTTGGATTTCGGTGGCGGAGGTGCGAGCGTTTTGAAGAAGCACGTCAAGGATCTTGCGCCGATAGTTCCAGACCACGTGAAACTCGGTGTTGAGCAACACGAGGTGGCTCGTGAGAGGAAGCGCGCTTGAGTCGTACAGCTCTTGTCGCATCATGTCCAGCACTTTCGTTGCTACCTCGTGGTACATTCGAACCTTTGAATGCTCTTCGAGACGTTGCTCCTGTGTCTTTCGTTGCTCCTTTTCGAGCTCTTCGCTCTTGACACGTCCATGCATAGTTGGGAAGCTCCAAGTGACACGAACTCGAGGATCAGAATGGATAATACAGTAGAACCTGTCTAAACTGATACTTTCTAAACAAATAACCTCCGTAAACAAATATATATTGCTGGTCCCAAGTACGTCCCACATACTTCAGCTAATAAACCTCCTTGAGCTGATATTCAATAAGATTTAGGGTCAGCCTGCGGTCACCCCCCCCCCTCATTGACCCCCCTCCCTTTTATGTGAAGGGTGTGTGTGATTGCAGGTCACTATTTATATGTATATCTAAAACATGGGCAATGTTATTATGACTAGTAGCGCTTAAAGAATTGAATAGCCTACAACTTTATCGTTTGTGTTTTCGTCAAAATATATGGCCAAGCAGCCTGAATGAGTGTCCCGTCGAGACCGCAGGAATCCTACCGTTTCCTGCGGTCGTACAAACTTTGCAGGTAGAACTTTGAAGTCGAGGTCACAGGCACACGATCAGGTACTCCGATGATAAGAAATTTCGCCTGCACATCAATGTTGCTGCTGGATGTTAATTTCTCAGACCTTGACTGCATTCGCAGCACTTTTCCATCCAAGGGAGCAAAGGATACGCAGTCTCCACCGCGTCATATGCCGTCCATCGTATGCCCAATGATACGTAATGTGTCGCTGTCTTCCGATGAAGCATAAGGTCGGACTTCGTGACAGCGTACACGACGCGAAAAAGGGTTTCGTGAACTCCTTTATGCCGCAGGGATAGTCCTTGAACTTGAATAGTCTGATCCTTCGGTATTTTGAAAACCAGATGCACTTCCTGCCCATGATACATAGGCTCAAGTGGAACCTCGTTTTCGTGAGGGTGGGTATTTGAAGCTTTGTTGTCTGGCACAGTAGCCTTATGAGGACGAGTTACTTGATTTCGCATTGGTGCTGGCGAGCTACGTCCTCGAACGTTTTGAGCTAAGCCGGCCGCAATCTTGGGAGCTTCATTGGTGCCGAAGTTTTGATCAAGGAGATTGGAATCACGAAGCAAGGCTTCGAAGTTTGCCACGCCTTGATCACGGTTGTGCCGAATACTGTCTATGTCCATGGAGTGACCAAATGAGCGATCCCTGCAGTCTTGCGCGGGAAAATGACTTTTTCGTCATCCTCAATCTCACTGTTCGTATCTTCCTTCTCGGCACTTTCTTCTGATTCAGGCTGTGACTATCTTCTCTTCTTGTGTAGCAAACCACCACTTAGATGCGACTGGATTCCGGGCGTCTCCAACTTTGTTGTCAGCATGTCAAGTTTAAGGGTTGCCGGGATCGGTCGGGTCCTGCCATTATGCTTAGCGTGCTCTCTACTGTCGGACGCATCATATCTGCGCAGTCTTCCATGTTTAAATCCAGGAATGATTCGGCTGCATCCAACATTGCTGGCTTGATTATATGCGGCGGTGGGGGATCCAGTTAATCGGGGGTCGTTGATGTACTGGTGGAAAAGGTTGGCATCGTCTTGTCAGAATTTGCATCTGACGGCTGCTCCCTCCTTCTCATTGCCAAGCGCGACAGAGGGTTTAGAATGTTTGATAGCCGCGACGAAGTAGACAATGATGAAGTGGTGCAAGCTCGGCGACAAGAAAACCACCAGTGGTTCACCTTCGCTCAGTAGAGCAATATCAGCGGTATCGTCTTCCTGGACTTCAATTTCGTCTAGATTATCATCGATAGTATCTGCAATGGAAGGCAGTGTTGGTCTATGAGATTGAAGTCGGCATGTCCGAGGTACCTTCTTCACCATGAGTGTGCCGTCGCATCCGAGACGGTGGCATCTTATTAGTAGCGTTGGTCACCTTGCGGTAGTTTCAAATTATACCTACATATAATTGAGTCGAGTGGGAAATAAACTGAGTGCCGCCCTGTCGACAACATGCTCACCTTTTCTTCTTGGCATGCGACTCGATGTACCTTAACTGATGGTTTATAGTTCAACTTGACAAGTGACACTCACACTCTGCTCACCACTTTCTGTTAGAGCTCGAGCCACTGCCAGCCTGCGGTCACACACACACCCCTCACATAAAAACGAGGGGGGGGGTGACCGGAGCAAAGGGGGGGGGTGACCGCAGGCTAACCCAAGATTTATTGGTCCTACAGCTTTTGTAAACTAATACTGCATACCCTATGTAACAAGATTAATACTACTGTACCTACTATGTGCGATGGAAATAATCCTGGATGTTCCTCTGGACCATCTGGCGAGTCCTATATACTCACGTTCGCCTTAGCGATCTCCCTGGTCGCATTGAGCTGAGGAACACGACCATCTTCTACCTTCCTCCAAACACGACCTCAAAGCTGCAGCCATACCACGCTGGGATCATCCGCAATCTGAAGGCTTAACATCGCCGGCGCTTCAACTCCCTTCTCCTGCAACGCCTCGAGGACAACATCGCTGAACCGGAGAAGTTCGATGTTCTGGATGCTATCAGGATGGTGATTCCTGCTTGGAGGACTGATGTGAAGCCAGACACAATCGAAAAGTTTTTTGGTCACTGCAAGATCCGTACACTTCCTGACACACAGGATGTACAGCTCATCGACGATGAGCTGGTCAACCAGGATGTCGTTGCCGAGCTCCAGTCGCAGATCAGTAGACTGCGGTACCGCAACCCCATGGACATCCACAACCTCCTCAACTATCCAGAAGAAGACCTCGTCAGATACATCCCAGACATTAACGAGGTCGTCGAGGACCACCTTCACCAGGAGAACGAAGATGCGGACAACAACAATGACGACAGGGAGGAGATCGCTCCAGTTTCATCCAGAGATGCTCAATCAATGATCCAGTCACTGGAGATTTACTGGATGCAACAGACAGGCAACAATGACAAATTTATTGCTTCCTTACGGCAGATGAAGAATGCTGTCATCGTGCACTGCAGTTGTCCAGAATGAGCAAAACATTTCTGTTAGCCATTTCGCGATCGAAGGCTTTGAGCCACTGCAGAGAAATGTTCTGTGTCATCCAGGCCTTCGCGTTGTTGCGGTAGGTACAGCCGAGATCGGCAAGGTTAATGTTCTTAAAGCACCGTGGACTTCTGGACTTGCCAATGACCAAGAGTGGAAGCTTGTCATATCCGTCACCATTGCAGAACAAGGCAATGGCGAGGCGCTCTTTGTGTTGCCTTTTGCCCTGGGAATTGTCCGCCTAAGTTACACCAGTAGTAGTTTCCACGCTGCTCACTCATTTTTAAACATGGTCAGTATCCTGCATGCGATAGAAAAGTCATGTCTCGTCCATGTTGTAAATGTCATGCCAGTCATATTTGTCAAGAAATTCCTTGAACTTTGGGCGCTCGTCCTCGATGAAGGTGTTGTCAACTGATCCACTTTCGCCAAAGCGGAGAAAGGAGCGAATTCCAGGGAGTGCTTTGAAAGCATCAAGCCACCCATTGGAGAATTCAACAGGCTCGTCATCTGGATACAGGCGGTCCAGGACCTTTGCTCCATTCTCTTTGATCAGGTCGCCGCTCATGTTGACACTCTCCTGGTTTGCAGTGAACCATTCCATCAAGGCTGTATCCATCAGAGGGTACTTCACCATACGCTGGCGCTTCGCCGAGAGATTTGAAGAGTCCGCTTTCCCGAGCAGCTCATCCGAGCGCTTCAATGTAGTTAAAATGGTAGACTGACTGACTTTTGTTTTGTGCTCACTCTCGAGCCAGTTTTTGAGCTCTCCCTGAGTGAGACTTGGGTTTCTCTGTTAGTGCTCACAGAAAGCAATGCGGATTATGTTCGACATTGTCGTGTGCTGTGCTCCACTACGAGGCATTGTGGTGGTTGGGAATGTGTGCTTGGGGTTAGAGTATTTTGTGGTGTCGATAGTCCGGTTTTGTTTTTTGGATGGGGCAAAATTTACCTCCTGCTCGAATAGTCAATTAATTTATTACAGTATTGCCCTGTCTAAATCAATAACCTCCTTAAACTACAACTGAACAGGCAGTCCCAGAGATATTAGTTTAGACCGGTTCTACTGTATCGAATTACAAAAGGAGAAAATACACAGAATGGGTCGGTTTTTCACGGAAATTCACAGAATGGGTCGGTTTTCTATGATATTCCCAGAATGGGTCGGTTTTACTGTTACTGCCAGCTTCAACCTGTTTTTTCCTATTTTCCCAAAAAGGATGAAAACTGAGTGAGAACGAACTTTAGCGTCGACACCAAGACTTTCATAATCGCTCCTGTGAATCTCCTCTACAAACCAATAAGTGTCAATCATAGTATAACCATCAATGAGTAAGTCCATGCCTCTTCCTTTTCTGCCTATATTCCCTAAGTAAACTTTCTCTCGTCAAACTCGCTTGCTGCACTGCATATTCTCCCGACATCAAATCTATACCCATTGTGAATAGCCACGTAATCCGGGTCTTCTCTCTCTATCCATAGTAGTATCCATCTGGTTAGTTCATTTGAGTCTTTTAACCTTGCGTACGCAACTCCTCCTGCCGCTCGTCACTCATAAATGATTCCTTAACTACAAAGCGATCCAACAGTGTCCCATCCACTTTTGTCATTACGTCTTCGTCTAAAATATTTCCTTTCATGGTCGTTAGCGCCCGGGTTATAGCATCCAGAATATTTTCTCTATCAAGCGACACAACCACGACCTCGCACACGTTCGGCACGATGCTGCAACATGCACAAAAAGCAAGTCAACCTATAGCACCCATAGCCACGACCATAATGCATATCTCGTACTCCCCATTATCATCCTTCTTGAGCCAGAATCTGGGGATATGACAAGAGGAATAAAAGTGAGTTGGTCACCTTTTGGTTGGTCAAATTCGTGAGATTCCAGACCCAGTGGAGGCTGTGGCGCCGTCGCCATGTTCCTGGGCCCGTTCCCCGGTCCTCGCCGGAGCGACATCAATTCTTTCTGTTTCAATTCTTTTTATATATGTGTGGATGTTATTATAAGGAAGATAGAAAACCGACCCATTCTGTGAATTTCCGTGAAAAACCGACCCATTCTGTGTAATTTCTCTTACAAAATTGGATATAAAAGGGAAGTGATATTTACCGCCACACTTTTGCCAAATCAGTGCATATAAAACGCAGTTTCAGCGTACCGCTATGAGCAACGCACAGCAACTACTTCGCGAGACCTTTGCCTAAAAAAATTAATCAACCGGCTTCATCAGCACTTTTCAGCGCACGTGCTGTGGTGAAGTGAGACATAACATCAGGACGTGTTCCAGGAATTAATCAGTGGCCAGGCTGGGAGCTGATTGCAAGGGTGTACTTGAGCTGCAGATACGGACACTCATACTAAGGCGCGCAACGGATTGGACGACGTGAATTGCGCAAGACCTCGGGAGACTATTGGATACGCCGAGACAAGAACCATTCCTGATCAAGTGAAGAGTGTCCCCATTTCTCTTTTTTAAGGACTACACTCTCTAAATATTTGCTCCAGTGTGCTACACAACTGGGTGATGTCAACGGGCGCCGGAGGGAATTACATTGACTCACGGCGACGATAACGTAGCTAATAAGCCCCTGATCACTCCAAAAACTTAAGCGCACATGCCAAGGACAAGGTTCGTCACGATCAAAGGCTAATTTAATGACGCCACTGCTTGGCAGATTGATTTGAAAACCTCACGAAGGCTATACGAACGTTGAGGCGATGTACCAATCCTTAACCAGGACTAGAGCGTCCGCCTCATCAGCTCCTGCCTTATTCAAGTTCAGTTTGGGTGAAAGCTATTCGCTTCTTCTACAAGTATAGGGCAGAAAAAACAGTTTAACGCTTAATCAACCCCTCTCCTTGTCGTCATTACGCTGAGCAGCTAGAGCACAACACGAGATGAGCCTATGCGAAAGATAGATATCCCATTGGTGAGCCGTTAGTTTGGGCGCCGTTACGTCATTTTATATACTTAAATTAAGAATAATCCTAACGGTGAACAAATTCAGCCAAGATCCTAGGGTGCTAGTCTCGGTCAGCTAGACTTTCCGACCTTATTGGTGAGACTATGAAAGTCGAAACAAGAAAAGACAAGACGACCAAGAAATTTCGGAAGGTATTGAAGGCGAAAATGTTGGTGATCAAGAAGTTTAAGAAATTGGGCCCGTACATTTGTAAAAGAAATGGACCCAATCCGTTTCGGTCAAGCTATGACTCGTTTGAACAAAACCAAGTGGATCGTTGCAAGAAAGGAAGAGATGGATGCTATAGAGCGAAATCAAGTGTGGACTATCGTCAAGAATCCGAAGGATTCCCGACGTTACATACAAAATGGGTATTCAAGATCAAATTGGATGAAAATGGCCAAGTGGGGAGATAAAAGGCAAGATTGGTTGCGTGTGGAAACCTGTACTGATTTGAGTCGACTTTCGCTGCTATTATAGAAATGAAAACTGTGGAACTGATCTTAGCTTTGGCAGTGAAGTGGGGCGTGACTGCAAGGCACGCTGATATACCAAATGCCTATGTTAAAGCAACGGAAGATGAACGTGCCATATATTTGCACATTCCGCAAGGAGTACAAAATTTGATGGCTGCGAACAAAGCAAATGAACAGGATGAACAAGTACTCAAGCTCAATCAAACTCTTTACGGAATTAAACAAGCTGGAAGATATGGAATTCGTTTATACACGGAATGCTGAGTTTGAAATTTTCGCAGTGTGTTTATACACCAAGCAAGTCCAAGGTGCTGAGTTTGAAATTTTCGCAGTGTGTTTATACGCCAAGCAAGTCCAAGGGCAAATTATTATCGTTGACATCTACGATATAAGTTGATGATATCCTTGTGACTAGGACAAAGAAAGAGCTAGTGGAGCAATTATTCGAAGACTTGAAGACATTGGAGATCAAAAATTTGGGTATGGTATCCAAATTTCTAGGAATGCGAGTTACTTACGACCCCAACTTTGGTTATACGCTGGATGAAGAAGTGGCTATTGATGGAATCATTATGGACTTCGGTCTTGAAGATGTCAATGCACTCAAGTTAACGATCTAGAAAGAATTCGAGGATTCGGTGATGCAACCAAGCGATGGACTCTAAACTATGGAAAAATTAAAGTATAGGATTTTCGATCACTTGTTGGAAGTTTGCTATGGGTTTCGAGGGCAAAGATGAGCAGAAAACACCACCCTATAGTTGGTCGTATCTGAAAATCGACTCAACCATAAAGATCAAGGTCACCTTGGCGGGGTCACAATTTTATTGTTTAGATCCTGAGAGAGCAATCTAGTTGAATATCCGTTTGACCTCAGACGGAAAACTGCCTGTTTTCTTGGCATGTACCATTTCTCATCTGATTGAAATATTCTCGATAAAACTACTAAAATCTTGGGGAGTGATAGGTGTACCTCACCCCCTTGTTACATGTACCTCACTTTTGATACGTATACCTCACTTTACATATATCTATTTTTACCAGTACTATACTTTAAGCATGACTGTCACGGTGTTGCTGCTTAAGGCAGCGGATGATAAGTACGTGGCGGCTTTGCCTTGGGATTCTATTCGAAAGGCAGCGATTGGTAGGCACTCAACTTTGTGCAACTTGATTGCGAGTAAAAACAACGTGACACTTGCTCCTGTTCCTATTAATGACCAAGAAAGACAACTGCCACTGCTCTTCACGAGCACACTGTGGCTACAGAGAAACCATACCGACGTCTTGACGTTTGAATACCTTAATGAAGCACAGCTTCTTGATGTGCTGACACACTTGGAGCGCTACAGTGGCATCTTGGTCACAAGTCCACGTAGTGCAATTGCTGTGAGCAACGCGGTCAATAAATTAGAGCTGGAGTTGAAACAGCAGGTATTCAAAAAGCTACAATCGATGCCCGTTTTCTCTGTGGGTGCAGCCACGTCGCGAGAGCTACTGCCCCTCGGAGTAATCTGCAAAGGCGACGATGCTGGCTCGACGGACATGCTGTCCGAATATCTGCATCATAATGGTGGCTTTCCAGCGGATTGCAAAGAGAAGCCTATGATGTTTCTCTGTGGTGACAAGCGCCGTGATGTTCTCCCAGACAGTTTTAGATCGAGATGTCTACCTGTTGAAGAATTAGTTGTCTACCAGACTTGTGCTCTACAAAATATCGCGATCCCCGACGAGTGCCGAGTGCCTGACTGGCTTGTGTTCTTTAGCCCAAGCGGGTTGGAAGCGGTGAAACACCTTCCTTTGCCTTGGGAGTCTATTTGAAAGGCAGCGACGGTAGGCACTCAACTTTGTGCAACTTGATTGCGAATAAAAACAACGTGACACATGCTCCTGTTCCTATTAATGACCAAGAAAGACAACTGCCACTGCTCTTCACGAGCACGCCGTGGCTACAGAGAAACCCTTTTTGGAAGCAGATGTGAAGGCACCTAATCCCACGCCAGTATCTCTCGCAGACGCTATCTTTGCCTTTTAAGCCGAGCACAAGCTAGAAAAGTTCAGCTTTAGAGATACGTCGTCAAAATATGCGGCAACACTGTATGACTTTCGTGCTGAGTTTATTCCGAGTGCTTCCTACACTTAAGCTCTCATCTGAACCAAATATTTATTCTTCGACTTCTGACTTGCGCGGTTGTAAGGCGAGGTTCAGGGCCTGCAGAATCACAACACATAAAGGGTACTAAGTCATACGCCTATGCCCTCAGTGGAATTTGGATTCACCTCAGCCCCTTCCCGTCTATCGTTCCAGTCAGCAACGGGACCCGAGATAAATTGCATGGTTGCGAAAACAATGCCACCGGTGAGTAGATAGCGGCCAGTTCGGGGGTGGCTTCTGCGGGTACGCTTATTACCGGTATAGGTGAATTATCTGAATTTTAGTTATGTATAATGTATACTATATACTGTATTCTCGACAGGGGAGTGATAGGTGTAGATTATATCGGGGCCCAGAGCTCAACTGTAAAGTGAGGTACACGTATCAAAAGTGAGGTACATGTAACAAGGGGATGAGGTACACCTATCAGTCCCCAAAATCTTTTCGCAGGTCTTACGGACAAAGAAACATTGATTGGTAGGATGTTCCTTCTTTTCCCACATTCCACATGGTATCCGTTTTAATCGTCTCCAATCGTCCTGTTAAGATAACAACAGAATAGACTATTTGCGACGCGAACGATTTAGATTGTACCCGTTACAAACCCCTTTAGCTAATAGACATCTCGGCCCGCCGCTAAAGATTAAGGCACAGGATTTCCGCCGAGAACACATGACGATAATGCTTTTGTCTGATCTTACATTAGCCTGACCATGGTCGCTTTCCAACCCAGTAATGTCTGAGTTGATCACGACCATTTAATGATCTCTTGCTGATCTAGCTGCAGCCGTCTTGATCTAATCGGGTGTATACCAACACGATCCCATGGCCGTCTTAGGACCTCTGCCAAAGCGTCCGCAACGTCTGCTCAAATTCGTCGGTGTTTTCCATCGCAGAAGTGTTTGATATGTCTACGAGCTCTAGGTCCTTTATCTATCCAGCCACATCACCAACCATCAAACCCACGTTTTTAGTTACTCGATCAAAGTTTCCCTAACTTTCTCTCATAAGCTAATCCTTGTGTAAATGGATATAAAGGCATATTTGGTCCTCATGAAGGCGTTGCAAGAGTCGCCCGATCACGGTTTCCTTAATGTAGAGCGAGACTGGAATTGTAATGGGGTGCCATTACATAATTGATATTCAAGTTAGAATATCACAGTTTAATTTCAGACGCGTTGTCTGAAATTTAAATAAGAGATTATAAGTTATTATAATCTAAGAAGGAAAAGTCGATTCGGTATAAATACCGAATCATGCAGGTTAACTAATAGTACAGTTAGTTAAAGACTTGATATTATTATATTAGTTAGGTAATTACTATACTATTAGCCTCTAAACCACCCATTAAATAAACACTCATAATTTTGCGTTCTAGATAACAAGTGAATATTAATATATTTACTTTAATTATAGGATTAGTTGTTACCAACTAATCCTGCCCTAATTGTATTGCGCGCTTCCTCGCAAGATACAGTGTAAGCCAGTAACAGTATCAGTCCTGTTACACCTGGTAGCACTTTGTGGTCCGTCTAAACGACCACAGTTCCGTTCTGCTAGTTAACTAGCGGAGAGAAGATTAAGAGCCGCTCGGCATCATGTCGCGAGACATGACGGCTGCCGAGCGAGAGAGAACGCTGGAAGAGGTGAATAAACACTTCCCTCACTTTTCGTCGCGTAGTAAAGACGCGACGGTGGAAATGGTTCGGTCTATGGGGACCGACATCATTACCTTCCTCCAGAGTAAGTCCCCGGAGGAAGTGATACAGGTGGTGAATCGCTTTAGGCGAAACCACCTAGAAAAGTCAGAACGGCCCGCGCCAGAGGCAGCGCGGACCGCATCAGCACCTACAACGCATAGCGTTGAAGTGGTAAAGGCGCGAGTACCGCCCTTTACCGGCGAAGGGGGTGAACCCCTTCGTAGATGGTTCGCAGAGGTGGAAGATGCCATCTCTGCCAAAATATTGTTGACGAACGTCAACAGGCGTACTTCGCCACAACATGTCTAGGCGGCAGAGCCAGGGCATGGGCGATCAGTCGCAGAGCCACTGATGGGGACTCACATAGTTTGTAACGGGGTTACATTCGGGTAACACTGAGTGTTGGTGTACATGAGTACACCACGGTTGAGGTCAGTATTGGACGGGTTGAAAGGTTTCGAACCTTTGGTTATTTTAACCAATCAGGGCATGGGCCCTTGGTGTGGTGGTGTGTCAGCCATCCACGTGTCAGTACACAGGTGTGTACACTACATTTTAGCTAGGTACGAATTAGGAATATTCTACTTAGTGTTACATATAGTTTATATTAGTTTAAATTAATTTAGGCTAATTACATATTAAATATATTCAGTTTACATTTCACTCTAAAGTGCAGGCGCGCGACCACGCCCGGTCGCGCGCGCAGTGAGTGCCGTAGGTAAGAGGTAGCCCTCCCTTTACCTACACCCTTAGTAAGGGATCCTTGCCGTTAAGGCATTAGCGGAGCTCCTTGCCGTTAAGGCATTAGCGGAGATCCTTGTCGTTAAGGCATTAGCGGAGCTGGGCGCACGACCACGCCCGGTCGCGCGCGCGGTGAGTATGGTAGCCGAAGGGAGTTCTCCCTTACGCTACCTCCCTTTATAAGGGAAGCCTTGTTACAAGGGGTTAGCGAAAGATATCTGTAAACCACCCCGGGAATCTTGGCCCCGAGTAGGAGAGCTCTCTCCTACTAAGCCCTTTTATAAGGGCGTATCGGCTAAGTAGCGACGAACGCCGCTTAAAGGAAAGTCTTCCTCTGTGCGCTAGCCGCACCGTGCGTGTACGCACCCGGCTACATCTGGTAGCACTTTTAGTCAATCCAACACCTGTGTTGGTGATCAACATCCTCTGCAAGGGATGGATCAGGACGATTGGGGTAAGCTAACCCCCGTCCAACAGGAAGCCTTTAAAAGGCTGTTACCCATATTGGGTGAGGATGGCATGAGACATCGTATGCGTTCCTTACTTATAAGGAATTTAAAGCTGATCTAAAGCTCAACTTTGAAGCTCCAGAAATGGAGCTAAGTAGTCGGCAGGAGTTTATGGAATTCCGGCAAGGTAAGCTTGACCTTCAAGCTTACGCTCAGAAGACGCAATATTTGCTGTCAAATATTGTGTATGAGCCGGTTCCCCCTGATATGCAGGTCACTGGCTTCATGAAGGGACTCAATGATGGTCCCGTCAAACAGAGTCTCTACCGGCACCCGCCAGATACTCTGAGGGATGCCATTGATATTAGCATCCGTGAGGAGTTCAGCATGCGATGAGCGTCATCGCATGCTGGGTACAGCTGAAGGGCTCAATATGAATATTTGCTGCAATAGATGCGCGAAAATGGGGCATTTTGCCCATCAGTGTATGGCACCGCGTCCGGTGCCACGCAGTCAGCGGACGGAACCGTCCGCTGCACGGCGACACCAACAGGGACATCACCCTGTTGGTGCAAAAAACGTAGATCACCAGTAGGGGCGGGGCGGCCTACTGGGAATGTTATCCCACATGCCGACATAGGCATGTGAGGGTAATAGCCCCAGACGGGACTATGTCCTGTCAAAAGGTGCAGGGTGATGGTAAGCCTCTTATCACCCTGGAGGTTAAGCCGCACGGGAGCGATGTCCCCATGCGAGCTTTATTTGACAAAGGAGCGTCAAACAATTTCGTTAGAACGCAGAGTCTAACGCTATTGACCTTCGTGGAGGTAGAAACCCCACGAGGTATGTTGTCAGTCCGGTTAGCAACAGGTGCAACCGTGACTATTCCAAAGCGTGTGATTAAAACACGCTTCGATTTGAATGAACTGTCATTCGAGGATGAATCCATTGTCCTCGTTTTAGATGACAAGTTCGATGTGATACTTGGAATCCCATGGATGTCCAAGTTTAAACCTTCAATCGACTGGGTTAACCTATCGATCGACTGCGGCGGACGCACAGGATCTGATCACCCTGTGTGTAATCCGGCTGTATCAGAGGATACAACCGCAGCGTCAGACAGTCTGGTGGATAGCGATGGCACCACCAGGTCTGTTCTGACTCGATCAGCGGAAGGTACATCCGCTGGTGGGAGTCCAGAGGGACTACCACACGCAACAGAAGAGTCGTTGCGTGTTGGAGAGAAACATTCCACGGGTGATAAAGACCACCGTGAGAATGAAGTAATATCCACGGTGGGAAACACCCACCGTGAGAATGAAGAGATATCCACGGTGGGAAACACCCACCGTGAGAATGAATTAGTATCCACAGTGGGAAACACCCACTGTGCGACCGAAGGTTCCAACACGACGAAAGAATTCCGTGTTGATGAGAGTGAACTCACGATCGAGTGCAATCGTGAGCTAAACTCCGTGGTGGCCAGTGCCCACCACGTTGCGTTAGCCATGCGCACCGGTGATAAAGACCACCGTGTCGCAGAAAAGGCGGCCGATCAGACGAGCACATCTGATCGCCAAAATTCCATGGTAGGCAGTGGCCACCATGAAGATGAGTATTCGCACACGGTGAATCGTAATCACCGTGTAGCAGTCAATCAGACGAGTGCGTCTGATTGCATGGGCAGTTCCGTCGAGACGATCAACGTCTTGACGCAAACGGAGACCGGATTAGCTACCCAGTCTCTGTTGATGGAACATCCTACAAAAGAAGGTTCGGAGGTGATGGCTCTTCCAGCGCTAAGCTGGAAGAAGTTTATGAGAAACTTGCACGATGGTCAGATCGAACAGATCTGTATTATCGTAGCAACAGATGATGTAGTGGATATTCGCTCACTAATATCCACATTACAAGTGGAAAACATTGGGAAAGAGGTTCCCAATGATCAAACCAAAGTTCAGCGCTTTGAAGCGCAGAGCTGGGAGTCGCTTAAAGCGAACTCCCCATTTTATGAGGAACTTCGGGAATACGCTGACGTATTCCCAGAAGAAGTACCTAGCGAGATCCCTAAGGATAAGGTAACTCGTCATGAGATTGATCTCGTGCCAGGCACGAAGTATTGTGTTACGCGGCAATGGCCGTTTCCGCGTGATCAGGTAAAAGCGATCGACGAGTTTTTCGAAGCTCGTCGTAAATCAGGCCAAGTGCGGGAGTCTACCTCACCGCACTCTACCCCCACCTTTTGTGTGAAGAAGTCCACAGGTGGGTGGAGAATCGTTCACGCTTACAACAAGCTGAACGCAGCGACGGTACCGGCACAGACACCGATACCGCGGAAGGATGTAATCATAGATGGCATGTGCGGGAGCACCATCTTTAGTGCTCTCGATCTAAGAGATGGATTTTATCAAATCCTAATGCGTGAGACGGATATCCCTCTCACGGCGGTAAGCACCCCAAGCGGCATGCTTTGGGAGTGGCTTGTTATGCCGCAGGGGCTTCGAAATGCCCCTGCTACGTTTAACAGATGCGTAACGCATCTATTACGCCCGGTGCGAGAATTCGCACCGAGTTATTTCGATGATGTGTTCATCCATAGTAAGGGTGAACACGATAAAAGCGATGTAGATGTCCATAGGAGCATCTACGTCGAGTCTAGAGCTTATGCGTAAGCATAATCTATATGCAAATCTGAAGAAGTGCACCTTTGGTGCACCTGAGATACCCGTTCTTGGATGTTTTGTGGGCAAGAACGGGGTGCGTCCTGATCCAGAAACGATCAGGGTGATCGTTGAATGGCCTACGTCAAACAACGTTAAGGAACTTCGAAAGTTCCTTGGGTTGGCAACATATTTGCACAAGTATTCGTGCAACTATGCTGGGTTATTACGACCTCTTTCTCAATTACTTAAGAAATATGACGAATGGCATTGGGATACCCAATGCCAAGATGCTTTTGATGCAGTCAAATAAAGCTTGACTGAAGCGCCTGTCTTGGACATAGCCGATAACGAGCGTCCGTTCCACGTCGTTTGCGACGCGAGCGATTTCGCTATCGGCTGTGCTTTGATGCAGCGTGATCACGATGATCGTGATCGCGTAATCTGCTAGCAATCGCGTCAGTTGCGCCCAGCCGAGCGCAACTATCCAGTGCATGACAAGGTACTCCTTGCCATGAAGTATGCACTGGCTAAGTTTCGGATCTATCTATTGTGAGATAGACCGTTTGTGGTTTACACGGACCATGCGTCGCTACGCACGGCCGTGAATTCACCACACATTTCTCAAAGAATGGATCGATGGCTGTCATTCTTTGCTGAATACAACTTTACGGTTGAATACAAACCCGGAAAGTTGAACGTGATAGTGTATGCGCTATCACGAAGGCCCGATTACGAGACGAAACCGTCCGTAACCGAAGGTGCCATTGCAAACGCGATCCGTTGCACTGCTTTGTCGTCGTCAATTATACGACAAGTACTCGAGGCGTACAAAACAGACGAGGAGACACGTCTGTTGACTGATTACTTACGTAATCAATCAAGTGAGAAACGCGACGAACTCCCAGAGTTTCTCCGCGCTTGCGTGCATCGATATCGACTGCACGATGGTCTGCTGCTTTACAGCACAGACCAAAAAGATGAAAGTCGCAGCGTCGTTCCAAACGACGATGATCTCAAACATCAAATTATGTTTGAGTATCATGATGCACCGATTTCGGGGCATCAAGGTCGAGAGAAGACATACGATTCTCTCGCACGTGACTTTTACTGGCGAAACCAGTACAAGTGGGTACGACAATACGTACGCGCTTGCGAGATTTGCCAGCGCGTTAAGCCTGCGCAGTCTGCACAGGCTCCGCTGTAATCTCTGCCGGCTCCGACAGAGTGTTGGAAGTCCATTTCAATGGACTTCGTATTCGGTCTTCCACCCGACAATAGTCGGAAGACTGGAATAGTGGTCTTTGTAGACCGTTTCAGTAAGATGGTACATCTTACTGCAGTATCAGCGAACGTAACCGCCGCTCAAACAGCGCGGATATTCGTTGATACGGTATTCCGTTTGCACGGAATGCCGGAAGACATTGTCTCGGATAGAGATCCGAGATTTACAGGACGTTTCTGGCAAGAAACGTTATCATTGTTGGGAACCCAGTTGAAGATGTCAACTGCGGACCATCTGGAAACGGATGGGCAGACGGAACGGGTTAACCGCGTTCTCGGAGACATGTTGCGATCATACGCACATGCCTTTGAACAGTGGAGTGACTACCTGTCACTCACTGAATTTGCGATTAACAATTCAGTGCATGATTCAACTAAGCATACAGCGTTCTACGTGAATGCCTTAAGGCATCCACGAACCCCAGCTTTACTTGGCGGTACGCCAAATCTAAGTGGGGGAGGGACCCACTCAAATTTTGAGCGAGTCAATGCGCAAGTTGCGACTGCAACTTGTGAACAAAACGATGGCCCTTCTACTCAATGTACAGTAGAAGCGGAAGCAGCTTCAATTGAAACTGAAGCTGCATACGATGAATATGTGTCTGCAGCAATGGCTGCATACAACGAGGACAATGCACCTACTGCTGATAAAGCAGTAGATGAATTCTTATTACAGCGACAAGCTGTAATACGCTATGTAAAAGATGCACTTGACTCTGCTTTTGACAAGCAGAAACAAAATGCAGATAAACAAGGAAGGAAGAACAAAACCTCCTTTCTTAAAGGTGAATTAGTATTATTAAGTAATACTAATTTGCCTACACATGCAATAAGCAACTTCCCTACACGGAAGTTGCTTCCTAAGTACATTGGACCTTTCAAGGTCCAAGAGATTCGGGGGAATGCCTAAACCTTAGACATTCCCACAACAATGCGGCTTCACCCAACATTCTATGTTGGGCGGCTCAGCCGTATCACTCGTCTTCTTCTTACGACGAGAAGCATAACAACGGAAGATGCCGTGCTTCTCCAAGTCTCCCAAGAGAGACTTGCAATCGGCCTCCAGCCGTTGCTGAGCAGAGCGGAGAGTCGTTACCTCCGCCTTCGACTGCTCGAGATCAGCCGTGCGCCGATCGAGCTCTCTCTTATAGCGAGAAAGCTCAATTTACAGAAGATCATTCTTCTGCTGGAGGGCAGTGTGCGCTCCGAGGATGTCGCGGACATCCTCGCGAAGAGACCGATATGTCTTCACACAGTGAGACATATCGCTGCTCAAGGAGGAATAACCCTCCTCGAGCTTGCGGAGCGAAGAACCATGCTCCGCAACAACAACGGCGAGGGAATTCTCAACCTCCGCCGCCCCTGATTGATAATAAGGGGAATAAGCGATATATCCTCGAGCGCTTGATCTCGAAGCGCTCTGTGCCTTCGAAGAAGGGGCAGCGTACCGAGTACATGGTACGCTGGCTGGGTTATCCCCAAGAGTTCGACTCTTGGGAGCCGATTGAGGTTCCGAGGGCCGACGCCCCAGACCTTTTGACCGAGTTTGAGAAGTAGTCTCAAACTCATAATGCGAAGTAGCATCAACAATAGGTGTTGATGCATTTAGGGCATCGATTACGCCCTGAATTTCGGCGGGTATGGAAAAACCACCGTACCCCCGCAACACCTCCTCTGATAGACGAGGAGCGCCCTGCGTACACCGCGGGAAAACGAGGTGAGAAAGGACACCACACTTTAACCATTCTTTGATGCAAGCAAAATGGATGTATTCCATTTTGCCTGTTCGTGAGTGCTTTAAAAAGCGCTCGCGCATTACGTGAACTTTATTCACGTAATCATCTGGGCTTTTGTTGTAGTTGTCAACAAAAGCATTCCAACTCTGAGTCAGGGCGTCTTTATCGTCCCTGTTCTTCCTTGACCCTTTCCGGCTCGAATAAAATCGAACCTGGAAAAAGAGGTCAATAAAGTACAGACGTCTATCGTCTGTACTTCGATCGAATCGACGTGACTGGATGTCTTCGCAGTCATCCAGCACGTTGATATCGAACAACGCATACTTTCAGTACCGTTTACGGTGACCGCCACTGTTGGGGGCAATAGCCCATCCAGGGGTCCAAAACCCCACTCTGTACGGAACATGCGGTTCCGTACGATGATACGCTTCGGAAGCGGCAGGCGCCGCTTCTGTTTGAGCTCTTTTAGCAGGCGTAACACCGCCTGCTTCAACACCACGCGCCGGGGTTAAATCACCCCGACGTGGAGACGTACTTGGTCCAGGTGGGGCTCTGCGTTCCCGCAACCACCTGTGATAATCATTGTCGCTGTCAGCTATGACAGCGACACCAGAGTCGTCATCGCTGTTAGGCGATGAGCACCTAGAGAGTTTCGACTCGCTAGATCCTTTAGTGGGGACATCTGTATCCCCATCACTTTGTTCGGAGTCAGAACTCCCGAACATGGCCCTCTTGGCAACACGCCATTCGGAAGTTGCCATTGTGCGAGATGTTGCATTAGCAACATCTCCCTGTTTCTTGCCAGATGCCGCCTTAGCAGCATCTGTGGTCGAAGACGGTACGTCTTCCGACCTTTGCGTAGTTGACGCTGCTAATGCAGCGTCACCGTTGTCACTCAACACCTCAGCACCTAGTGCTGAGGCGGAGGAAGAAGCTCCTTCAATGTTTTCAGCAGCGCTCCTTAGAGCCCCGCCGCCGTGTGCTTTGACCATCGAGTCGATGGTCAATCAGTTGGTGAATGAGAAAATTCTGACCAACAAGTGCCACCATGATTGGCCAAAATAAGAATTATTATTGGCCAACCACCTTAAGTGGGGGGTGATGTAATGGGGTGCCATTACATAATTGATATTCAAGTTAGAATATCACAGTTTAATTTCAGACGCGTTGTCTGAAATTTAAATAAGAGATTATAAGTTATTATAATCTAAGAAGGAAAAGTCGATTCGGTATAAATACCGAATCTTGCAGGTTAACTAATAGTACAGTTAGTTAAAGACTTGATATTATTATATTAATTAGTTAGTTACTATACTATTATCCTCTAAACCACCCATTAAATAAACACTCTTAATTTTGCGTTCTAATAGACAAGTAGATATTTATATATTTACTTTTAGTATAGGATTAGTTGTTACCAACTAATCCTGCCCTTATTGTATTGCGCGCTTCCTCACAAAATACAGTGTAAGCCTGTAACAGTATCAGTCCTGTTCCAGGAATAGGGGTGCTGATCACCTGGCGTTTCTGGCCATGTGGGGTCAGATTGGATCGATGATTACGGATCGGGTTTGCTGTAGGATAATGGTTGGTAAGACCTATTGGCTGGCTGATAATTGTTCGTTATCAGCCTTTATCTGAGCTGATCCGATCCAAATACGACGAAGAAAAAGTTACGTAATGGCCACCACTAGATCGCAAATCGATCGGTTAACCGATCGCAAGAATGTTTGAGCGAGGATACTTTAGTACCTACGAATTGAACGGATCCTGTTGGCTCAGAACGATGGAGGGTAGATCATTGATCTGGAGGCTTATTTGTGTAGAGATCTGGGTAAGCTGGATCAAGATCGGGTGGAAGATTACGCCAAGATACCACAAACCTTTGAAGTGGATAAAAACGGCCTTCTGTTTTTATTTCAAGAGTTGGAACAAATTGACGCAATCGAGGTCGATCGGCAAAATTGGTTCTTACGGAGACGCTCCAACCCGATGGCCACTCATAATTATTAACTTATAATGGAGGGAGGACATCAAAGAATCGACCGAACGTACGATCCGATCTCCCATTCATTGGATGTGAGTTACCTCCAAGGCTACGTCAGGAGTTGTAGAAATTGCGAGACGGGGAAGAGTCTGCCAACTGTCCGCTCGACGCTACGTCGGCAGTTGTAGAGATAGCGAGGAAGGGTACGCCAACTTTCCTAGCAGATCGCAAGAAATTTTTTTAAGCTACCTGGATCACATCCCATATCTGCCCCGATATATACTGAGCTTCTGATCTGGACCATCTCATTGTTGATTTCGTGATTGCGAGGGCAGGATCTACCCGCACCGCCCAGCAAGTCGACCAAAGTTATGAGAATACGTTTTCAGGCGATTCGGGATGAACGCGTTGATATGTCACACTCGGGAGCCGGTGTGAGGATGGCGTACAAGCAGCAAGCCAACGCCAATAGGTAGCGAATCGTCCAAACCCTCATGAGAGCATTCTAGATATACGTGGCCGATCCTAAACAACATGATTAAGATAAACACGCTGAAAGATTGGTGTTCGATCTTTCTGTCGATTCAAGTAGATAGCCCGTTTTTCTTAGCATATAGATGGGATTCAAATCTATCTTCAAGACGACGATTTCGGTCGGATCTACCATAGATCACGATCGAGACGCTACGCAATGGAGAATGAAAAGTAAACAAAATTGCCAACACGTTCAAAGGAAAACGAATTAGCGACTTGGACGATCGATCGAACGTTGGGCGATGTGACCAACGATGGCTTGGCGTGACCTCACCGTAATTGAGCCGGGACCAAGGGTCTGGCTCTACCTGGATCTATACGCAAGGAAACTATCTCATTTGTGGCCGGTCCGTTAAGAGTCGCCGATCGGATAGAAGACCATGCTGCCTGGCTCCTTACAGCTACAGACTGGAATGTATTCCCAGTCAATCACGTTTCAAATGTAAGTTGAAGGAATACCACGATCAGCCAAAGCCAGGACGCGTTGTAGAAGAGGGCAAACGGTTTGATTATGATGAAGTCATATTACCTGAAGATAGATGGGAAGGGCCACTGGATGTTGCGGTTTAGCGAATCGGTGACTTCTGATTGGGCAGAAAGACACGGTACGGTCGAGTTCATCGTGAGTTTTTCACGCATTAGAAAGGATACAGCGAACCGACTTGGATCGATGAGTGTGATCTCAATCTTGGAGCCTGTTCGGGTACTTTGTACGTGAGCGCTAAAGTCGCAACAGGTTCCAATTAATCAAGACGCATGAAGAAAATGATTTAACCTTGCTGTAGAAGTCAGTTGAGTGGCCCATTAGAGAGAGGATCGGCACCACTCCGATCTCGATATACAGAAGTTTACCAATTAGAGTGAAGAACAGACAACGATACCTCTCAGAAGTTGGACCTTTCAGATATTTTGAATTTGTGTGACTATGTTCAGATCCATGACATGAGACTTTTGAATCTATAGAGTGACTTTCTATTGGAGATAATTTGAATATCGAATTTACGTAAGATCGGATCGGTTTTTATTGAAGTTTAAAGGAACGACTATGCCTAAGTATGGAGCCAATCACTTGCTTACCTCGACTGTGGGGTACACGAAGAGTTAGATGATCATCCGGACGATCTCGAATCTGGTTCCGCTACAGCTCTTGTCGGTTAACATCGGCCAAATCTACTTGGAAAGTGCAGATTGGGAACTGACACGCGTTCCCGGCTACCAACCTCCTTCCTCGGGCACGTTTTCTCAAATCGAGGGCGGGCCGTGCGGAGGACAATGGGATAGAGGAAAGATATCCAGGAACTCACCAGCCTGGATGCAAGGCAAGACATATCCGCAAATTCAAACCCATGTCTCTGCAGCCCGGCTGCGACGACGCTTGTGGTTGTTGATGAAAGTTACTAGACTGGATCGAGCTTCTGAATTTCTGGTGAGATCTTCAAGAAATGTGTTGACTCCCAAAACCCCGGAATCAAGGACTGGAGGGCGTGCTCATTGTCAAGAAATAAAGTAACTCTTAGTTCGATGCAACTGGAGACAATAAGTAGATCTCGGTTGAAATACGAATGAAGCGGTCTATGATGCAGCCCTTGTCTGAGGGTTGATCGGATCGGGTGATCGATGCATGGATCTAGTCAAGAGATGATAGGGTGAAGGTGATCGATGTATCAATCAGTGAAAAGATGATCAGTTGATGAGAACGATCAAATTGATATTATCAACAAGATATGACGGTCGACCCAGTGTTGATGGCCGATCGAATTGCCTGATACGATCTGGGACCGCGTAGCGGATTGGTTCAATTAATCGTCGTCATGCTTGTATATCGGCCAATGGATCCGACTGACTGTGTCATCAAAGGAGACATGATCCATCCAAGATCGATCAAATAGTTGCAAAAGGTATTCTGACCAATTATGTGATAGAAGATGTTGATTTGGTGTCGTGTACAAAGAAGAAGATTATCTCAATATCAGAGTTGTTTGCTACCCCCAAACCAAAAGAGTCGCGGTGTGTTGTACTTTTGGTATTGGGAACGAAGGGCTAACTAAGTCCCTTCCATTCAATATATTCCCGGATTAGAGAGCATAAGGCGACTAAAGTCCACCGACGAGATTTGTTCTGGAAACATGCAGATTGTCTACGTTTAATACGGAACTTATTGGAAAGTTTGTTTGGAGTTGATAATTGTTTTTCTGTAGAGGATAAATCGTGGCTAAAGTGGAGTTTATGGTGTGTTTTGGATTGTCTCCCATGTTTTGGTCTGACCCAACCTCTTGATTGGAGTCGTTTTTGGTACTTGATTTAAAAGTACCGAACCTAACCAGTACCCCGATGAAGAGTTTCTGACGTGTACTATCCTAGGTGCATATCTGACCTGATCATAAAGATCCTTCATTACCAACGTACACCTCGTGAATGTAACCACCAGACTCAATGGGTACACAAGGAGAGACAGAAGATCATCAAAGCCTTCCCGATTATGAAAAGATCATGACGATCATATGGATATCACCGTGATTCTATAAAGATCTTCCTTGCCAAATGGAGAATGCTTTATATTCTTGGGGGAATTGGGATAATTCAGTTCTTCCGAATACTAAAAGAAGTGATGATCGATCAAATATATCTGTGTCAGACCAATATTAATGATAAAACTACCCCCTCCCGCGTGGCTCCAATCGGAGCTGGATCGGGTTATAGTAATATTATAATAGCCCGATCTGGTTTGGTGGAATACCAATCTGAATAAAAGATAAATGTACTCACCTTGAGGATCCGATGAGAGCCAGATCGGGTTATAATAAAATTTTACTGTAATAACATGGGTATGGACCGGGAATTGGATCCCAATCCGATGCATTTCGAAAAGCACTAAAAAAGAAATAAAAACATGAGGAAGATTGGGATGTTTTTCTTAAGAAGTCTGCCGAGGTCAAGCTGAGGGTGTGGGATCACGATAGAGAGGAGGAAGACTTCGAGAATATAGGAGCGATTTCTGATCTTGATCGAAAGAGGACGTTCTACCTGCGCGAGTAGGCTGAATATTGAAATAGAACCCTGTGATGATTATCATTTACCCCAAGCTTCTCGGTGAATTGATGCGCTGATAAAGACCGGTAAATGCCTGGAAGGGATTATAGACCTATTAGGTAGTTGGGATCAATCCGGGAGCCTGCGATCTAAGCACGCTGTTCGATCTGGATCGTCAAGCATTGAAAAGGTATTTTTACACTTCACGATGATTTGGTGCCAATATTTGAGGCGATCCACCCTGAAGTATCAACGCCCTCTACCGAATCCCACCGATTGCAGCCGACCTAGAAGATATTACTGATCGCCGATCGGAAGTCTGAAGATAGCGGACTCGCATTCGTACAAGCCCGTCCATCCAAAGATGTACCCATGGAATCATATTTTGAATTACACGCATGAGACGCTAGAGACGACGGTAACAGTGCCGATCACCTTCCGTCATGCTATGGACGAGGGTAGCAGTACCGAACACCTTTGGTTATGTTAAAAAAGCCTGATCGGAACAAGAAATGGATCGACATCAACACTAGGCTATATCAAAAGCCGATCGGAAGCAGATATTCCATCTTAAAATGTAAAAGATGCTCCTAGTATCCGCAAACATATTCAGACGATGTATGTGTCGATGGTGGAGTGTTTTCTCGAAGATTATTGCTGTAACGGGGTTACATTCGGGCTACATTGAGTGTTGGTCTACATGAGTACACCACGGTTGAGGTCAGTATTGGCCGGGTTGAAAGGTTTCGAACCTTTGGTTATTTTAACCAATCAGGGCAGGGGACCTTGGTGTGGTGGTGTGTCAGCCATCCACGTGTCAGTACACAGGTGTGTACACTACATTTTAGCTAGGTACGAATTAGGAATATTCTACTTAGTGTTACATATAGTTTATATTAGTTTAAATTAATTTAGGCTAATTACATATTAAATATATTCAGTTTACATTTCACTCTAAAGTTCAGGCGCGCGACCGGGCGTGGTCGCGCGCGCAGTGAGTGCCGTAGGTAAGAGGGAGCCCTCCCTTTACCTACACCCTTAGTAAGGGAGCCTTGCCGTAAAGGTATTAGCGGATATCCTTGTCGTTAAGGCATTAGCGGAGCTAGGCGCACGACCACGCCCGGTCGCTTGCGCGGTGAGTATGGTAGCCCAAGGGAGTTCTCCCTTACGCTACCTCCCTTTATAAGGGAAGCCTTGTTACAAGGGGTTAGCGAAAACTATCTGTAAACCACCCCGGGAATCTTGGCCCCGAGTAGGAGAGATCTCTCCTACTAAGCCCTTTTATAAGGGCGTATCGGCTAAGTAGCGGCGAAAGGCGCTTAAAGAAAAGTCTTCCTCTGTGAGCTAGCCGCACCGTGCGTGTACGCACCCGACTACATCTGGTAGCAGTTGTAGTCAATCCAACACCTGTGTTGGTGATCAGCATCCTCTGCAAGGGATGGATCTGGACGATTGGGGTAAGCTAACCCCCGTCCAACAGGAAGCCTTTAAACGGCTGTTACCCATATTGGGTGAGGATGTCATGCGCCATCTAGTCAAGCAGGGCCTCGATGCCGTGCGTGAAAGGGTTAATTCCCTTATCGCACATGGGGGGGAGTCTTCGCGGGAGTTATCCCGCGTCTACGGGGATGCGCCCGCCGATGTCCTTTAAGATAAAGGAATCCACCGGTGAGAAAGGTGAAAACCTTTATGTGTGGCTTCGAGAGGTTGAAACCGCATTCGCCACCGCGAAAGTGATCGAGGATCACCTGCAAGTGGGACTTGCACTGACCCATCTTACGGGCAAAGCCCGTACATGGGCGTTTACGTGTCAGGATTCGGTCACGACCGTGTTCCCGAACTGGGGAGTCCTTAAGCAAAAGCTTATGGACAGGTATTCAACGCCTGATCTGGTTCTCCAGAATCAGCTGGCGTTTTTGAGGTGCCGTCTGGGCACTAGGGACTTGGAGACATATCTCCAAGGACTGAAGACCCTGTTGGCAGGGATGTACGCGAAAGCGTATTCGGACGATGTGTCCATCCCAGTCTGCATGGTAGGCCTGAAAGAAGGGCCAGCACGTTCGGAACTGTTCCGCTGCCGACCCCAATCCCTGGGGGAGGCGTTTAAGATGGCGTTTAACGCCGAGAGGAACTTTCGTTCCTCTAAGGTGGGTCCTGAACCCATGGACCTGAGTCAGGTCGAAGTGGAGGGGAAACCTTCCGCTAAGAGTCACTCTGACTCTTTTTCGCAGAGCTTCGGGGCGGAGCTCTTAGCTATGTTGCAGCGGCGTGGGCCGCTAAGGTGCTTCCTATGTGGAAGCGTGGATCATCTGCGGAACAGATGTCCACAAAATCCCCAGCGAGATAGTCGCTGGAAGGGGCCGAGGGCGGCAAGAAGGCCCTCTCCCAAGCCGTCGGGAAACAGCGGCTCCCAATAGGTGCGGGGCGCCTTACTGTGGGACCCCTCAGTGCTGTTAATCCCCAGGGTAGGGGAAGACAGCACAAATCCCCGAGGGAAGCGGTGTTTTCTAGCACCGAGTTGGTGTACCAGCCAGGTTTGCTGGTAGTCCTTACGGACGTGAAGGCTTTGATAAGCCTTGGAGAGTCTTGATAGACTCTGGAGCGTCTGAAAATTATATTAGACGGACTTCTGTTGAGAAGAGTCGGCTGTATGCCGAGGCCCTAGAGGGACGTTCTCGTGACGTTGTCACGGCCCGTCTAGAGACGGGCGTATAGGTTTCTGTACCCAATGTCCCGATTGACCTTAAGCTGAAGTTTGCAAACTTCGATAGCTAAGAACGTTGCCTGAGTCCTGGATTTGGACTCATTCTGGGCATGAAGTGGCTGGAACGCCACGGGCCATGGATAGACTGGAAGTCTAAGCTAATTGGATCAACGCACCCGCGATAGGGAGAAGCATTGGCGAGTCATGAACCCGCCTTTGCTCGATCGCAAAAGCGATTCTGGCGTGAGATGCCAGAAATTGGGATGTCTGAAATGATCATTCCCAATGGCGTTAAGGAAGAGTTCCTTAACGAGGGGGATTCGGCGGTTAATCCCCACGCCGTGAACGGCGAGACTGGTGAGTTACCTGTGGTAACTCCAGTGGTAGGGGTAGAGACCCCTGTGGTTAAGCGCGAGGCGCTTCCAAGCGAAGAGACCCGAAGTTTGTCTCTTTCGCACGTCGGAAATGATTCCGACTACGCCGTTATATGTGGGACCCGCGAGTCACCGGTGGTAGAGGTAGAGACCTCTGTGGATAGGCGCGTGGCGCTTCCAATAGATGGGGCAATTGACTCCCCCCCCCATCTGGGTCTCGGGGTGAGTCCCGAGGCCAGTAGTCAGCAGTCCTATCGGATTCTGAATAGTGTGACAGGTATTGTCACATAAGGCGTAAGCCTTGAACGGTTGCCTGGGGTAGGCGAACTGTTGTCGTTGGAGGAGATGTCCTTCAACGAGTTTGAGACTGCTGTAAAAGCAGATGAAATCGACGAGGTTGTCGTATTGCGTCCGGAAGAGGAGTTGAACTCCTCATCCACGATGGACGAGTCAGTTTTGGTGAAAACCAAACAATGAACCAGCGATTTTTAATCGCTTGGTGACCCAACTCTACCGCCCTCATAGAAAGTACGCTCAGACGTACTTGGACGATATATTCGTTCATTGTCGTGCGGAAGGCGACTTGTCTGATATTCAGACGCACCTTATACACCTTCGAGCTGTGCTCGAACGTATGCGAGAGAATAAGTTATATGCAAACGCATCCAAGTGTATATTTGGTGCTGAGGAAATTCCTTTCCTCGGATGCTTCATCGGTAAGGATGGAGTGCGAGCGGATCCCGCGAAGGTGAAAGCCATTGTGGAGTGGCCTTCGCCTGTAAATCTTAGAGATTTACGGAAGTGGCTTGGATTAGCCAACTATCTCCACAAGTACAGCGAGAACTACGCTGAAATGGCGAAGCCATTAACCGACCTGCTTAAGAAGGATGTTGATTGGTGTTGGAAAACCGAACACCAAAACGCTTTTGAAGCGGTTAAGGGGAGCTTGTTAAAAGCCCCCGTTATTGCTCTCCCAAACTCTGGGAAACCATTTAGTGTCGTCTGCGACGCCTCCGATTTCGCAATCGGATGTGCTTTGTAACAAGCAGACGATGCAGGAGGGGAACGCGTAATTGCGTTTGAGTCGAGGCAGCTTAAAGCTGCGGAACGGAATTATCCCGTTCATGACAAGGAGCTACTTTCAATGAAGTATGCTCTAGTCAAATTGAGGGTTCACCTACTCGGCTCAAAGCCGTTCGTGGTTTATACTGACCACGCATCCTTACGGACAGCGACAAAGTCGCCTCATCTCTCGCAACGGATGGCCCGTTGTCTCTCCTTCTTTGCGGAGTACAACTTTGAGGTTAAGTATAAACCTGGCAAGCAGAACGTGCTTGCGGACGCGTTATCGCGTCGTCCCGATTACGCGCTCGCTCACGCGACATTCGTCACCACGTCTGTGGTGGATCTCATACGCCAGGCGTATGAGAAAGACCCACAGTGTACGGCGCTTATCAGCGCGTTGGGTGAAAAGGGTATTGGCTCGTCTGAACCAACCCTGTCAAGTCGAGCTAAAGCTCGTTTACACCGTTACAGGTACTGTGACGGTTTGCTATTTTATAGCACGAGCGCGGAGGACACTCCGCGGGTGGTATTTCCTCATGATGAGGAACTGAAGTATAGAGTCCTCTTTGAGGCACATGACGCCCCTACCGGGGGTCATTTAGGTCGGGATAAGACCTACAGCGCTTTAAGCGCTTTGTATTGGTGGCCCAATATCTATAAGTGGGTCGGTGCGTATATACGCACCTGTGAGACGTGTCAGAGGGGTAAACCCTCTGCGAGTTCAGCTGCGCCTTTGGCGAGCTTATCGGTTCCAACGGAGTGTTGGAAATCCATTAGCATGGATTTTATCTTCGGTTTTCCGAAGGATAAGGCCGGGAACACCGGCATATTGGTCTTTGTAGACCGATTGAGCAAGATGGCTCACCTGGAGGCTGTGCCAGAGTCCATAGATGGACAAGGAACAGCGAAAGTGTTCCTAGAACGTGTCTTTCGACAGCATGGTCTACCCGATTCCGTTGTGTCGGATCGGGATCCCCGTTTTACGGGACAATTCTGGGGAGCGTTGTTTAAGGTGCTAGGCACCAAGCTCCTCATGTCCACTGCGGATCATCCGCAGACGGACAGTCAGACGTAACGCGTTAATTGCGTTGTGGAGGATATTCCCCGGAGTTTATGTCCGGATTATCCAAAGAGTTGGAGTGAGATGCTTCCGATGGTTGAATTTGCTATCAACAATTCGGTACATGCATCTACGGGGTTTACCCCGTTTTACGTGAACGGATTGGTGAATCCGAGGGTTCCGTTGACTCCACGTGTGTGTGGCCCAGGGCTTGAGGGGAGTATTCCCAGATGTCAGCCCTGTATCGGTGCGAAAACACATCGATAAGTTCTTATCGACGCGCCTTAGTGTCTTACGACACGTCTGCGATGCCATGGCGGAAAGCCAAGACAATCAGAAGGAGCAAGCTGACCGCAAGGAGCGGCGTAACAAAAGGGTGTACAAAGTGGGAGAATGTGTTTTACTAAACGCTAAAAATCTTTCTACACATGCAGTTTCCAACGTGTTCGCACTAAACTGCGCCCCAGGTTTGTGGGACCCTTTAAGGTACTAGCCCGAAAGGGCTTATCGTATACCTTGGACATCCCGAAGTTGATGCGTACGCATCCAACCTTCTATGTCGGTATGCTTAAGCCATACCAGGACTCGGAGGCGGGCCCCCTCCTGGAGGGGGGTGGAAAGGCGGATAGCCGTAAGAGCCGTAAGGCACGGCAGGGCGAAGGAAGCCCGAAAGGGCTAAAATGCGACCGCAAATCTCCGCAACGATCGTCTCGAGAGAGGCAATCCGCCTCTCGAAGCGACCAGTGGCATCCCACTCGTCGCGGATCCCCTCGTGGAGATCATGGATGCGAAGGCTGTGTCGATCACAGCGCTCGCGAATCTCACGTCGCAATTGCGCGACCTCCTCCTCCAATGCTCGATGCGGAGAGTACTCCACACTTTCATGTGGAGCGGCTGATGGCGCGACGCCATCATCGGGATCAAACCCAGTATCTGGTGAAGTGGAAGGGTTATCCACACTCACAGAGTTCGTGGGAGTTCGAGACTCCCCTACGGCATGATTGCCGCGACGTCGTTGACGCTTTTGAGCGGGAGAATCCCACTGAGAGTCAACGACCAGAGGGGCATGAGAATCCCCTTCACTCCCAATAAGTGGGAGTTCGCCGGAGGCAGATGTGGCGATCACACTGTCTTCGGACACCATGGTGGAGACAGGGGCGCTGGCGTAGCGCGTGCGATACGGAGCACGTAGTTGCTCCATCGCTTTGGCTTTGGCAAATGTAAGGCGCAACACCCTCTCCACCCAAATATCTCGACGGGAATAGCTGTCATGCAGCTCATCAAAGCTGGGGAGAAGCCTCTCCCCTTCCGCTCAAGCGCGGAACTTTTTCTCTGCATCATCGGCACTTTCTCCCGGAGAAAGAACGAAAGGAGCCTCGCGGAGGTTCTCAACAGGGGCATCCTGTGCCTGCCTGTTTAAGCGCTCTCGGTACGAGACGCTAGTGAACTGCTTTTGTGTAAGCAGTTGTTGCCGGAGTTTCTCACGGCGTTCGCGTTGATACGGCTGTTCATCCACGGAGCCAGGGGTATAGGACGCTAAACTAGTCCTTACCAAACGCCTGGCCCACCTTGGAAGGTCTCGAGGACCATCAAAATTATAAGCCGCCCTTGACGGGCGTTTGGGGGCGCGTAACGCAGCCCTTAATGCCTGTGCGGCAAGTTGGGTGTCTTGAGCTGCGTCCATCTCATTAGTGACGATCGCCTTTGGCGATTCGGATGTATCATCCGATATGGGAAGGGGTGCCGCACTGGTTAGTGCATTTTCCTCTCGTGTGGGGAATGGATTAGGCTGTCGACAACTCCTTTCGGCGCTGTCGGAGCGGATCACCATTGGGGAGGTATCCCCAAAGGCATCCACCTCCGAGTTTTCGGAGTAGTCTACCTCTTCTAGAGGAGACGCCATAGCACCACTGGAGGTGTACATATGGATGGCCAGAGGAACTGGCGTTGGAGTTCTCCAACAAGATTTTGATTATTGCGTAAGCAATAGTCTTGATGGGGGAGGATGTAACGGGGTTACATTCGGGTTACATTGAGTGTTGGTGTACATGAGTACACCACGGTTGAGGTCAGTATTGGCCGGGTTGAAAGGTTTCGAACCTTTGGTTATCTTAACCAATCAGGGCAGGGGCCCTTGGTGTGGTGGTGTGTCAGCCATCCACGTGTCAGTACACAGGTGTGTACACTACATTTTAGCTAGGTACGAATTAGGAATATTCTACTTAGTATTACATATAGTTTATATTAGTTTAAATTAATTTAGGCTAATTACATATTAAATATATTCAGTTTACATTTAACTCTAAAGTGCAGGCGCGCGACCACGCCCGGTCGCGCGCGCAGTGAGTGCCGTAGGTAAGAGGGAGCCCTCCCTTTACCTACACCCTTAGTAAGGGAGCCTTGCCGTTAAGGCATTAGCGGATATCCTTGTCGTTAAGGCATTAGCGGAGCTAGGCGCACGACCACGCCCGGTCGCTTGCGCGGTGAGTATTATACCCCAAGGGAGTTCTCCCTTACGCTACCTCCCTTTATAAGGGAAGTCTTGTTACAAGGGGTTAGCGAAAACTATCTGTAAACCACCCCGGGAATCTTGGCCCCGAGTAGGAGAGCTCTCTCCTACTAAGCCTTTTTATAAGGGCGTATCGGCTAAGTAGCGGCGAACGCCGCTTAAAGCAAAGTCTTCCTCTGTGAGCTAGCCGCACCGTGCGTGTACGCACCCGGCTACAATTGCCGATTCGAACAGTGCCAAGGTCGGATTGGAGCCGATCAGATCGACGCCGATGGAATCAAACCGAACCGGATCAGATACAGACTGAACCGCTCAGATCACCTCCCAATGACCAGCAGATGTGGAATGGAACTAGTCATATGTGACCGTACGACAGAAAAGATGGCTCGAACAGTTTCGCAAGTCGATCGGGGGATAGATCAGAGCCCCACACTAAATCCCCATCCATTGGTGAAGTAAGGATAAAGTCGGTCAAGATCGTCCAAAGAACATCCTACTTAAATCTAGGGGGCGAAATATGGTTTCCACTAATCCATAAGTTGCTGATGTGGTGGAGTCAATTCAAAATCGAACACCGACGTGTCCGGAACTCGGCCACTATCGTACCCAGCCGACCAACTTACCCCGCGAACCATCGCCTGTATGCCGATCGGGTGACAGATCAGCACTGCAGGACGCCTGGTCCGATTTATCTTCTGAGTTCTCACCTTGTGTACCCATTTGTATGGGTGGTAACACACTCGGTGGACCGTCGTGCAGTATGAGTCTTGATAAGTACCGATATGGAGGGTATTATTTCTGGGGTAACTTGTACCAAAAACCAACGAAAGATAATCCAAATGAACCGATAGGCAAATGGAGCGGAAATCTTCACTCCAAATGCAAAGAAAACTGGGGCAGACCGCGCGCAGAAGTGTGGAGACCCAGCCAATAGAAATTTGGTGCGGACCGCGAGGCGGTGCGTGGACCCAACCAATAATCTGGGTAAGATCGATATACGCGATGTGGGGTCCCATCCAATACAAATGATGATAATAAGTTCCAAACGTGTGGGCTTGAGGGGTGAGTGAACGTAAAGGAGCGCTTCCCGTCGTGGGAATTCCGTAAGACTTATGCGTGTCTTGCCGGGGAAAGATGAGCTAGAGTGGACCGTGTTAACCCTCTGCTCCCGATAAGTCCGCGGTAGGAGCGGCGACTTATGCGAACCAAAGAAAAACGAACACTATTTAATATCCAATTAAAAGCCAATATGTAAACTACATGTGACTCACCTTAAATCTGCGTACCTAACACTCCAGACACACTATTGGCCCAAAATACTCCCCTCTTTCAGCCAACAGATCCTCCAACTTGATCAAGGGTACACTGGTACGTGCTAGTCAAAAATTTTCATCTGCACTTCACCACCTGAGTCTGGTCGCAGCCGCACAACGGTAGCGGCACGATCTCACGAACACTCTCCAATTTCATGCATCCATACGAGTACATTCCACCAGGTAATTCCACTTGATCTCCAATCGCCACATTTCTTCCTTAGCACTTGTCTTCGTAGGCGATTGGTGTTCGCACTCTCTCCACATATTCTCGTCCCTAGCCGATCTGACCATTATGACAACTCGGGAGATACTCAGATTGTCAGTGAACAAGATGAGCACCGAGTCGAGGTCGATCGGCTTCAGAAAATAATCGATGCTCTCCAACAGTAGTTAAAAGTCGAACGCCAGAAGCGGACCATGGTCGACGCCACATTCAGAGGCTTTTCCAAGACGTAAAGCAGTTCTCTAGACAGGTTAAGGCCGTAAAAGACGATAGTGCACTCTTGACAGCTGAGAATAAGCGTCTCAGGGCCTTGGTGCCGCAGCAAACCAAGAAAGGTATGTCCATTTACCGTTAACTCCACCTTGAGCCGGTTCTCGCTTTCTTCTGTATGTAGTCAATTACCAATCGATATCGTCCAAAACGTGAACACGCTGCTTGATGCCGACTGATAGATGCACAATTACTTCGATCGGCTCCGACCGGTGTTGGAGGGGCTGATCCGCGCTCGTCATGATATGTGTCGCTTCAAGATCTTCAGATCGCATATCCAAGAGCAGCTCGCGCTGATCACTCGGCAGAGTTCCGAGAATCAGCCCGACCGATCGTTTCTGTACTCACAACAGCGCGACTTGGATAGGCAGATCGCCGAGTTGCAACTCACAATAGAAGATTACACCGAAAGAGTTGACGCCTCCCAAGATCCGCTCTGCGTTTGGACCCAAGAGTCGAATCGTCTCTGGGGAAACATTCACCGGTGCCGCGATGATCTGACTACGCTGCTGTCCAATTCGTCACTCTCTATCTCCATTCCCTGCGGAGAAGCCTCGAGCGCCCTCGCGGGTCCGCAGTCGAATTTCGTTGGCAACATTTCCAAATCGAGCTCGGGTGGAATTTATCGCCATTCATTGGCTGAAATTCCGCCCCTCAAAATTTGCAAGCACAGTAAAAAACGCAAGGACGAGGCGAGAGGCGCGAGGGCGCGGGGCGTAGCGGACGATCCAGACTACGAAGAGAAGCCAGCATCGCCGCAAAAGAGGTCCAAGACACTGGCAAAGCCTTCAAGCGCAACAGCGGATCCAACTGCACCCATCCAAGCCACGAAAATTCAAGCGCCCTCGACCCCAAATACTGTTCGGCTCAAGCTAACATCAGCCTCGCCTGGAGAGGATTTCGAGCGTGGATCGATGGCTTCGGATGAGCTACTTCTCGCTCTATCTCCATCTCGATCCACCCAGCATCGTCGTTCCAATGCCGCAGTTGAAACGCCAGCGCTAGAGGCCAACCAAGTGGTGCACCAGAAGGGCGACAACGTTGAAGAAGTATCCGAAGCGGCTGGCAAGGCGCACCTGCCAGACGACCAACGCCCAGATTGGTTCGCGAATCCGGGCAGGTGTGGCAAGATCGAGAAGGTCGTCGATATGCGTACGTCATCCATCGGTGGTGGCAAGCAGAGGGACATTCGCGAGTTCTGCTGCCCTACCCTCTCGAAGACTTTAATCAAGCAATTCCACGAAAAGATAGCGATGCATTACTATATGACAGGAACCTCGTTTGTTCGGATCGAGGAGCCGTATCTACTTGAAGCCGTTCAGCTCATCCGCCCAATGATCACGCTTCCCACTCGAAAGGATATGGCTAAAAACGGTTGGACGAGTGCTATAAGGCCGTCAAAAAGTGAGTGGATGAGCACCTGCGCCACTCACCCTATAATTGATTAACCAGGGACGCATGTTCGAATGTCAAACACGAGCCTGTGATCAACTACATGCTAGTTTCGCCCAAGTACTCGCTGTTCTTGGAGAGTAATCCTACGGGTGAGCAGGCTGACACGGCTCCGTTCCTAGCTGCTGATTTGATTCGCGTCATCACGTCGGTTACTGGTGAGGTGTCCGGCGTGGTTATGGACAACACAAGCGCAAACAAAGCTGCCTGGCAAATCCTGAGGGTAGAGTTCTCTGATAAGTTCTTCCAAGTTTGCGCTTCGCATGGTCTGCACCTTTTCGTCAAGGATGTGTTCGCAGCCACGAAGGCTAAGTGTGGCCGGGAATTTGCCGAGTACCCGGACGGCTATCCGTTCGAGAATCTGCTGGCATTCACGACCGAATGCAAGGAGGTTTTCAAAATTATCAAGAACCATCATGTGAGTAAGGGACTGCTTAAGGCGATGCTTGCTGCTGCGAGGCTCCCTGACTTGGTCCACGCAGCGCCGACGCGCTGGGGCACCCTACAAGGCATGTTCGGAAACATTCTAGCTGCTGAAAAAGCTCTACATGCTCTTGCCAACGCTCGCGACTTCGTGACAGATACGGCTAAGCAGAAGGATTTGAAAATTTAGATCAAATACACGATCAGCCGGCCCGATTTTGTTCTCATGCTGCAGAAATGCTTAGCCATTCTGAATCCTCTCGACGCCGCCATCGTCTACTATCAAATAGACTCGGTGCCGGTCTCGTAAGTTTACCTGACGTTCGCCAAGATACTTCCCGAGGGCATCAACATCATTCCGTCGATTGCTCGACAGGAGCGCGAGTACCTGTTAATGCTGAACCAGATTCGCTTCGATTTCATGTACGGAAAAGCGCACGGGATCGGTTACGTGCTGGATCCGCGCTTCCTTGGTTATGGTATGCCGAAAGCGTTGCGTAACCTGATCGAGAACCATATTTACACGAGCTGCTCTGACGACAATACGCAAGAAGCCTTTATACGCAGTACACTGCGTTTCGAATTTTTGCCTTGCAAATGAAGTCGGCGGCGAGCGTTGAGTTCCGTATGCTAGGGGGGAGGAAAGTGTCCATCCTGGATTGGTGGCTCGCCCAAGGCAACAAGTGGCCCACCATGCAGCACCTCGCATTGCGCGTTTTTTCAATGGCTGCATCAACGGCATCATCCGAGCGACACTTCTCGACGATGGGTTTCGTGCACTCGAGGCTTCAAAACAGCCTGTAAGACGAAGCTGTGAAGAAGCTGGTATACATTAAGACGAACAACAGGCAGTCCACCCAGCAGGTCCAAGACGACGCGATTAGCGACTCCGACAATGATGTATGTGCCTGTTGATAGGCTGTGACATTAGTGGTGTCTAAAAAAACCAAGTGATTTTTAGTGGTTAATTGGTATTAAAACCATAAAAACACTTTTCCACCGGCGGTTCCCACAAAATATGCGAGAAACACTCACCCTTCTCTTTGTATTGGATTTATTCTTTTGTACGCACCACTAAATATCTACAAAAACGATGCGAACTGGGACCAGTCATCCTAACCGGTAGCTCGCACTTCAACGTCGACGATTGGCCATGAGTCCTACCGCGACGGCGATTCTCGTCTTTAAAGTCGTGACAATCCATCGCGACGACGGTCCTGACGCGGCTATCGCTTGTACCCGATTTTCAACGCAGGAACAAGATGAAAAGCACGGGCAACCTGTCCGTCTTGCCCTGTGTCTTTCTCTACGCGAATTGCTACTAGCTATGCTGGTATAATTTTGCCGTGGACCTTGTGATTTCGCTCTTTCTCACGTCTTTGCTTGGTGTCGTTGTGGGTGGCGTGGCAACACGCACCACGTGCGGCGCATTAACCTGCTCTCGATCCTTGTCATGGCACTCGAGACGATTTATGGGCGTCTTGGCCTTACGTGGGTAGACACACCACGATCGATCGTCCACGAGTACACCGCTCGGGATCCTCGTGATCTTTTCGTCCGTGGGTTTTTCTATGCGTCCCCCTTGGCAACGAATCGCGATGTCATTCGAACGAAGACGTCGTCGTCCATGCCGTTTACCATGGGCGTTGTCAATGTCCTGAGTAGCGGGAGCTGGGTAATCTTTGGCATCTTGATTATAGATATTTTCATTGTCATCCCAAACGCATGTGGTGCGGTCTTAGGCATGATCCAACTAATTCTCACATTTATCTATATCCACGCCAAGCGCCGTCGGACGAGCGGATCTCGTCTCCCCCGAACGAGCACGGTACTGTTTTGGGCACTGCAAAAGTAATATTTATGAAGCCATCAGCTTTACGAGACTTTATACCCCTACACACTAACCAACCGTGTCGTCGTCCCTTTTTCTGTCGTGTACAGATGGTAAGAAACTGGTTTTTTCATATGTTTTAAGCTAACTCCTCATTTAAGAGGAAATATACTTTCGGATTTTCCATCAGTTATTGTAAAAAACGTCAGTGGACGTAGTAAGGTCGAAAAAGACATTTGGAGTTTTGTCCCATGAATATCATCCGTTCTGAAAGTTTGTCAATCTACGCGTGTGTGCAGCATGGTGTTAGGCAGAAAACAAATTTCAAGTAGTGCGCGATTATTGTGGCCATTTATGCATTTTTGGTACTTTAGGATTTTATCTTTATATTAAGTTTTAGGTTAGGTTCTTAAGTACGCATTTATAATTAGTATATCTTTTACCTTTTAAGTCGCATTACATACTGCCCTCGTGTGCATCTAACCTGATCAGGTGGGGCGTGCTTCTTTCAGAGAAACTTCCATTCCAACGACAGTCAGGCGCTAACGGTCTGAACTGCCATTAAGGAAAGTTACACGTGCCCCCAACTCGTGTCAACTTCCGACAGGTTATGAGCCCAAGGGACACGTGGGCACGAAAGCGTATACAAAGTTTAAGATATCCCTCGAGTTGCGTTCTTGGCGTTGCGATTACGTCGGGACGGTCTCCTGGATTAATTAGAGTTGTTTTTAATTGAAGTCGACTGTTGCGCTGGTGATTGCGCTATTGTCGCGGTTAATTGTTTGGTTCAGCGTTTTTTT
>CM047589.1:1720144-1751763 GCA_026184515.1 Peronosclerospora sorghi | reverse complement strand
AAAAAAACAGCAATAGAATCGATTATGGTTTTGTTCACTTCAGAGTTCACAAATACCAGTGTTGTCACTTTGATTGGGACAAAAGGAATTTAGCTCACTATCTATTTTAGTCTCAGGACATATTTTCAAAACCCAGGAACAGATCCGGACACACGATTTTGTTTGTCAACATACACCAATCACCGTCGCCCCGACTGCGTGACTTCCAAAACCCCGATAAGTGTCAATTTTAAATCTAGTTTCCCCGTGCCATGTAAATCAATTTTGCGGTTGTAAATAGCAACGCGTTGAGACGTCCAAACGTCACCTAGCACCTACCCTGTGGCGCAGTGGTTAAGGCCCCACCACGGGACCGGGAGTTCGCGGGCTCGAATCCCGCAGTGGACAAGAATCCCGCAGTGGACAAGAATCCCGCAGTGGACAAGAATCCAACGTCGGGTAGAGTCGGGGTCCAAGTGTAATGAAGAGGCCCTTACAGCACGCGCTTGACATGGCTTACACCTATCCCGATTGAATGGGGAGGTTCGCTAATATCTCGAAGCGTCTCTAAGATCCTCCTCACAAATACCAGTAGAGATCCGTTAGTTGCCACAAATTAGCTAACGCCTCGTACAAATAAAAAAGGACACTGCGGTTTGGCTATATTGAATACCCAGCAGGTATGCAGGTAACATCAATGTTACTGCTTACGGAACTAGCGGCGGAGGAGAAGCAGACGGAAAAAGTGGGGAGAAACTGACACCGCTGGAAAGCCTTGTACGCAGCGCAAGCAACGATGGAACTGTACCGTATCTGAATGATCCTACGCCAACGAGCAGTTATAGGATCCCATGCATTAGTACCAGCCCTGTCATCTCCTTGGCATTAAGCTCTTGAACCCCGCGGTCGTGAAGCCGATTTTCTTCACCAATTTTGACTCACTCGCTCCGCGTTCGACGACTTGGATCGTGCCTTTTCACGTCACTACGTCTTGCCATCTGGACCAGGCCGTTCCGGACGACCTACCAGTCTTACCGACAAGCGAAGTGTACCGGCGTTGCTGCGGAGATATTATGCTAGTACGTCAGAACGCAAGACGTTGTGTGCACGTTTTGGCGTGACAGTGCCTACGGCGTCCCGCGTACTGCAAAATGCGGGAATGCCCCTCGAGAAAGACTTGGACGACATGGTCGATGCGCATATAAGGGGCCATCCGATGACGAGCAGAAGTTGTGGTCCTCTTGGATCAACGATCGCGAACCGATTGTTTGACGTAAGTTCGGCTTCATCCATGGAAAGAACGATCGCCTTGCAGAACCCAGTAACCGCGACCGTCAAAAGGCTATGTATAACGGTTGTTTGCACTCGGTGTTTGTGACTGGCACAAGTGCCCTTGGGGTGGATGGCTGCATCTTTTGGATAAAACATAACTGGCCTGGTAGTTGGAACGATGGGGAAACAAGCCGCGAATTTCGTGATAACTTGCGTAATCTGCGCTTTACCCTTCATAGATACGGTGTTCTTGCCGATTATGCTTTCCCTGTTAGCGGTGAGATGAAGGTCGGATTGTCACACCGCTTAAACGCAGAGATTTGGAGCGAGCTGTTGCGCAGGGCGAGGATGAACGCGAGGTGCTCGCTGTTAACAGCGCCGTTGTTTCAATTATCCAGGCCGCAGAATAGGATGCGGGGAGTGTCGAAAAATGTTTTCGACAGCTCTTACAACATTTACCCTATAATCCAGATGTTTGTAGACGTCGACTCTACAATATCCATCGACTCTACAATTACCGTGTCCGCCGAACGAACAAGAGCCAGATACGTAACGTGTTTTGCCGCTCGAGCCATGGATTCGTCTTTGAGACCACAAACGTAACATCTATAGTATGTATTTATATGAACGCAAAATATAAGACCTGAGGTTATATTGATATCAAGTAATAAAGCTATCCGTTTCCCTTATTCAACTTGCTGCCACGAAGTGCCATCATCACTGCGTGTGCTGCATTTGAAAATGTCTTTGTTCTTCCCGTCTCTCTTCGAGATTACGTTCCTAACGCGCTCTCCCCAGTCGCCTCTCTTCTTCTCTCCGTAAACGATCCTCCGCACGCTGATCCCGGTCGATTTGCATCTGCATCAGCATAAGAGCTTGGATGCTTGTTTGACTTGTTTGACAGCTCTTCTCTTTCTCTTCCTTGTCATGAACTTTGCCTATTCATTTCTGCTATTTGCTTTAATGTATTGTCGATCTGTATGCGCGTTCAAGCAACACTTGATGCGGGGACCAGACTTTCCTGGCGAACACGGGTTGTCCTTCCGTTGTTTCTTTTTCGCTTCTTTGCTGAAGCTAAGGCAGTGGCTGTACGCCCCGATGATGACGTGCCTGTCACGGGCGATCGCCTGATGTCCTCCTGATTATACGACGACTGTCGACGTCCGCATAATCAGTCCCTTGATCTTCAGTTTCGATGTTTAGCTGTAGATCACGGCAGCCTGCGAAGTCCACATCCTCAGTGTCCCGTTCAGCATCCAGATCGCCACAAATTGTTTCGTTCTCAATTGTCCAGCGCAATCCTTTGGCAAGGCAAATATGATCGGTGCAATCAGCATCACCGGTAGGTTTTGGATGCCTCGCAAACTTGAGAAATTGCAATCTCAAGTCTTTTGCACTCTTGGCGAGCGTATCCTCGGCCTTTCCAGCATTGTACATCTCTGCAACCGCTTCTCAGTGGAATATTGTTTTGGGGAACAATCTGTTGCGCAAGTTCGAGCATGCGTACCGCATCCTCCGGTGAAAGATCCTGAAAATGCACTGCTCTCGGATTCGAAAACAGTGCTCTGCTCTTCGATCAATTTCCAAATTGCAATTGCCATTTTTGTCACTGGTGGTATCCTTGGTGTTCTTTAGACGTTACATTTTTTCTTATGTGCGTCAGCGGTACGATGTGAGTCGCGGTGCTGAGCATTGTTAAAGTAATTTGCAACCTCATCCCATTGATAAGCTCCTCGAGGGAGTACTTTCTTCGTCACTTGTAATAGACGATTGACATCAGCTGGTGCGAAGTTCTTGCCGCGATACTTAGGCTGTTTTCCACTACTCGCTGGCATGTTTGGAACACGTGATGCTTCTGTGCAGCAGCACGCTAAGTCTATAGCAATTTGTAATGTTGTTGAACTTGTGGAATGGTCTGCCGTTTGTCAAGCGCGAGTGACATGACACTCTCTGTCACCTGTGAGTGACGTGTCGAGTAGGATGCTGTCTACGTAAATCCCTCAAGGTTTCAGAGACCAAACAACTTCTGTGAGGTTATTGCTGGTGGAAACACGTGATAGGAAACTTACACTGAAAATTTACAGCACCTCGGTAAATGTTTAAACTTGTCGACTATACCGGCTCAACAAAACCGTTGCTGGGGGATCTCGTCGTCGTCTCGTTTTCGGAAATCGTAACGTTGAAGCTTTCGGGCGCGAGCGTCGACGATCTTTTGACTGCGTTAAGATGCGGTTCGCTTTGCTTTCGACGCGATCGACCATTCGTAAGATGTTGTCTGGTGGGAGTTCGCTGCCCATTGAGATTGCGGATGGTGATTCGTCCGCAGGCGCCACCCGATCACATCCATTCGGGAGATTGAGCTCCAATGCTGTTGGAGATCTGAGATAAGATTACGCAGGGTTAGCTCACCCGTCGGTCCGTGTGTTGCGGACGACCTGAACGAGTTCTTTGCTGCGTGCGGCGTGACGCACGCAGCTAGAAACACGTTCAGGTCATCCTCCTTCACAATTATCAATCTGTACTTGTACAAAAGAAGCTTGAGTGTCTGTCCGTACTGCGGCACGAGCCATTGACGCCACTCGAGCTCTGTGTGGTCGTCGACAATTTTTTTTTGTTAGCCTTGAACTGCCCCCCCCCCCCACTTCGTCCACGCGTCGTTGAATGGAAGTGGATCAACCCCACGCCATCGCCACACTTCAGAGCGTAGTCTTTGACAAGATCGATGTATTTGGCCCCAGAGCTTTCTGGATTATCTCGTGAAATGAGTCTCTGGTAGCCGGAATGTCGTACAAAATGGTGTCATTCTAATCTCTCCCCGCCTCCTTGACTCTAACGTCGGCTGCACAACCAGCTGATACAAACGAATGTGCGTAGACCCGTCATCGTTAGGTTCGCTTTTGTCAAATGCAAGTGTAAAGAGGACTATGTCTTCTGACGGCTCGATGCTAGCGTGTTCAGACATGATCAAGATTTAGGACCGATGTTTTCCACGCATTTAATTACATGATCGGTCTTCCTAATTGCGCTTAGATAAACGGGACAGCTGAATGGTACAGATCATTGCACGCGCAATCAAGATGTATGTAACAGACCCTTATCAGCGCAATTGGAATGAATATGCAAAGCGACTAGTTTTCACTGAATTGGTCCATTTATCGCATCAGAGGTGACGCATACTTTTACCTCGCGTACGAAAAGTGTAACAGGGGGTCTATACTGTACAATTGTGTGAAGAAGCGCTGGAAGTTTTTCTCTAATAGAAAACTTTAGCTTCAATAAAAACTAGCTGTACCTAATTCCTAGTTTGCTCTTACACAACACTATCGTTTAGGTGCAGACATGAGATTTAAGAGCAATATATTATTAATGGTTTAGATTTACTAACTATAACTAAATCTAAGCAAATCTACAAATATGTAATGACGTGGCGGATTTAATAGGGAAAAAATCCTTTTCTGGATTCGGTTAAGTGAGATCTATTAGAGCGACTTTCAAAAATATTTTGGGGAATTCTCCAAAAAGGGGGAGAAAATTTAACTCATTCCCAAATGGGGGGAGAATTTAAATTTTAAATATATGATTGAAATATATAGGGTCAGCCTGCGGTCACCATCCGGTCACACCCCCTCCCTTTTATGTGAGGTTCTCCCCATAGGCATTTTCTCTACCAAAAGCAATGAGAAGAAGCGCGTAGGCGTCGCCATTGGAGAATTTGTACGTTTCTTTTTTGCTTTAAGTCGTTTTACCATAGCTTCTAACAACTTTAGGGTGTGTTAGGTGCTAGATTTGTCCGTACTAGAGACGGAAGGCTATTTTAAAGGGTTTGACGCCGCCTGCTTCTATGAGGTGAGCCCGTAAAAATATCTATGAGTGATCTTTCTTTCCGCATCTAATGACAAATTGTTCTCCACTCGTCGCTCAATGGATTTATGGCACTAGGACCTGCAGTGTGGTCAACAGCACGCTATACTGTCCAACAACTGCTATCAGCCGACGAGTCCGCATTACGTGACAATGAGGCACTTCGACAGCGCTCACTGATCCCCTAGAAGAATGTGCGCATGCATCTGCCCACCAAGATCGGCTATTGCACAGACTTCTACTCTTCGCGCGAGCACGCTACCAATGTCGGCCGCATATTTCGTAGGGAAGACAATGCGCTGCAGCCAAACTGGTGCGTCGGGTAGTTGACTAGCAAGACTTGTTCATCTACTGACTTACAATGCTCTGTTTCTATGAAATTAAAGGCTGCACTTACCCGTCGGCTACCATGGACGCTCTTCATAGATCGTCACGTCGGGTACTGAAATTCTTCGTCCGTGCGGTCAGTTGCAGGCTGACAAAGCTGATCCTTCGAAGGGCTCTGTATATGGGCCGTGCAGTTTGCTCGACTTCGAGCTAGAGATGACAAGTAACTCTACGATGTGTCATTCACATGTTATGACATTCTAACATCGGTGGGTTCTCCACAGGCATTTTTCGTTGGACTCTCAAGTAATCTTGGCGAGCCAATCCCAATGGGAAAAGCTGAGGACCACATCTTCGGTGTAGTGTTGATGAATAACTGGAGTGGTAAGAAATTCTTGTCAATTTGAATTGCGATTGTCAAAGACTAACCCCATGCTCTAAACGTCATCCTGATAGCTCGTGATATTCAAAGCAGCATTAGAGCCATTCCGCTGCGAGCCAAGTTTTGGTCCAGTTCAGAAAAAGCCAACGCCATTGCCGTACATCACGGACCCGAATTACGCCCATGGAACGTATGATATTAACCTGAATGTATGTCGTCAACGAGTAATTTGGTGATAAAAAAGTAGGTTGACAATTGCTAATAAAGAACTGTAGTTTTTCGCGCAGGTATCCGTGAAGCCAGAGGGTAGTGATGAAGCGTATATCGTGACGAGGAGTAACTTCCGCAATATGTACTGGAATATGAAGCAACAGCTTGTTCATCATACCGTTACGGTATCAGGGAATTGATCGGGACACACCCGATCAATTCCCTATTTTAAATTCACCCCGTTCATTTCGCCCCAATTTACCGCATTTGGACATAAAAGGCAGGGGTGTGTGACCGGAGCAAGGGGGGTGACCGCAGGCTGACCCTATATATTTCAATCATATATTTAAAATTTAAATTCTCCCCCATTTGGGAAATAAGTTAAATTTTCTCCCCCTTTTTGGAGAATTCCCCAAATATTTTTGGTTAAGAAAAGGAAATTTTAAATTCACACCGTTCTTCAGTACCTTTTATGCACACATCTACTTGAGTAGATGCGGCTGAAGATTCATTCATAATATGCGAGCAAATACTACCTTCTACTAGTAAGCTTCTATGTCAAGGTTACCTCTAAAAAATTCGGATCTACATCCGAATCCATTGTGTACGGAGATATTTTGGCCTTAAATGTCTCGAAGTGCGATATCGGGGCGCTGATGGCGCCAGAGAATCGACCGGATTCCTCCGAAATCAGTCTATGATTTCGAATTGCTCGTCCAAACTTCCAGCCTCCAGCTTTGTTTCCATATCAGGGCTTATGCTCCTGATCATGTGCCCAGAGCGCGCAGTATGTGAGGAACAACGTTTATATAAGGAACCTTACATTAACTAAAATTAATATACCTATTTATCTACCTTAGTACAAACTAGAAGAGCTCATGGAATAGATGGAATTCAAAGAGTAATAATAGGGGGAGTCAACATGACGTTTTTGAGGGGGAAAAACTGATGGGGGGATTCAGATTTACCGGTGGGATAAAGTTATCGGGTACCCGAGGAGCTGGGTGAAAACGTTATCCCTTTTCCCCCAGTCCGGGTATCCCAAATCCCCCCCACGCCCCCCCCCCCCCCCCCATCAAAATCCACTTGACACACGTGAACGCGCTCCTCCACAGTTCCTCCACACAACAACAACGGGGCTCTCCTCCAGCCTTTACCCCAGACACCATCACCGACAATCTGCCTGATCTGCCTGCTAAGTACGATCAACGCGCTTCGACGGCCTTCCTGCGCTCTACCCTGCCTCTAACGCCGTGTCTTGACGCAGATGCCGTACGCCTCCGCCCGTCATCGCTTGCTCAAAGACACCGCGCGGGCCGCCAGGATCTTCGCCGAAGTCGAGGAGGACGACTTCGTGGACGATATGCTCCTCGGCGAAGATCCGGTGATGGTTCTGACTGGCGACCTATTCGAGTCCGACGAAGACCCGGTGGAAGAGATGGCGGACCTCCAGTCCCTCGCGGAGGCGGTTCGTTACGTTGCGCCGCGGAACCCGCTGCTGTCGACGACGGCGTACGTCACGGACGTGTTTCCCAACTTGGGAGAACACGACTTCAAGCAGCACGCGCGTATGGGCCGACCGGCGTTCGACTCGATCTGCACCGACCTCGCGAAAGACGATGCCTTCCAACTTCGCGGCATCCGTCCTTTTAAACACGAACCACGGATCCATATCGTGTGCGCTCTGGAACGGTTGGGCAAGGAAGGCGGAGGGGCGAGTCTCTTGGCGACGCGCCGTCATTACGGGATCGGCAAGGGCACGGCGGCGCTGTACACGAACCGGACCATTACGGCGCTGCTGAACGTCGCGGATAAGTTCATCAGGTGGCCCAGCGCCGCCGAGAAGGCGCGCATCAAGGCGGAGCTGAAGAACGAAAGATTTCCAGGTTGCGTCGGGTTCGTCGACGACACGACGATAAACCTCATGCAGAAGCCGGGCCGCCACGGCGAGGTGTACATGGATTGGAATAGCCGGTAATCCATGAATGCGCAGGTTGTGACGGATAACCGCAGGCGCATAAGGCGGCTCTACGTCGGGATTCCCGGCTCTGCGCACGACGCCAACGCCTTCGGGCGCATGCAGCTCGCCCGTCGGCCGTGGGACTACTTTGCTCCGGGAAAATACCTCTTGGCGGACTCGGCCTATCCGATCTCGACCACCGTTGTTCCCCTCTACCGCCGCAAAGACGCCAGGCTTCGGGACAACAAGCGGTTCAACTGGTGCGGCGCCCATGTGCGCGTAGTGAACGAGCACACCATTGTCTGGAAGAATCTCTTCGGCTCCCTCAAGGGCGTACGCGTGATGCTGAAAGAGCAGACCGCCGAAGCGGACGTCGGCCGTCTCGTAGACTGGATCGTCGCGACGGCGGTCTTCCACAACTGGCTCGCAGACCTTCAGGACCCGTGGGAAGAGGACGAGGAAGAGGATGCTCCGGGACCTGCGGCGACGGGCGGCGGCGCCGCAGCGGTCGCGTTCCGGGAGGAAGTGAAGAAGAAGTGCCTGGAGATCCAAGCCGAGCGAGAGGGTTACCTGGCGTACCGTCTCCGCCAGGAAGGAGAACGGGCGTGATGTTCGGTCGTTGTCATCTCGTCAAAGTGACCGTCACGTCCCAGCGCATCTTTGAGCACCTCCTTCTTCTCCGTACTCACGCTATCGACGTAACAGTGGTACTGAAGAATCCATTCTTGAACGACATGAGTACATGGTTACATACTGGCGCAAATGCGAGGATGGGAACGGAAAAACACGCAGAGGAAGAAGTTCTGATCGAAAAACACGCTGTCCTAATGCCATCACCTAGAAGTTCTCCAAAATCTTGAGGTACTTCTCGATCTGTTCGGGCTTCTTGCCCTGTTGAACCAAGAGGAGACGGGTCTGCAATCGGAATCTCTGCCGCTCATCGAAGCGGGCTTCGATACGATCCTCCCTTGCTTTTTCTTTTTTCTCATCCCTCTCCGCCATCCTCTGCGACTGCTCCTGCTCGAACTTCTCCTTTTTGAACTTCAGCGTTGCCTCGTGCATTTCCTTCTCTGCCTTGGTTTTTTGGTCGAACATGTCCCTCTTGAGCTGATCACGAGAGCCAAGGATGTCCGCGAGGCCTGGCTGACCTGGGGTTTTGCGACCCTTCTTCACATCCTTCACCTTACGCTGTTCTTCGAAGTCCGCTTCTTGCCACCGCGCGCGGCAGGCGAACCATCATCGTCACTGCCATCGCCAGTATTGGCGGCGGCGGTAGCAGCAGCGGGAGCATCACCGTCAAAGGCAGAAAAGAAAAGGTCCTGTTCCTCCGCTTCCGGCGTGACTTCATCAGCAGGATCTCCCTCCTTCCCAGTCCCCTCTTCATCGCCCTCGCCATCGGAGCGGGACGAGACCGAAACGACATCGTCGTCCTGCTCGACCGGCGGACGCGAAGTGGAGATCATGCCGGCGCGCGTTCCGACCTCGCGCGTCGCCGGCGGTGTGACGTTGTCGCGGCCGCCAAAGAGGCGGTGCATTCGCTCGAAGAATGGACAGAGGGACTCAAGTTTTGCTTCTACAGTGTAGATTCCCTTCTCGTTATCCTCCGACGTGACCCCGAAGCCGGTTTCTTGACTGAAGTCCAGCGTCTTGGTGTAGTTCTTCTTTAGGTGTCCTCGAACCTGCAAAAGGGAACCGCAAGTTAGCACATCGTCGGCGACGCCGAGAGGGAAGACGAATACGTGGCGATCCAACGAGACCCACCGACTCTGCATTTTCGTTCCATCAAGTCCCCCGATCTTCACCTTTGCCGTGCGGTTCAGGTGGTTCTCCAGCTCAGTAAACGCGGCCTTCTTCGTCACGCCGTCGCCGACTCTCTGTTTGCCCTTGCTACCATGGATGTTCTCGAAGTTGGTCGGGTTTTCCAACCAGTTCATGATGATCTCAAAATGCTCGTGAGCGAACCGGGTTTTCTGCTGGTCTCGAGCGGGAACAAGAGCATCATCTTCGTCGTCCTCGTTGCCTGACAGGTCTGCGCTAGGCACCGGCGTATGCGAGCGCGACGAAGCAGCGGAAGCGGTTGGTGTTGAACGTCTGGTCGGTGGCACGGCGGGAGTGCTTGCGCGCCGTCCTGGCGTTGCGGCCGGTGCTGAAAAAGTTCTTTCCCGTCGAGAGGATGTTGCAGCAGCTGGTAGCCGCTGTCCGAACGCAGAAGAAGGTGTGGATGGAGACCTTCTCTCGCCCGCCATGGTTGTTCTCTAGTGATTGTGTATTGACGAGGTGCGCGTCAAGTGGAAAACTATATTGGTTCGTGGAGAAAAGCGTGATGCATGACACGCGTCAGACGAGCGGTGGTGATGATATGTTGTAAACAATGGGGGACAGCACTACTCCTAAAGGGCTAATCCACTGGGGGACGGCGGGTAAGCGCTGGTGCAAGGAGTGAGCAAGGGGAGCTGCGGATTCTTGGCGAGTAAAAATTGTGAAATCCCCCACGTCGACTAGGTGAAATCAGACGGTTTGTCACATGTTGGCAGGGGTGATGGACGGGATCTGATCCGGGTTTATCAGGGGGTGATAATTTTTCGGGGTTTTGTCATGTTGAATCCCCCTAATATACTATGAATGATTTAGATTTACTAAGTATTACAAAATATACAAATATGTAATGACTTGACTGATCTACTTCTATAATATAAAACCGTTCGTCTGGAGGCCGTACCTAATCGAATATACTTCTTTAATATAAGATTGTCTGATTCTTGAGGTCGTACCTAAACCAACTCGAACTATACTATAAATCGGACCTAAGTAAATACTACTTCATAAATAGAAGTGAAAATTCCATAAAGGAAATTCTGAACTAAATCCTTCTATAATCCATATTGGTAATTTGAAGATAGCAGTGAAATAAAAAACTATCTGACAGAAAACATAAAATACAATTTTGGCTCAATGCGTTTGGCAAAGCCCCCCCCCGAGCCTCTCCATCCACCAACTACCACATTTGGTACACCGACCTTCAGCGCTCCTATGACCCATAGGAGCGCTGAAGCATCAGTCTGTTAAAGACTGATCCGTGGTAGTACTATTGAATACAGATCAGTATTAGCGAGTATATATAATTGGTTAGAAATAGCGCTTTTACATCTACCTATTTGAACTTTTCCGTCCCTGTGACTTTCCCGGTCACGTATGGTTTAACTTTATATACAACTACTACAATAGTTTAATTATAAAATTAAACCTTTTTCTGGATTCGGTTAAGTGAACCGAATCAAATTACCAATCTATATATATATATAAGAATTCATGTCACGCTGATTGACCGTCGGAGCGTTCTGATTGGACAAATTATTAGTCCAGCAAATCAGCCGACAATGACAATGAGAGCGGAACCTTTCGTTGCTTCTATCATTTGATCGGCTGAAATTGACATTTGTCCATTGGCCAGGAAGGATTAAATGACGGCGGGTTATAAAGTGACTTACGTAGAATAGCATCATAAATATAAGTATTTCTTTCGTCTAATGTAACAGCCTACCCCAACAAAAACACACTTGCGTTTCTCTCTATCTGAGCATCTTAATGGACGTTGGCCCCCTTTTTTTTCGAGCCTTCACCCCCCACGCCCATCGGTGCCTGCATAGATAACGTGACCATGCATTTCCTTTACGGATCGGGATGGACGGAGCGAAAGGATGAGGCGGTGTGTGTCGCTGGCTTCAAATGTTTTGGCGCGATAGTCACGTGACCGGACGATGATACGGTTGATGCGGCTTGCGACCCCACATGGGACGAGATCGTCGAGAACTCGGAGCTCAGAGGAAAGCAGTTGGTGCCCTGACACCATCGGATTTCATGGATCACAAGTGAGAAAAAAGTAGGACGAGATAGCAAGCACAAGAGGTGGTAGTCACTCTACCTACCGGATTGCATGAAATGTTGAGCGGGTGCGTATGCACTACTTGCTGAGTATGCTGCTGCGGCTGATGATGATGATGTGTCGCCGGGTTTAAATGCGGAAGTTGCTGGTTAAGCTGCTGCGTCATCACGACAGCATTGGCAGCAGCCATTGAACCAAGATGCGAGTACTGCAAGCATGTAGCCAACTTGCTCACTTCTTGCTGCAAACGGACACGATCAGAGCGAAATTCGTCTCGCTCTCGCCCCGTTTGTACAACGAGTCACTATGCTAGTATGGATTATAAAAGAATTTAAATCCAAAAATTCCTTTCTGAAACAGCCTAAATTTTCCAACCACACAATAATATTTCAGCTTAAGAAATATGCCCTTCAACTCCGTTGATCACACTAACAAGGCTCAATTCAAGACTACTGTGGTCACGAGTCACCGAAACCTCAGGTATGGTGCAATGGGGCTCTGTCACCAACAGGACACAGAACACGGCACACACGCTTGTGCGACGAGGAAGATTTGAGGTGAAGCCGGCAAGTTTGCAACTGAATTAAATGGGCTTATGGTTCCTGAATCGTAAACATGAAAACCTCTAGGGCCTATGAGGTTAAAAAGCAGTGAACCCACAGATGTCGGGTATAACCTCGAAAGCTTACTATAAAACCTTGGGTTGAATCAGGTTTATTTTGAACTTCAAGCATAGATTCTTCTCCGGAGAATCTCACCGACACGTGGACCAATGTGATTGGCTGTTACCAAAAACATGTACCCACAATGACACGTAGGTCGCGTCACCAGATAATTTCCCAAGCAGGATCCATCTCCATGCACAGAAATGCAGAGATTACTCGAGAATGTTTCGAGAACATTCCTTGTGGAAGTAATCAGTTGATTACTCCGTGAGTGTTGTGGGTCGCGTAAACATGAACCGCGAATCATGTTAACATTACCCCGCCCTCCACGAGAATAGTGTGGTGCACACTAACTATGGTTTGCGTCATGTTATGGCCAGTGGGGACCATTACAGCATCGGATCGATCGGTGATGTCACGGAGTGTGAGGTCAACGGCCTCAAGAGTGAACTTACTTATCATAGGGGCTCCATCCCACACAATCAGCATTGTCCAGCGAATCATATCAGCAAGTTTACTCTGCTTTCTAATTGAACATACAGCCAACGACTTCAAGTCAATGGGAATCTTGAACCTTGAATGGGCCGTGCGGACCCCATTCAGAAGCAATGGTGAAATGCCGGAGGATGTGACCGCAAGCAAAATCTTCCCCTGGCCTCGCACCGAATTGATTATGAGGCTCTCAAGGAATGTTTCCCCCGTCCCGCGTGGTCCGTCAATGAAGATGACACCGACGTATAGCTTCATCGCCTTTTGGTAGACGGTTAGCTGCTCTTCGTTTAACATGTGGACCTCCTGCTTGCTCTGTTGTCTCTATTCTTTGGCATCAAACGCAAGCTGCTCCGCAATGAAGCGGTTGCCTTGGAGCTCATTTGTCGCAAACGCAGGCTCCGGGAGGTTGAAGTCTGTCAGCGTCTTCTCAAAAGGAAGAGGGAGCTGCAGAGTATATTTTAGCGCAAGTGTGGTGGAGTCAAGTTCGAAATCGAATACATTTGTATCGACAACCTGACCACCACCATCGTGCCCAGCCTTCCAACTTACGGGGGGGGTACCCCGCGGACCTCCATTCGAAATCTGGTCCGATCGTCCGCTTCTGGCAGACGACCGGTCATCATCCAAAGACACTTGGTCCGATTCACTTAAGTTCATCTCACCTTGTGTACCCGATGGAATGGGATAGTTACACACTCGGTGGATCGGGATCGCAGATCGATATGATTCGGTCTTGAATATGAGACCGTGCTGGCTAGGTGTACCTAGGGCGGAACTCTTCACCCCAGGTACGTACAGACCAGAACACTTCCAAAAGATAAATTACAATAGGTCGATCGTCCAAACGATCTAGACCTGACCAATACGAAATAATAGAGGGTAGACCAATAACCGGTCTAGCCCCTGACAAATATGAGAGAAGACCAAAACCGGTCTAAACTCCAACCAATGTTATAGTAAACCAATATGTCCACGTAAAGATCCAATATGATCGTGAATTCCACAAACGATATCTCCACGTAAAGACCAATCCACTTGTTAGTACGTTCCAAACGTACGTGACTTAAACTTGAGGAAGTCGACCAATGCGTGCTCCCGTCGAGGGACTTCCGGCTGGCCAAATGCGCGTGTGGCGCGTCCAGACCGGGTATAATGAGCTAGAGGGGATTACTCGACCCTCTGCTCCCAAACACTCCGCGGCGGTCGGAGGCGACTGATGCACATAGCAAAGGTTTAAACGACCTCCTGTTGAGGTGTTAGCCCGAAGGCAAAACCAAAAGATTCCAAACGACTTCTTCTCTTTTAGGCAAATCCACAACTCAAACCAATACTACCTCCCTACGGTCCCAATATGTACCCACATGAAAATATGTAAAATACCCAATGTCAGGTGACTCACCAAAACTTGCGTTCTTGACACTCCTTGAATCTGATAAGCTAAAAAGCCCCCCTTGTTTAGACCAACCGGAAACTCGACCAACTGCCTTGACCAAAAGTGACCAAATTTGTGGTACACTTCACCACACAAGCCTTTTGAGCTTCTCCTCTGACGGATCTGCATTCTACTTTTGACGCAGCCGGTGTACTCAGACGTCTGACAGGTCCGTTGCAAGCTCGACCCACAACTGTATTGGCTTTACGGGTGGCCCATCGATGAGAATATTGACAAAAAGGGCAGTTGTGCCTCGATATGCATTACGGAGGCTTTGTGGTCAATTGAAGATGAAATTTTACGACCAGTGTGTACCGGTATACCGTTGATCATTTGGAGCGATCGGATTGGTTGAAAGGGGAGAGTATATTGGGCCAATCGTGTGTCAGGAGTGTTAAGTAGGCAGTTTTAGGTGAGTCACACGATTTTGCATGTTGTTTACGTATTAGGTTTCTAGTTAGATATTAAATATAGTGTTCGTTTTTCTTTGGTTTACGCAAAAGTCGCCCCTCCTACCAAGGAGGTTTTGGGAGAACTGGTCTAACAAGGTCCTCTATAGCTCAACTTTCCCGACCAGGACGCGTAACAGAAGCACTAGGTCCACCGGAAGTCCCGCCACAGGAAGCGCATCTTTTAACAACATTCACACTCAAGTCGCACACGTTTGAAACGTGTTACCATCTCATTGGTTAAGTGGAGATCATATTGGTGAAGCCCCAAACTTGACTACATTCGCTTGGCTGTTTTGGTTCGTTGGTCTCTCGTTTTATTGGTTGGGTCTACGCATCGCTACACGCGGTCCGCCCCAAATTATTGGTTGGGTCTAGACATCGCTTCACGCGGTCTGCCCCAAATTATTTGATGGGTATAGGCATCGCTACACGCGGTCCGCCCCAAATTATTCTTTGAATCTACACATCGCTTCACGCGGTCCGCCCCAAATTATAGGGTTGGTTCTACACATCGCTTTACGTGGTCTGACCCAAATTATTGGTTGGGTCTACGCATCGCTACACGCGGTCCGCACCAAATTATTGGTTGGGTCTACACATCGCTACACGCGGTCCGCACCAAATTATTGGTTGTATCTACGCATCGCTACACGCGGTCCGCCCCAAATTATTGGTTGGATCTACACATCGCTTCACGCGGTCCACCCCAAATTATTGGTTGGGTCTACACATCGCTTCACGCGGTCTGCCCCAAATTATTGGTTGGGTCTACGCATCGCTACACGCGGTCCGCCCCAAATTATTGGTGGGTCTTCACGTTGCTACGCGCGGTCTGCCCCAAATTATTACGTATTTGGAGTGACGATTTCCGCTCCATCTACACCCCGGATCACATTGGACTATATATATCGCTGGACATTGACGTGTCGAGGGTGACTTTCTGCCCTTGACACAAGTTTTCCCAGAAGTGGTACATTCCATATCGGTACCCAACGAAATTCCTATTGCGCGACGGTCCACCGAGTGTGTTGCCACCTATGAAGATAAATCGGACCAGGTGTCCTGCAACTCAGATCGATCATCCGATAGGGATGCAGGCGAAGGTTCGCGGGGTACCCCCATAAGTTGGTCGGCTGGGAACGATGGTGGTCGGGTTCAGGACACTTCGGTGCTTGATTTCGAACTCGACTCCACCACAGCTGCAAGAAGGCACTTCCGCCACTCTTCGTCTTCTCGTTTAATCCGAGGGCCACGCATGCCGCCTTGGACGTTTCGTGCACCACGCATCATGCGTTTGCAATTCGGCAAATGATGTCACCTTTTTGATGGCTGTCAGCAAAGTGCGCAGAGAAAAGATATCTTTATTTAGCGTTGGGGCTCACCAAGTGTGGTCGGCCGATGCACACGCCTCGTTCCGGACAGTGATAAAGTGGAGTAAAAATTAGGTACGATTTATAGTATAGTTCGAATTCGAATAGGTACGGTATCGCGACAGCAATTCATTTAGGGTCAGCCTGCGGTCACACACACCCTTTGCTCCGGTCACCCCCCCCTCCCTTTTATGTGAGGGGTGTGTAGGCTCTCCCTATATATGTATCGAGTGTAATTACATAAAATACCCTGGTTTTGAGCAGGGCTTATATAAGTTCCCATTGAATTAAAGACGTGGGTACAAGTGAGTCGTATTTGGATACGATTCTGGATGATATAATGCTCGGTATGTGTAACACAGTTGTGGATAAAGCGGGTGGTTTTTAATGGAACATATATTAGAGTTTGATAACTTGGAGAGGTGGGTAAGACGATTACGGGCCTTAAGCAAGTGCATGTAGTGCTGTCCCCGGACTAGAAATTAATGGAGGTTGGCATCTTGTGTGGATCAAATGGTACTCAAAAACCCAGAGAGAGAGATCACAAGTGATGAAAATCGTATCTCGTTAAATTTACTTAACGTTGCGAAAAATTGATACATAGATTTTTATTCTCGGCACTCAATGTTTCAAGAAGAAAAACACTTGCGTCCTTTCGTGCGCCAACGGTGAGAAGAGTTTCCGCTGTACATTCGATTCAATTGCGTTTCGGACGTTTGCTCTAACATCGTTGCAATGTACGCACTCGTCGCCTTCGTACGCATTAGAGATTCCACTAACCTGGTATCTAAAATCTTCCTTCGACGTTGCCAACGCTTCAACGAGCTGTTTCTCGGCAACTCCAACTGAACTTGCGCCTCTCGTTGTTGTCGAATAAGTTGCTTCTTTTATGCTTTTAATTTCGGGTTGTTCATGTTGAATCGAGGAGACCCAGCAATTGACTTTCGAGCCCGATATCGTGAAGGTAAACTTGATAACATTGACAGTCGCCAAGGACTCAGGTGGTATATAAGGCAAAGAATGTCGCGTCGTTAAGAACAAGCGAAAGTTTTCATTTTAATCTATCACTTTTCCACCTAAAGCCTTGACAAAATGTGGTCCTTGATGCTGCAGGTCCTTTCAAAGTAACGGGTACAATAAGTATCACTTGTACCCACGTCTTTAATTAAATGGGAACGTATATGATCCCTAGAAAAGCAGTGGTATTCTGTAAATGGTGGTATGTTGTGAATTTTTGCTCAAAACCGTGGTATTTTATGTAATTTCTTTAGATACATACTAGCATAGTCACCGTTGTACCAACGGGGCAATTAATCTAATATTTGTAACACCGCAGAATGTAAATTGGGGTTGACCTGAGAAAAATGCGAAGTCACGGCAAATAGATATACACTATATTCTATATTTTATCTAATTGAGCGCCTCTTCATATACAACGTTTCGCATGACGTGTACGCCAGCTCTGTTCTCAACAGGTAATACCACTTTTATGTGTGCGGGAGACGTTGCTCTTGTATGCATATATGTAAGTTGGTGTACCTAACAGGCTGGATGCTATTCTACATAAGTCAGTCAATTTCAGCTAATCAAAATGAGAGCTACGTGCACCAAAAGACGGATAGAATTTTATTATATATATAGGAAAAATCTAACGCGCCCCACCATTTTGGCTAATGCGCCCCCCCAAATGAGAATTCCGAATATTTTTTCACAAAAAGTTAGGGCGCCCTTCTTAAGGGCGCCCTTGTTAAATTTGAGCTAAGTAACTTAACATAATATACTTTGGAGTGAACCCCCCCCCGTGTGTGTGGAAGGTGTAATGGGGTTACATGGGTTAAGCTTACGGTAACGGGGTTACATGGGTTACGGTTACGACGGTATCGTATACGAAGAGGGGTACGGTATATGTACCGTACCTAGCGAACTAGCATTATTTTTTGTAAGTTATCAGTTTTCGTAGGTTTTGGGATGAATGGTAGTGAGGACCATTTGCTCCCTTTGATATTCAATTCAGTCCTAAAATTACCTTATTCTGTTGAGTCCAAGAGCGCCTCATCGCCTCTCTGTGTAAGTTGTTGTAACAGAGTGCTTAGAGCCTTGTTACACCTGGTAGCCTTTTGTGATCCGTCCAACGACCGATCTATTGTATGTCTACACGTTTGGGAATGAGCGAAGAAGAAATTCCTCCGCTCGAACGCCAGTTCTTCCAGCATCTGTCGGATTTCGAATGGGGAGCGGTTGGACGCATGTCCAACCAAATAGACCTGATGGAAACGCAGTTGTCGTTGTCTGGTCTGAAGAAACGCCAACAACAAGTTATCTCGGATTTCTTAGATCGCGAAGTGGCGTCGCTCAGATCGACCCCTTCAATGGCACCTCCGAGTGCGCGTCGTCCAACGTTCAAGTTGGACATTTCCAAGTATGATGGTTCCTATGAACCACCGCTTGTTCGCTGGTTTTGCGAATTGGACCTTGCGATTAAGGCCCGTGGCATCGCGGAAGATGAACTCCAAGTGGCGTACACAATCGCAAATTTATCTGGTCGCGCTCGCCAGTGGGCACTAGGAAAGACCATTGCCAATCCTGGCGCTTTTCCAACGGTCCAAGCTCTCAAGGACCAGATGACTGCTACATTTGAGCCAGACGAGTTGGAATTCCGAGCCCACTTGCAGTTCCTGGCACTTAAGCAAGGAAGTGATTTTGTGCATGATTATGTGGTCAAGTTGCGTTACTTGGACTCGTGTGTGGTTACACACCCAATCGCTGAGTCCACTCACTTGGAGGTATTTTTGAATGGCCTTCGCGAGGGACCAACGCGCTCGCAATTTTTCCGTGAGCGTCCGACAACTATTGAAGCCGCATACTCCATGGCGATGCGTGAAGAGTTCAGCGCCCAACAAGCGAAAGGAGTTGGGTCGGTGTTCCGATCCCCTTTGTCTCCTTCTCATGGTGGTACGGAACCCATGGAAATCTGCGCGGTGTCGTCGTCCGCCACCTCTAAGAAGAAGCCCAAGTGTCACCGCTGTGGCTATTAGGGGCATTACGCTGCTGTGTGTCGTATGCCGTTTGAGAAGATCAAGCGTCATGCCAACAACTCGACCACTGGTTCTTTGAGTCCAGCGTAGAGTCCAAAAAACAGCAATTTACAGTAGGCGCGGGGCGTCCTACTGCCCGTAAATGGGAGATTTCGTCTGACCGAGAGACAGCGTCTTCTGGGCCCCGTGTGAAGTATGCACATTTGTACTCGTCGAGTGTTGGTGGGGATTTGGCGAAGTTAATCTTCGTCAAGGTTAAGGTCAAAGGATCTCGTCGTCCTTTGACCGCTATGCTTGACAGTGGAGCCACAAAAAATTTGTTGGAGCATCTTCTGTTCGTGATATCGAAGGGATCTCTGTTGTTCGAGATCCAAACGTGAAGATGATTGTACGGTTTGCCGATGGCAAGCCTCGATCGAGTGAGAAACGCACTGTTTCCCTCGATTGCGAATATGAATTTGGTAGTGGAACTTGCCGTGCGGAAGACAGCTTCCTTGTGTTAGATAAGGATCAGTCGTTTGACTTGATCATGGGTATACCATGGCTCCAACGCCATAGGCCAACACTGGACTGGTCACGCGGGGTGATCAGCTCCACACTTCCAGCTCAGGACGTGGTAGAGGAAGCAACTACAGCCACCGTTAAGGGAAGTAATGAACCCCTTTCAAGTGATCGTTTTGTTGTTGGTTCCGTTGATGGATATCGGACTCCCATCGCTACTTCTCCTGAGCAAGTGGGTCTCAAGATGAGCCATGACACCCATACGACAGAGGCTGTGACATCAGTGTCACCGCCAGGGGGCCGCGAAATCCGTGTTGCCGATAAACTGTGTTCGAGACCACTCCCCAGTGACCTTTGTCAAAGCAGAGGACCAGCCAAGGTTGAAGCGCTGGTCCAGTTTGAAGATTGTACCGGTCTACGGGAGATCCAAGTCGAGTGTCCTCCCACCACTGCTTCTGACATTCTGAACCTCAAGTTCATGAGTACAGACGCATTCGTGCGTGATCTCAAATCGTGTGAGATCGAACAGATCTGCGTTCTCGTAGCAGATCAGCGTAAGTAAGAGAGCATGTGGCTACTTATTCTACTTTGTATCCAACAGTTCTTTCGGCAAAAGAACTTTGTGTGGCTCAACAATCGCTTGAGTCACTTCAGGTGTCGAACAATCCGGCGTATGAGTTGGTCAAGGAATACCAAGATGTATTCCAAGAATCAATCCCGGACAAGCTTCCTCCTGAACGTGGAATTAGCCAAGAAATTGATCTCGTCCCAGGCACCAAGTATTGTGTCACTCGTCAGTGGCCACTTCCTCGTGAACAAGTCAAAATAATCGACAAGTTCTTCGCGGCTCGCTTGAAATCAGGCCACGTCCGTGAGAGTAAGTCGCCTCACTCCAGTACGACTTTCTGTGTCAAGAAAGCCACGGGCGGTTAGCGTATCATCCATGCCTTTAACAAGGTTAACGACGCAACCGTCCCAGCGCAAACGCCAATCCCTCGTAAAGACGTGATTCTGGACATTATGGCTGGTAGTACGGTGTTTAGTACAAATCCTCATGGACGAGGCCAGTGCTCCACTGACCGCGGTAAGCACTCCAAGTGGTATGTTTTACGAATGGATGGTCATGCCCCAGGGCTTGAAGAATGCTCCCGCCACGTTTACTCGCGTGGTATCATTGTTTTTGAGACCTCTTCGAGCCCTCGCTCCCATCTACTTCGACGATATTTACATCCACTCCCGTGCCGACCCTTCACGTGAGTTGACGGATGTGGAGGTGCATTTGGATCACCTTCGCTCAGTTTTGGACGTCATGCGAGCCAATCAGTTGTACAGCAGTCTCTACAAGTGTATCTTCTGCGCTGATGAGATCCGTCCTTGGCTCGTTTGTCGGACGCGCGGGTGTGTGTGCAGACCCAGAGAAGGTTGCAGCGATCTGCGACTGGCCAGTACCGTTAAACGTGAAGGAACTTCGTCAATAGCTTGGCTTGTCCACGTATCTGCATCGTTTTACCAAGGACCATGCTTTGATGATCCGCCCGCTGTCTCGACTGCTTCAAAAGGATGTTCTGTGGACATGGTCGTGTGAGCATCAAGCAGCATTCGACTCCGTTAAAGCGGCACTGCAATCAGCGCCCTTGCTTGCGTTACCGAATTTCGATAAGCCTTTCCATGTGGTCTGCGACGCCAGTGATTTTGTCATCGGCTGTGCTTTAATGCGGTTTGACGATGCTGGTCACGAGCGCGTGATCTCCTATCAATCTCGTCAGCTGAAACCAGGGGAGCGGAATTATACTGTCCACGATAAGGAACTGTTAGCGATGAAATACGCTTTGGTGAAGTTCTGCTCTTACCTTCAAGATGAAGAGCGGTTCGTGATTTACACCGAACACGCGTCGCTGCTTACGTCTGTGAAGTCACCGCACCTGTCCCAACGGATGGCTCGGTGGCTGTCCTACTTTGCGCAGTTCAACTTCGTCGTCCTGTATAAGCCCGGTAAACAGAACATCTTGGCTGACGCTCTGTCGCTCCGCCCTGACTATGAGAATTTGGCGGACGAATCCACGCTGGCGACCCCGGTGGTCTCTGATACGTCGTCCATTTACCCGTCCATACGCGGGGCATACGCGGCCGACACGTTATGTCGGCCTCTGATCGACCATCTTCGGGATGATGCTCAGTTTCCCCTGTCGTCACTTCCTCCGCGCCAATGCGCACAGTGTTCTCGCTTCTCGGTTGTCGACGTTTTGCTTCTTTATCAAGTGGATGCGTCCGACTCTCCGCGTGTTGTAGTTCCCGCTGATGATGCTATTCGGAATCGTTTGATTCTTGAATATCACGATTCCCCCAGTGGTGGTCACTTCGCTCGTGAAAAGACCTACGCTGCGCTGTCACGGGACTTCTATTGGCGCCACATGTACAAGTGGGTCCACACGTGGGTTCGCACATGCGAGGTTTGTCAGCACGTCAAACAGTCTCCAGCTCATCAAGCTCCGTTGTCTCCGTTGCCAGTCCCACGTGACGTCTGTTCATCTGTCAGCTTGGATTTTGTTTTTGGCCTTCCGAAGGATAGCCACGGCCTCACTGGTATTGTGGTCTTCGTGTGTCGTCTCATCAAAATGGTGCATCTTTGGGCAGTCGCGGGTAGCGTCACTGCTGCTCAAACGGATGATGTGTTCCTGAACGCCGTGTTTCGCCACCATGGGTTACCGGAGTCAATCGTTTTTGATCGTGATGTACGCTTCGTTTCTCGTTTTCGGCGCGCGCTCTTCTCTCGCCTCGGCACTCGCTTGGATATATCGACTGCAGCCCATCCGGAGACTGACGGACAGACTGAACGTGTTAACCGTGTCTTGGAGGATGTGTTGCGTAGCTACGCTGCGTCCACGTCCAATTGGAGCCGTCTGTTGCCGATGGCTGAATTCGCCATCAACAACGCGGTTCACTAGTCGACGGGGTTGACGCCTTTCTTCGTCAACCACTTGCGCCATCCTCGTGTCCCAGCGCTGCTTACTGGTGGCTCGAATTTAACGGGGGGAGAAGCTGCGCTAACATTGCCGCCTTCTCCACGTCGTACACGTAAAACCAAGTCGCAACAACGAGTGGAATTCAGTCCGGAACCCGAAGACGAAGATGGTGATGCGGTCGCGGTTGTCCCTGCCGACAACCAGACGTTAACGGGAGTAAACGATGCGTCGATGGAAGCGGGAAATACGTCGGTGGAGGCGGAAGTCGCGTCTCCAGTGCCAGTTCAAGATGCCGTGGACGATGAAGAATTCCTTGACTGCATGGAACCCTATTCAACAATTGCTTCTGTTTTTCGTGATGATCAAGATGCAGCCTACACCATTCGAATTCAAAGTGGTTCGGATGCGACGGGATCAATCAGTGGGATCCCTCGTGATATCTTGCTGGCTTGGAGTAAGGTTGAGGATCGTGTTACAGTGCTTAACACCAACCACAACTCCATTCCAGCGGCGCACGCGGTATGTGCCAATACTGAAGTTGAGCCCAACTTCGTGGTTGCTCCAAGTTTGAAGTCCATGTCCAAGAAAGAACTGAAAACTCTGGATTCGTTTGTGTTGGATCGTCAAGCGACGATCCGCTTTGTACGTCACGCGATAGCAGTGGCGTTTGATCGTCATAAAGAAAATGGATATAAACGAGGGCGACAAAACGCGTTGTCCTTTCGAGTGAATGATCGGGTTCTGCTGTCAAATCAGAACCATCCATTGGAAAATGTTGACAACAAAGGATCAGTCAAGTTAATGCCAATATTTATTGGTCCGTTTAAAGTGGTGGCTAAGAAAGGGGATGCGTACAAACTCGACACTCCCACGACCATGAAGCTCCATCCGACATTTTACGTGGGACGGTTGAAGCCGTACCATCCCTCGCTCGCAATAGCTTCCAGTTCGGACGGAAGAGTCCAAGCTATTCCGGTTGATCGCTTGGCCGCTGGCGCTTTGGATCAGGAGGCTTCTGATCCTCGTCGCGTGGCTTGTTCTCCTTATGTTCTCCACGCGATGGAGGAGAACGCAACCGCCTACGAAAGATCTGGCTAAAGTGATCCCACGAGTCCTGCATCGACCTCATTGCATTTTTCTGGCGACGCAATCGCGCCAACAAATTCGAGTTCACGTCGGTCAAGTCGTTTACTTGATACTGTAGTTGCCGCGCGTGGTCCTCAGCGCCACGAAGACCAACTTCCAGCGACCACGGAGTCGGTTCTGCGCGAGTCTCCCCGTCCACCCAGTCCAAGTGTTTGCGTTAATTGTTCTCCAACCACTCGTTCTCGTATACGACACGCGCCGGAAAAGTCGGGTCACTTTGCCTTGGATGATCCAGCTCGGGTGGTTGCTGGCGTGCAGCACGGGGTTCGGAACGATCGCGATAATACTGGCGTGAATGGGAATAGTCACGTACCCGGCAGTCTTGATTCCAGTCCGACTGAGCATACTGCTGCGGGTTCCATCCGCGCTGATCCCAGCCATAGTAGTCGTGACGATCGTCACGATGGGAAGGACGCGAACCTTCGCGTCCATACGAACGGTACGGTTGACCCCATTCATCATGATCGTGCTACTGATTCTGGCGTCGTGCTTCGTACCGCTCGTACTCCTGTTGGTAGTGACGATCCCAATACCGCGGGTCGTGCTGTTGCTGATGGTGATGCCAACCACGCTGGTCGTACGCTGCGCCGCAACCCTCCTGCTCCGTTGGTCGACTCACACGGTCAGCCTCGTTATATCGTGGATCGTATCATCGGTCACGATCCTCGCGTGTGGACCGAGAACGTTCCTCGCTCCTACCGTGTACGCTGGCTTGTTTACGGTCCTGATGACGATACTCAGGAACCTCGTGCTGTCTTGCTGGAGGACGTTCCTGACGTCGTGGCTCAGTACGAGCTGAGTCTCGACCCTGGCGAGCGACATCACTAGTGGCGGCACCGTGTTGCGCCACTGCTCGTGCGTACGAATCAATCAATGCGTGCGCACTTTCGTGCAAGTTTGCTGCTCTCTTCCACTCGACCAAGCTCTTCCGGCGACGGTCACCACGAGAGTTGCATGCACGGCAACCCTCCATGATGTCGACTACGCAACCAGCAAAATGAATGCAGCCATGGACTCGTGAAACACGATCCCGCAAGATTCCAAGGCCGTATGCGGCACGTTCTATACGTCCCAATCGCAAGTACTCTGTTAGGACGCCATGATTCCAAGTTGCAACGAAATTATTCCACGACACTTAAGTACCGCGTGTGTCGCCGTACGAAGGCCGACGACGAACAATCCGATATTCGTAGAAATAGCGACGTATTTCCGAATCAACAGCGCCATGGGGATTGTTGAGGCGGCAGGTATCGTACAACGATTCGTTGTACACCGCTTCTCGATCGGGCCAGAGTGGATCAGCTTGGACGTCTGCATCCGTCAACCAAACGCGATCTGGGTTGTCCAGATCATCGATTTCTCCTGGGCGTGGAAACGCCAATCGAATGCGACTCCCTGCATGCATCTCAGTCACGAATTGCGGCAATGGACGTCTTGGAATTGGAGCCAATGCCAATTCATTCACTTGCTGTGGCGTCAGTGTTGACGCCATCCCAGTTGGACGCGTAGTGTTCACACGCGTCCTCGACGTTGGAGCGGCAGTAAGGCTTGACGGTGGCGCTGCAGACAACACCACGGAAGTCTTCGATGTCGTTACTGCAGCCGTTGATTGCGCCGGTGATGTCGCTACAGGTGCCGTTGCAACTCCTGTTGTTACGCTTGGTGCCTCTGTCTTCGCCACCACTTGTGCTGTTCGCGCTGCTGTCGTCACTGGTGCAGTCACTGGAATTGCTGGTGCTGCTAATGCAGCTCCTGTCTCCGCGTCCACCGCCACTGGTGTTGTCGCCTCTGTTGTCGCTGGTTCTGGCACCGTTGTCGTTGCCGAAGTTGTCGTGTTTGCGTCGACCGTGTTTGCCTTTCGCGTGGACATCGTCGTTGATGTCGCCGTTGATGGCGCCGTTGACGTCACCGTTGCCTCCGATGTCACTTTCGTTATTGCCGTCGCTTGCGCTGTCGTGGTAGTTGTCTCTGTCTCTTGCACGGGTGCCGTCGTCACCGCCACCGAACGTGGTGCGCGCCCTGGCGTTCCTTTCCCTCTTGGTTTGGCCATCGTTGGGATTCTGGTGGCTCCCAGTTCCCTTCTTTGGTGGTCGTGTTTCTTGTAAAGTTCCTCCTTTCCTTGGTTTTATCAAGTACGCGTGGATCGTACTTTAACGGGGGAATGATGTAACGAGGTTACATGGGTTACGGTTACGACGGTATCGTATACGAAGAGGAGTACGGTATATGTACCGTACCTAGCGAACTAGCATCAGTTTTTGTAGGTTATCGGTTTTCGTAGGTTTTGGGATGAATGGTCGTGAGCACCATTTGCTCCCTTTGATATTCAATTCAGTCCTAAATTACCTTATTCTGTTGAGTCCAAGAGCGCCTCATCGCCGCTCTGTGTAAGTTTTTGTAACTGAGTGCTTAGAGCCTTGTTACAGAAGGTACCCCTTTCCATTATTATACTTACGTATGAGATAGGTAATGTATCAATTTTAGTGGGATACGATACGGGCACTTTAATCTAATGTGGTCGATTTATGGGTGACGCGCCGTACTGCTTCAAGTATTTCTCTAAGTCCATACTGTTGGCGTACGTAGTAGCTCGAGCAACGCCTCGGTGAAAATACAGCCGCACCAATTCGTTCACGTAGCACAACAAGTTTGGCATGGCCTCTTGTTTGTCTCCTGTTGAGCGTTCGAGCACAAATTTGTATATGGCGGTACTGGAAGGCGCTCCAATATTCCCTCCTTGAAACCAATGGGGTGCACCTACACCAATACGCAGCCGTGCAAAGCGTTCGGTGCCAATGCACTTGATAATACCCCGCACTCCATTTTGGCCACCTCGACCTCCTTTTGCCTTGAAGCGTCAGTCGCCAAACGGCATCGAAACGTCGTCCGTGATAACGAGCAGCTCGTCTTGTCGATTCAATGCTAGCGGATTTCGTTTTAGTCGCCAGCGGTGCGACTGCATAAAAGCACGGACTGCGGTTCCTGAGAAATTCATGTACGTCATTGGTAGCAGCAGTGCAACGTTCCCTCCGTCGTGAGGAACTCCTTCGTTCAAAGTGCGCTCCTTTGCATGCTTCCACGAGAGGTTCACTAAGTCGTCAACTGGGTAGAGGTGAGTTTTATCCATTGCATTCTGTTGAAATGTAGCTTGGAATCGTGCCACGCGGCCATGGTTGTTTGTTTCATATAGTAGCTTCATATGGTTTCCCATAAATTACAATCACTCATGTATTTTCTTAAACTGTTCGTAAAATGTTGAGTGGGAGCTTAACAACGCACCGTCACGCGCGATACGTACGTCTCTAAAAAGTGCTCGACACCAACAAAACCAATATTGTGTCTACGTGTTGTGATATACAAATATAAATTGAGTACAGATGAGTTGGTTAGCAAATTCGATAACTGTAGGCACCGTGTGTGAATAAACATGTTGCCAGGGTTACCCGATCCCACGGAGGTCAATTGAAAGTTTGCATCCATACGTCTTCAGCGACGCATTTTCGTCGTAGATAAGCCCTGTAACGAACGAGAAATCCGAGCCGAAGGTGGCACTGCAGACGTCGGAGAAAGCAGCTGCCAAATAGCCACTTGCAGTGTAATGGGGTGCCGCTACATAATTAATATTCAAGTTAGAATATCACAGTTAAATTTCAGACGCGTTGTCTGAAATTTAAATAAGACATTATAAGTTATTATAATCTACGAAGGAAAAGTCGATTCGGTATAAATACCGAATCATGCAGGTTAACTAATAGTACAGTTAGTTGAATACTTAATATTATTATATTCGTTGGGTAATTACTATACTATTAGATGCTAACCACCATTAATAAACACTCTTAATTTTGCGTTCTAGAACATAAGTGAATATTTATATTCACTTTTATTATAGGATTAGTTGTTACCAACTAATCCTGCCCTTATTGTATTGCGCGCTTCCTCGCAAGGTACAGTGTAAGCCTGTAACAGGATCAGTCCTGTTACACCTGGTAGCACTTTGTGGTCCGTCTTAACGACCACAATTCCGTTCCGCTAGTCAACTAGAGGAGCGAAGATTAAGAGCCGCTCGGCATCATGTCGCGAGACATGACGCCTGCCGAGCGAGAGAGAACGCTGGAAGTGGTGACGAAACACTTCCCTCACTTCTCGTCGCGTAGTAAAGACGCGACGGTGGAAATGGTTCGGTCTATGGGGACCGACATGATTACCTTCCTCCTGGGTAAGTCCCGGGAGGAAGTGGTAGAGGTGGTGAATCGCTTTAGGCGAAACCACCTAAAAAGCCAGTACGGTCCGCGCCAGAGGCATCGCGGACCGCAACTACACCTGCAACGCATAGCGTTGAAGTGGTAAAGGCGCGAGTACAGCCCTTTACCGGCAAAGGGGGCTAGCCCCTTCGTAGATGGTTCGCAGAGGTGGAAGATGCCATCTCTGCGCAAAATATTGTTGACGAACGTCAACAGGCGTACTTCACCACAACATGTCTGGGCGGCAGAGCCAGGGCATGGGCGATGAGTCGCAGAGCCACTGATGACTCTGCGTTCCTGACTTACCAGGAATTAAAAGCTGAGCTAAAGCACAACTTTGAAGCTCCAGAAATGGAGCTAAGTAGTCGGCAGGAGTTCATGGAACTCCGCAAGGTAAGCTTGACCTTCAATCTTACGCTCAGAAGACGCAATATTTGCTGTCAAATATTGTGTATGAGCCGGTGCCCCCTGCTATGCAGGTCACTGGCTTCATGAAGGGACTCAATGATGGTTCCGTAAAACAGAGTCTCTACCGGCACCCGCCAAAGATTCTAAGGGATGCCATTGATATGAGCATCCGTGAAGAGTTCAGCATGCGATCAGCGTCATCGCATGCTGGGTACAGCCGAAGGGCTCAACAGCCCTTCGCTTTTGACATGCCGCAACGGCATGTCAACAATCAGCAGTCAGGCAGACGAAGCTCACACTTCGTCTCAAGAAACAGCCACCCGCGCCAGAGCATGGGCGGTGGAGGTCCAGAGCCTATGGACCTATCGGTTGCGGTTGCTTCGAACTCGAAGCAACCGAAATTTAAGAAGAACATTCGCTGCAATCGATGCGCGAAAGTGGGGCATTTTGCTCATGAGTGTATGGCACCGCATCCGGTGCCACGCAGTCAGCGGACGGAAGCGTCCGCTGCACGGCGACACCAACAGGGACATCACCCTGTTGGTGCAAAAAACGAAATTCGCCAGTAGGGGCGGGGCGCCCTACTGGGAATGTTATCCCACATGCCTACATAGGGCATATGAGAGTAATAGCCCCAGACGGGACTATGTCCTGTCAAAAGGTGCAGGGTGATGGTAAGCCTCTTATCACCCTGGAGGTTAAGCCGCACGGGAGCGATGTCCCCATGCGAGCTTTGTTTGACACAGGAGCGTCAACAATTTCGTTAGAGCTCAGAGTCTAACGCTGTTGAGCTTAGTGGAGGTAGAAACCCCACGAAGTATGTTGTCAGTACGGTTAGCAACAGGGGCAACTGTGACTATTCCAAAGCGTGTGATTAAAACACGCTTCCATTTGAATGAACTGTAATTCGAGGATGAATTCATCGTCCTCGATTTAGATAACAAGTTCGATGTGATACTTGGAATCCCATGGATGTCCAAGTTTAGACCTTCGATCGACTGGGTTAACCTATCGATCGACTGCGGCGGACCCACAGGATCTTATCACCCTGTGTGTAATCCGGCTGTATCAGAAGATACAACCGCAGCGTCGGACAGTCTGGTGGATAGCGATGGCACCACCAGGTCTGTTCCGACATGATCAGCGGAAGGTACCTCCGCTGGTGAGAGTCCAGAGGGACTACCACACGCAACAGAAGAGTCGTTGCGTGTTGGAGAGAAACATTCCACGGGTGATAAATACCACCGTGAGAATGAAGTGATATCCACGGTGGGGAACACCCACCGTGAGAGTGAAATAGTATCCACAGTGGGAAACACCCATTGTGCGACCGAAGGTTCCAACACGATGAAAGAATTCCGTGTTGATGAGAGTTAACTCACGATCGAGTGCAATCGTGAGCACAACTCCGTGGTGGCCAGTCCCCACCACGTTGCGTTAGCCATGCACACGGGTGATCAAGACCACCGTGTCGCAGAACAGGCGGCCGATCAGACGAGAACATCTGATCGCCAAGAAAATTCCATGGTAGGCAGTGGCCACCATGATGATGAGTATTAGCACACGGTGAATCGTAATCACCGTGTAGCAGTCAATCAGACGAGTGCGTCTGATTGCATGGGCATTTCCGTCGAGACGATCAACGTCTTGATGCAAACGGAGACCAGATTAGCTACCCAGTCTCTGTTGATGGAACACCCTCCGAAAGAAGGTTCGGAGGTGATGGCTCTTCCAGCGCTAATCTGGAAGAAGTTTATGAGAAACTTGCACGAAGATCAGATCGAACAGATCTGTATTATCGTAGCAACAGATGATGTAGTGGATATTCGTGAACGAATATCCACATTACAAGTGGAAAACATTGGGAACGAGGTTCCCAATGATCAAACCAAAGTTCAGCGCTTTGAAGCGCAGAGCTGGGAGTCGCTTAAAGCGAACTCCCCATTTTATGAGGTACTTCGGGAATACGCTGACGTATTCCCAGAAGAAGTACCTAGCGATCTCCCTAAGGATAAGGGAACTCGTCATGAGATTGACATCGTGCCAGGCACGAAGTATTGTGTCACGCGGCAATGGCCGTTGCCAAGTGACCAAGTAAAAGCTATCGACGAGTTTTTCGAAGCTCGTCGTAAAGCAGGCCAAGTGCGGGAGTCTATCTCACCGCACGCTACCCCCATCTTTTGTGTGAGAAAGTCCACAGGTGGGTGGAGAATCGTTCACGCTTACAACAAGCTGAACGCAGCGACGGTACCGGCGCAGACGCCGATACCACGAAAAGATGTCATCATTGATGGCATATGCGGGAGCACCATCTTTAGTGATCTCGATCTAAGAGATGGATTTTATCAAATCCTAATGCGTGAGAAGGATATCCCTCCCACGGCGGTAAGCACCCCAAGCGGCATGCTTTGGGAGTGGCTTGTTATGCCGCAGGGGCTTCAAAATGCCCCTGCTACGTTTAACAGATCCGTAACGCATCTATTACGCCCGGTGCGAGAATTCGCACCGAGTTATTTCGATGACGTGTTCATCCATAGTAAGGGTGAACACGATAAAAGAGATGTAGATGTCCATAGGGAACATCTACGTCGAGTGTTAGAGCTTATGCGAAAGCATAAGCTCTATGCGAATCTAAAGAAGTGCACCTTTGGTGCACCTGAGATACTCGTTCTTGGATGCTTTGTGGGAAAGAACGGGGTGCGCTCTGATCCAGAAAAGATCAGGGTGATCGTTGAATGGCCTACGCCAAACAACGTTAAGGAACTTCGAAAATTCCTTGGGTTGGCAACATATTTCACAAGTATTCGTGCAGCTATGCTGGGTCAATACGACCTCTTTCTCAATTACTTAAGAAAGATGTCGAATGGCATTGGGATACCCAATGCCAAGATGCTTTTGATGCAGTCAAGCAAAGCTTGACTGAAGCGCCTGTCTTGGCTATAGCCGATAACGAGCGTCCGTTCACGTCGTTTGCGACGCGAGCGATTTCGCTATCGGCTGTGCTTTGATGCAGCGTGATCACGATGATCGTGATCGC
>CM047589.1:1682526-1718752 GCA_026184515.1 Peronosclerospora sorghi | reverse complement strand
GGGTGACCGCAGGCTCTCCCTTTAAAAATTATCTGTTTTCGCAACGAAACATCACCCCCCCCTTTACTATGGCACGCACCCGATGAATCAGCTTGAATTGACATTGAGCTGTACGAAGTGATCCCAAAGATCCTCACGTATCGACGCAGGATCTTTCGCAGCAGGATGGGGATCCAACACGCAAGTTACTGAGATACAGGAGGAGAATGTCGGCATAGAGTATACGAGTCAATGTATTGGTTATTGGTTGGCAATCTATTGGTGGTCGATAGAGCCAAAAAGAAGAGTAGTATGCTACCTTTTCGACACGGTAGTAAGTGTAGACGACGCGCAGTGTTTCAATGAAAGCGTGTTGAAGAAAACTGGTCCCTCAAGCTGGGCATCGCTTGCTCAGCGCCCATGTATCCTTTTTTTTGTGGTCACTAATCACTAGTCGTAAGCCCTTCACCAGCACATCACAATGTTTCCGCGAGGCAGCTTCCAACACGATGACAACCTTTTGCATTATGTAGGAAGAAGGCGTGGGTCGCATCAATTTTTTCGCCCCGCTTCGACCACATGGGCAACCTACGTCGCCCTCTTGAGCGACTGAAGGTGATACACGCCGCAAATTTTTTGCAATGGTTTCCACCTGATTCCAGCAGCACGCGAGACGTCCCGACGCCCGCCGAGGGACGGATGGTAACGCCGTTGAAACCCTTCCTCATGAGCCTCCAAAGTCGCAAAATGGGCAAAGAGCGTCACTCCTCGTCATGTGATGGGCCGCATCCATCACCCCCGTAAAAGAATGCGAGCTTAAAACCTCACGTCCCGAAGCGTAAAACGGACTTTCCGACCGCCTAATTTCAGCGTCCGTGCCGATCCCTCTCTCTCTCTTGTTAGTAATACCCAACATGACGCGGCATCCGCTTTCGCTGCACGCGGTGCACACGACCGAATCGACGGCGTTCGAGAAGGCGTCGATGGTCCAGTTGACACTCACGGGCATGTTCTTTGGCGTCGTCCACGTGCTCACGGGTCCAGACCATCTCAGCGCCCTCGCGACCCTCGCGGCCGGCTCGTCCTGGCGCTCGTTTGCGCTCGGGATTCGGTGGGGCTGCGGCCATAGTCTTGGCCTCGTGCTCATGGCATCTTTTTTTATTCTACTGGATGGCGAGGTGGACTTTACGGCGCTCAATGGCGTCACGGACGTCCTCATGGGCGTCTTTATGATTGCGTTGGGGCTCTATGGGATGCACGAAGGTGTCACGAGGTCGAGACAGCGTGAAAGGCGGCCGAGAGAAGAGCGAAAGTATGAGAAGGAGACGACAGCGCGTGACGACGAGGAGCAGGGGCGCATCGAGACGGAGACCGAGAGCGAGCCGATGGAAAGTCCCAGTCACACGTTGCTCCAAGGCCCGATGCTTACGTCGTCAAAGGCGGACGTGTGCGTGACGTTTAGTGACGAGCGGACGCCCGCGGCACGACCGACGCGGCTCGAAGGGCTATCGAGTGCGACGGAGAATGAAGACGGCGTGCTCGTGGATGTCGCACTGAGCTCGCCCGTGGCAGACGCAACGAGTCCGTGTGAGAGTGTCGTGGCACTGGAAGAATTGCTGGCAGAGGAGAGCGAGGAGGACGAGGCAGGGGACAAAGAGCCGGGTGGAGGCCCCCGCTGTTGCGGGTGGAAACTGCCGCGCGTGGACTTTCACCATGCGCGGACGCAAAAGGCACGTGGAGAGAGTGGAGGACTGACTGTACGTTCGGGCTCAAGTTTTGTGTGTGTGTGTGTGTGGTTGTAGTACACCGCCTTGTGTGTCGGACTCGTGCATGGCGTTGCCGGGCCAGGTGGGATCCTTGGCGTGTTACCGGCCATTGGGCTCCACAACACGGCCAAGTCGTGTACGTACTTGGGGTCCTTCTGTCTCATGTCGATCGTGACCATGGGGCTCTTTGCCGCTGGGTACGGGGAAGTTACGGGCCGCCTGGGCGACCGATCCGAGCTCGTGGCGTTTCGGATTGCCATCTTCTCGTCCCTGCTCTCGGTGGTCGTCGGGATGTTCTGGTTAGGCCTCGCAGCCTTAGGCCATCTTCACGAGCTCGTGGACTGAAGCAGCTTCACTGCAGGAGACAGAAGACACAAGGGAGAACCAGCAGGCTCAGAGACAAGAATGGAACACGTGCGTCGCGTCGCGTCCGCCTCCTATTCACTGCGTTAACTGTCGTCATGCAACAAGCACCAGGCCTCTTTACCTCTCTCTGTGTCTTACGAAGCAGGATCGTTCGTGCCACTGGGGGCGTCTGCGGTCAAAGGCGCCGGGTGCGTGTCCTCTGACGCCGTCGGCGTCTTATCGTCCCCATGCGCGCGCACCGTGTCGTCGTGGTCTGTTTTCGCTGGAAGCAAGGACAGTCGTGTGTGTTGTTATGTTGGTCAATTCCATGCATCACGTTGTTCGCAAATAGAATCACACGCCGTACACTGGTCTTTCTTGTTCTTCCAGTACTCATCCATGTCCCCGTCCAGTTTCTTGCTGGCGTGCTCGGCCGACTTGATCCAGTACCTGTCCATGTCGGCATCGAGCTCCTCGGCCGTTTTCGACGGCGGCTTGTGGCGGCGTCCACCCCGTCCCCCACGTCCTCCTCGTCCCTTGGCACTTCCTCCACGACGACGACTGCCACTTCCTCGCGCTCCTTCGTAGGGCGCTGGACGCGTCGCGCCGTCGTTGCCCGTGCCGCCTCGACGACCGCGTCCTGTCCGCACCATCTTGTGAGCAAAAAGAGAAACGACGGCCAGGGTACAACGTAGTGTGATTCTATTAGTGGCCTCTCACGGGCTTCTATTCGTAGAGGTCGCGAGAGGTCGTGACCGTTTGGACGCGTTAGAGTGTGAGCGTTATAGCTCGTCGTTCACTCGTCAGTGGTCATCTCGGACGTGAGAAGAGCTCTGTCACACAAGTCCATGGGACTGCGTATGTCCCAGTGGCGTTGCAAGTGGGACTTAGGCCCCTAACACGCGACGAGCCGGCACGGGTGCGGAAACGGTCAAGCCTCACCCCATCCGTCTCAGAAGCTGCCAACGGGCGAGCGTTGCGCTTGCCGGGGAACACTTGCAAGGATTCCACGCAGTAGCTCAGCTGTCGTCCCATCACGATGCCATCACCAGATGGAAGATTACCGTCGCCACTTTTGTCCTTACCGGCGTCTTCCGACATCATGGACTCCCCCTCTTCGTCTCCGAGCGAGACGTCCTCTATTGGGATCGATTTTTTCGCACTCTAGCTCTCGTGTGTGGTCGTCGGTCGCACGGTACACGGATACGTAAAGCCAAGACGCTCTGATGCCAATTCTTGTGTTCGACCCCATGTGCGTTTCCGACCTACGGACATCATCTTGACCCCCGACGAACGATCTCACATTTCGACCTGACCTTTTCGTGATCCGTCAGAGGAAGGTTGACCTTCTGGAACTTAATCGTTGCGATGAACTATTGTGCATGATATGATAAGCACACCTTGCACGTTACCATCGCCCCCATGTGGCAGAATCATGAGTTGGAAACGCACGAAGCCATTTTGTGTTGGCGTCTCTCCAAGATGGTGACACCCCATTGGCTGAAATTCGTGCGTACATTTTCGGTTTTACTACATTTTTGTATGGTCAGATTCTTAGGTAACTAACTAACTCTACAGGATACACTTTTCATTTTTTTTCCTATAATACAAACGTAGCTGGAACTTTGACCGCGTAGCAAGCGTCGCGCAATTGTGGACTCCTACGGAAGATCGTACCTGTTCAAACGTGTTCAGACCAGATAGTTTAAGATCTTTAAGTGGACTACAAGTTTTTACTTTTATTTCAACATGGTCTCCCATCATTCTGCACGTGGTAGTTCCATCATTATCCTCATCATGCCCGGCGTCAGTATGGGAGGTAACCCTACTGGATCTTTGCGTTTTTGATGGCGCTTCTCCGGTCGACAGCCAGCTTGGTATTGGTTGCGAATCAGGGAATCGACGCCTTAGTTGCCGATCTCACCTTGAGAACTCAGGGTTGAGCCGATCTCGCCTATTTTCTCCTTAATCAAAATCATCGTCGCAATCGAGACAGATAATCTTGTTTCTCTCTGCTCTTACGGCTTGGCGCGATCTGGATATTTTCCTTGATACGAGCTGTTAAAATAGTCGGTCTATTTCTGATTCTATATTATAATTAGGTAGGACTATTATAGGTAGCAATTTGCATTTCGTCTATTACTAGCATAATTAGTGCATTAGTACTCGGTTCTGAGTACGCACTTTTTTGCTATGTGTAAGACATGTATCCACACAGATGGAAGTTTACCATAACTTCAACATCTGTTTACATAAATTCATGTTTAGCTAGATAATCACTTCTCAATTTACATCCCGTTGATTAAGTCCCTGTTTGGGCATCTTCTTCACTTAACGAATTGTTAACTGATACCTAGTTCGTCGTCAACGTGTGTTTGGTTTTTGGAGGTATCACGTGTGATTACTTTTTGTTTTATGTTAGATTCACTATTGGACATTTGCGACTAAAGTTTTCGACTAGATCTAAGCTATGGATTCGAGTGCTATTCAAAACGATCTCGCTGCCGACCTAGAAATGTGGGTTTGAGACCTAGGAAGGTTACTGATATCCCGGGAATGATTGCCAGACCATGATCAGCAACTTACGGGAGCCACTAGTCATGGGAAATCGCGAAGATTAATGGCGCAACCAATTTTGAGGTTGTCCGAACGATCATCCTTCGCTCAAAGCTCATCGTCTCCAAATAAAAGTTACGAAACGATTAGATGTTCAGATCAGCTGTAACAGGGTTACGTTTGGTTACATTTGGGTATGTTGTGCACATAAGTACACTACGGTTGAGGTCAATATTGACCGGTCCGAAAGGTTTGGACCTATTGGTTATTTTAACCAATCAGGGAAGGAGCCCTTGGTGAAGGCGTGGAAGCCTGCCACGTGTTGGTACACAGGTGGTGTACATTACATTTCGACTAGGTACGAAATGAGTAAGTTCTACTTAGTATTGCATATGTGGTGAAGCATATTATAAATTTTGACGGTACCATAGTTGGTACAATAGGCGATATATTACCGTACTTAACAAAATAAAAGCCACACAAAAAATCACAATTCCGGGATTTCGGATCACCTTTTAATATTAAGGTAATTTTTCTTAACAAAATAATCACCAACTAGCTCGGCTGAGTTCGCAAAAAAAATTACCTCGGAGTCCGCATTCCTCTATATCGCGATGAAGAGATTCCTTCTTTCCAATCCCGCGAATCAGCTCTGGATCGACGCCCAAGAGCAGCGAAAGCGTGGGCGAGACAATTCCGACAACCTAGCTCGCCTAGTTCGTCGCAAAATATTCCCTGAGTTGCATCTGCAGACGCTGCAGCCTGTCATCACAAACGATCCGCGAACTGGTGTCACCAAAATACCCAGCGAAATGATCATCGAGGACTGTCAACGGCAGTTGCATCGCCGATTGATGAAATAATTAGTAGAATCAGCTAAATCTAAAGAATTATTGGGGAAAAAGACATCAGAGCTGTACCGGACCATTACATGGGAGAAGAAGTCTAAAGCTATATTCTTTTATCTCCATAAATCTCTCGGCAAGGCGGATGCCGAACTAACTTGCTCGTTGTTCGGTATTAACATCAATACGTTCAGCAATTGGATTCGGCAAAAGGTCTACTTCGAAAAATGGTTCCACTATGTGGAGTCATTTACAGTCTCTGATATTCTACCGTCGATACCATCTTCGTAAAGAGAGGCTTATGATGGCGTCGAACCGTCAAGTAAAGTCGAGATTGACCCAAAGTTCAGCGTCAGCACATCTGGAAAAACATATGTCTCATCGTACTCGAACGGTAAACACCAATTAAACAGGAAGATGAGTACATATCACGATAATATCGTTTATCTTCGCCAGACATCCAAGACCTTAGGGTATGGGAGAAAAGTGAAATACCAAGAACAAGAAGAATTTATAATCGGAGACGTTATTGAGGGTTGGGAGACCGGAAATCCCCTCTGCAAATCCTCAGCTTATAATCTACTGATTGCCAAGTTTGGAAACGATTCGGAAGTCGATCGAACTGAATGGGAGCTCAAAATGGGCATTCATTCAGGCAACATTACCCCAGCGTTTTCGAAGTGGCTCACTAGAGTACTTCAGAGACACCATTTCACAATCCGTAAAGAGTCCATCTCACGGACTGTCCCCATCCATTGGCTTCAAGTTTGTCAAGAATCAACTGCACTAATTCGGAAAATATGTCATCAGCTGGAGTGACGCGTTTGGTGAACGCAGATGAGATGTTTCTTCAATTTTTATCCAAAAGAATCGCATTTGATTGCCCCAGTGAACGTCCATCGCGTCGGATCCAATAAAAGTGAGGACGAAAAGAAGGGCTGTACCGTCATGGTGGCCTGTGAAATGTTTGAATCACGTTTGATGCCGCCTTACATTATAATGACTGGTCAACCTAATGGTACGTTATCCAGACGTTTCGCTAATTGGGATGGAACGAGCCAAATCAATTTCCATCCAAAACATTGGATGGATAAAGAGGGGTGCTGCCTTTATCTGGAGTGGTTACGATCGTGTTATCCCGATGCCAAGTTAGGTTTGGTCTGGGATGCGGCATCGAGTCATTTCTGTGAAAAGGTTATGGAAAAAGTGGCTGCGTTAAATATTGTCTTGGTAGCAATTCCTCCTGGTTGCACAATTCTGATTCAAATCTGCGACTTGATATCCAATAATCCAATCAAAACAGGCATTCAAGAAGCGATATGTCTCGTGGACAATTCGATCCGATACAGGTCCAGGAGGGAAGTACAAAGTCGACCGCAAAGACGTAATTCAGTGGATGGAAGAGGCATTCGAGGAAGTTGATGAGAATATGTCCTCATTGTCACGAATATCTCAAGCCTTCAGTGCTTATGGCCAAGATCATCGATCTGACAATCTGGCCGCATTTATGGAATATTTGGCCAAGCATGAGGAAAACGGAGTGTATAAGTCGTTGTTGGAAATCCAAAAATATTTAGAATTTGACTGATCCGCGATTTTCTTGTAATAAACTCTTCAAATACTTGTTTTCGACACTTCGTTTGTATTGTACGGGATTAAATGAATTTTGAAAAGGAGATCCAAAAATTTAACAAAAAATTCACAATTTGGCACATATTTTGCCACCTTTAGTATTAACCCAATCACCTTTGAAAAATAGGCCAGGTGTTTTTTTTGTTAAGTACGGTAGTCGGTACGATAGTTGGTACCATAGTTTGTACAATAGCCGGTACGACTGTTGACACAACAGTCAGTACAACAGTCGGCACAACTGCAGCGAACATGGACGGGCATGGACGCGACATCTGGGACGACGCGACAACTGATAAAGTTACCTAACGGGTATCTAACGGTTAGCGACGGACGTCGGATAAATCAGGTCGACTGGTCGACGGAGTACGTAGGGATGGACAGTTATGATTGATGGATTTTAGGTAATTGGTAGTTTTAGGGATATAATTGATAATAAAGTTCTCCTTTTGCGTCCGATAGATAAGATCACCGAGGGGGAGGCGTTCGCGCCTCCCTCTTTTTTGCATACGCACCCTTTACGTCCCGGGCGGGAGCACGTAGTGCACTTTTTGGCCCACCGGCAGACGTAAAGGTCTGGGGAACTCACCCTCAACTCCACCCGCTGTGTCAGCGGTTATTTTGTAAAGTTTTTTTTGGGGGGAAAGTGTTCTCACCTCTTCCCCCATTGGTCCACGTTTGGCCCCTAGAAGTTCGGCTGCTATAAGCGCCCCATGGGAACTCTAGGCGGATTTTTAGTGGAAACTGTCGATCATCCCGTAGCTGATCGACCCCCCCTCGTAGGTCTAGGCTAAGAATACATTTCGATAGGGTATTATGTTAGCTGATTAAGACTCTAGAGGCTCCGCGATCGGGTGGTGAAGATTTCCGCTGCCTGATCAAGTACCCCTCCACTGATCACCACAAGATCATCGATCTGCAACTGCGCTCTGTGATCAACAACTCGCAGATCGCGCCAACTTGTACAAAATCGACTACAATGATCACCGACTCTGATCATCCCCTGATCAAAGGGCGGCGGTCCTGATCATCGACTTTTAGCGCCTGATCAAGCCTGATCAAGTCTGATCACTGCTGATCAACGACTTTTAGCGTCTTATCAAGCCTGATCAAGCCTGATAACTGCTGATCAAACCTGATTACACCTTATTCAAGCTTGATTGTACCTGATCACGTCTGATCAGAGCATAGGTCGTTTCGTTACAAGTTTCCCCAATCTTGCATCAAGGAATTGTCGTGTTTACATCCCCTCCACCCGGAGAGCGACCCACGCCCAAGCCGTCGGGTACAAAAGGTGATCAGAAACGCAAGCAGTCAAGGACACCGGAGGACCCCCTTCGTTAGTCGGCAGTCCGGGCGCAGTGGTAACGCCTGATAAAGCGTCAAAAACTTTGATCAGCCGCTCCACCACAATGGTGCGCGTTCCCGGATCGACGCGGGATATCACCGTGATTCTACGCAAGATGGCGCTGATGCGGACGTGAAAACGGAAGCAGAAGCAGAATTGAAGATCAAAATGGAAAAGGAGGAGGTGGTTGTGACGATGATAGAATTTCGCCGTCGTCATGTCTGAAGAAGAAAGGAAATGCTGATCATCAGGACCTGGGGAGGTATCGTGATGACATAAAGGAGGAAAAGCCTCGATCACCTCCCAAGTCTCCTTCGGGAGCCCCTGCGAATCGCAACGCAAGTTGTGATCCGCCTATTGCATGTGTGTATAATGATCTGGATTAGAAGCCGGTGGCGAAATACTACAACCCGGACCAACCGAAGGCGTTGCTGAAGGCGCCTGGTTTGGAGAGCGACGAAAGTCGGTCAAGTAAGGCGCCATCAAATCTGATCTATCAAGGACGCTTTATATGAAGGAACTGAAGAATTGCTTATGGATGGATTCGATCATGAGCCTACTCAAGGTCACGATGAGCGAAAGCTGAATGGACCAGTCCATCAACCAATCTGCTACTTCCGAGAGCGATGCGTCTGAAGTGGAGTCGAGCAGTGCTAATCGTATTACCCGAGTGACGATCGTTGAGGAGGATGAAGCCAAGTTCTCATCCGTGAAGAGGGAGTCATGATCAGTCACAACAGAACCCACGGATGCAAGCGTTTTTTAATGCGGCTATGGGGCGGTTTGGGGATGAGGAAAGAGGCAAGGCGACACCTGACGTTTTACGCACGAATATGACGTGTGGAGTTACGCACTGAGGCTTTGTGAGTTTCACATGGAGAAATCGGATCTTAGTGTCGAAAGCCGTCTACGGTGGGTTGATGCTCTCAGTACTATCTACAACAACTGAGTGAGGACGATTTGCGCATTGGAAAGTATTGAAAATGTCGCGCAGTCTGAAACCCGTCCAGCGCTGACATTAGAAGCCCTTGGCTGCGTCCATAAAGCGCAGGAAGAATACTTTCGCGCACTGTCCAAGACTCAAGCCGGGTGTGTTGTGGTTGAAGATGTAAATTTGTTTGAGTTGAGATTGTGGGAAGAGCGCTGGGTCACGTTGTTAAAGTCGAGTTCTGCGAAAGAAACGTTACTTCAAAGTGTTGGACAGATTGAGGCTGAAGTTGAGTGTCAATTATTACAGCGATGTGATATGGAGCAGGAAGCCGCACTACGTTTGTCGACGCAGCTGGGTATGTACATGGTAGATCGCGCCTTGGTTTCCATTTGGTTCAGCTCGTGGTCGCTTCGTGACCGTATTCAGCCGCTGAACACGCTTCTTGAGATGCTATCGTCCAAGGTGCTCCAAATTCGCAAAAAGCGATAAAGCATCTTTTAAGTAGAAAAGTGATCGAAGAAAGAATGAGTTCGAATGCCTTTGCGGAGCTGCAGGCTGCTCTGATTGACCAGTTTCTAGTTGAGACACATCCAAAGGTGCGAGGTCGACCACTCCAGCTTCTGATCCGTTGCCAGCTATCTGAAGCCGTTGAAGACACACATACCCTACGACTGCAGCTGCAGATCCCTTGGACTCGCGTAATCAGCGTTTCTGCAAACGCACATGTTCGAGCGCCAGGCTTGGAATTGTTTCCACTCATGGTGTCGAATCAGCCCTTCGATCAAGAGACAGAGATTGCATTGTACCAACATTATGCCATGAAATTGAAATGCGGTCCGATGAAAGTGACTATGGTGCAGCGACGTTGTCGAAGAAGCTGATTCAACATATTGATGTCAGTAGCGTTCTTACTGCGTACGCTGCTGCAACTGATGCTAAGACCCACGACCGGGGGAATTTGGATCTAAGTCGCTGCATTTTTGAGCCTGAAAGTTCGAATTACTTTGCTGAACGCGACGTGCTTGCGCAAAACATAGTCTACTCCCTGTTTGCTCGTTCAAAGTGTCGATTACGAGTGTCTAGAAACCGAGGTGAGGTTGATCCAGATTATCTTGCCAACATGTTGGACGATCGTGGCGGCCGAAAAGTTTATGACACTGCTGTACTATCGCTTACTTGTGGAAGATCGCGCCATTTCTACCACCGAATTGCAACACGGAGATCGATCGTGCTTAGTGGATGTATCATGTGACGTTGACCAGTCAGATATTCGCTTGCTTGTTCTTGATCTCGAGTCCATTCGTCGCTGGGTGCACCCGGGATTGCTGCTCACTTGAAGCCCAAGAATCCATGTGCTCTTTGCGTAGGCAGCTCTTGGCAGTTGTTGGTCTGCACTACGTACTCTGGACCGGGAGGCTCGAGGATCAGGTGAAGATAATGCTCAGTGTTTGGGAAAAATTTCACCTACTATCCGGACGTGTTTGCCCCTTTGTTTGGGCTTTGTGCCGCGGGCGTAGCGATTGTTATCTCGATGCCGAGCCTGCTTCCGGACGATCTTCAGGTGCTCGTTTCACAAGGTCACAAGGCTGCTCAGGAAGTGCACGACATCTTTAGCAAGGACGGTGTCACACATCCTCTGCTACTCTTAGCGTTAAAGCTGCTTGCTAACAAAGATCACCTCAAGTCGTCGTGGTCACTTGATTATTGAAGGTTGCAGTAATACGGGAGGGAACAGGACCGTGAAGACACAGAGCAAAGTGCGGTGGCATGTAGTTGGCTTCCTGCTCGCGATGCAGGAATGCCATTAAAAACAAAGGAAAAGGTTCGTACAGGATTTGCACGAGGAAGAGTGAAGTTGGTCGTCGCTACCGTCGCGTTTGGGATGGGATTGACAAGAACAAATGTACGCGCAGTCGTACATGTTCATCTCCCCTCTTCCGTCGAAGCGTACGTACAACCAATTGGGCGAGCGGGGCGACATGGGAGTTTTTTTTGGTGGCGCAGCTGGCGAGCCGCGTCTTTTTTCGACCTGGTGATATTGTCAAAGGCGTCGTGCGACTTGTGAGTAACCAGCAGAATTCTCATGCTCATTCGGAGATCGCCCACGTCGTGGCTCAAGTGCACGGCCACGTCACTGTAGACTCCAACCTCCTGAAGCTGCCTCTGCTGGACGTGCGATTGCCTGAAACAGCATCCAACAGACCATGAACAGAGCGTCGAGCACGAAGTCTCTCGAGATGCCGTGCGGATGGAAAAGATAAATGCAGTGCTGCCCAATGTGCGCAAGTTTTCGGGAGACACGGGCACTTGCATCTTCTGTTCGGCGCCAGCCGTGGTGCTTTCGGACATTAACATTACGCCATCTCAGTCTGAGCTGCAAGTGGCGACGTCCGAGTGCCCATCGCCCGCAGATGCTCTGTCTTTGGGTGAGGCATCACACGCAAAGAGACGGCGAAGCGCTGTACACGATAGTTTGCCATTGCATTACCGACGAAAATGTGCCCTAGCTTCCGTGCCACATTTGCTAGAGTTTTCTATGTGGTCTCTCAATCACAGCGCAATGTGCACGTAGTGGGAGTAAACCTATCTCGGTCCACTTCCCATTCGATGTCTATGGTTCGGAGGATTATCTCGCAGCCAACAACACTGTTGCTAGTGCAAGTCAATTGGAAGCGAGTAAGGATCACGACAGTGGTAATTCCATGAAAGCAGAAACAAGTGTAGAGTCTAGGGCTGAGAAGCCGGTTGGTGTACTCTGTCAGGGCAACCAAGTCGCGTTCGAGTTGCGACCGTCCCTCATGCATGGACGTGTGGAAACCGAGCTACTGCAGCGTGCGCAGACGAGCATTTTCACGATAGAACAGTCACCTTGTGCGTTTCCTGCTCCCACGAAACAGTTTTAGCATCCAGGAGACGTCTTGCTTGGCATGTTTGATTTTACACGTGCGAGCATTCCATGCTACAAAGTGTCGACGACCCTCTGCTTTGAAGAGACGCTAGCGTCCATGGCGCTCGATCCCGACCTCGTCGTGCAGTCCAAAGTGTGTGGTAGTTTCCATGAGCATACACTGGACGTACTGAATACGCACGTACGTTTCAGCATCCCACACGATGCACTACCGACAATCACGACGGATCTCGTGCGCTTTCAGTGGCTCTTGCGCTTTGAATTCTCCGCAGGCGGAACCCCCGCAACGAATGCCACTGTACCTCAGCGGCAACAATAATTCCAGTGGCACGTGTCGGTCGTCGTAAATCCTGCGGTCGCTACCGCCCGTAATCAACTTGCGACCGAACGGCACAAGCTGTATTCAGGTGCCATTCGTGTCGCCTTGCTCTCAACCTCTTGATCTTCATGACGCATTGTCTTATCGAAACGACAGACTCTCTTTTGAATGACGACACGGTTCATTTCCGTTCACTACTCTGCTCGACCGCGTTGCATCGTCATCAATTGCAGCAGTTGATCGCTTTAGTTTTTGACGCTCCTTCGCTCTCCCTGTCGACCGAGAACACAAGATTGTGCGACTAAACAACGCAGACAATCGAGCGCGTGAGACTGTGACGCTCGTGTCGTTGGAACGAGAGTGGCTAGAACAGAATCTGGATGTAAATGCAGCTACGATCGAGACATTCTTGACATTCTTGACGCTCGAGACGCAGTCTGATAGGGCACAAGAGACCGAGCAGCAGAACAAGTGTCGGGTGCGCGTAACGCTCGAGCCCTTGAGTATGAGTCGATGCACGCTGCAGCTCTTGGACACAGAGACAAAGACATGAGCGCCTCGTTCCGGTGTCAAGCTCTTGTTTGAAGCCGTGCAACGAAAAGAGCTACGAACGGCACATTTGACACAGCATACGAACGGATACTTGAGCTCCTGGGAAGTGAAGTTCCATCTGCAAGAAGCAGCACAATGGTATTCTTCGACACGCGGACGAAGCGAGTCGAACGAGGCTTCGGCCTCCACTGTCCGTCTACTGCTTCAAGAACTGCGAGGAGCCCAGCAACGCGGTGAACTCCAGAGCTTGACACTGGCTCGACCAGCGTTTTATGTGCACGTGCGCTGCCCAAACGACGAACGCGACCGCATGGACGCACACGACGTGGAACGATGGACGCATGTCTTGTATGCGAAACATACGCATCTCGAGTTGCGTCAAGTGGCTCGGTTGGGTCAATTGTATCGTGCGCTGTGTGCGGCTGCCTTGCCCGTGGCGTCGTCTGGTGGAGCCAAGGAAACGGAGAAAGAATCGGAAGCTCGTGTAGCAAAAGCGCGTGTGTTGGAGACAAAACTTGTGCAGTACTTTGACAACCACGAGGCGTTAACGATCGAGAGCATGGACAACGGACAGTGTTTAAAGACACTCTTACAGCCCTGATGCCATCGCTCACGGAGGCGATCGAGCGGGATGTCGCTGCCCTTGTGGAGTGTTTTCGGGAGAATGGAAAGGAAGCAATGACGTGGACAAGCGTGACACCGTGGCCAAAGTGTTTCATGGGATCTCGAGTCCTCGTTTCCCCGCGCGAGAGGGGCGCGAACATGTCGCGTGGCGTCGCTATGCGGACGTGTAGTGCATCTGGTGAATGCGACGTCTCCCGAGAAATTGGAATGGAACGAGTTCAGCGAGTTTATACTGGACGACGGACAGTTTGGCAGTTGTTTTGAGGCGTTTGACGAGTCGACGTTGGTGCACTACTCGGTTAACTAGTTTACGGGCATCGTTCTGACGGATGGGTATGCATGCTCCTGGCGTCTCCCAGTCGACATTCGTCAGCAAAAGCGATTTGTGTCTCTCTTTGGGCATTGCAACTTTGAAGTATTCTCTACAAATGGAGTGTTTCGAACTGAACGCAAGTACTTTGACCGATTGTACGGTTTTGCACTTGAAGATGAAGAGCTCTTCATTCAGGAATTGTGTGCTGAACCTTTTGAAAAATCACGAGGACGCTACGCGTCCGAGCAGCAATTTGACGATTCCTGCCACGATTTTATCGCTACTTGGTGCTCATGTTGCAGGACAGAACTGATACTAGTCGACCCGAAGTTCGCGTGCGTGTTCCAGTTGGTTCCGCGCCGGAATCGACTAAAGGAATGATTGATATCGCTATTCCTGGTAAGGCAACGGATGTTGTGGATGTGGCATGCTATGATATCCATCGTCGGTTGAAGACATTGAAAACCGAAACGATTGCTGCACGGCTACAGCTTGCTGCTTTTTGTGCCCGAGCTGGGACGAGTGTGCCAAGCAAGCGATTGCAAATGAATGGAACGGAAGCCGCCGTCGAAACTCAAGAGATCCTTCATCTTTTCGCAATTCGACGAGCCACAATTGCCATCGGCACACGAAGAAGCCTTCAGCTTGGCTCGGATATTGCTGACCGTCGCACGGACATGATCACGCAAGGGTGCAATCTTTTCCCGGAACCGCTTGATCTCCTCCTCGCAATCAGCAATAGACTGATGAAGTGATGAAACTATCCATGATCGTCTGCAGGATCGACTTGATGAGAAAAATGTGGAGACAACCAGATCGATGAGGACCTGATAAATGGCATGGTCGATGGCGTCATGATTAACGAGTAGTGACTACATGATCGACGGCGTCATGATCGATGGGTGCCAACATTGAAAGGAAGGGGCGATCGATGGATGGCTAAAGGCCTGATCGAACCTGATCGACAGATGGGAGAAAGGGATTATGGATGGGTGCCGGCTGCGCAACCGATCATGACGTGATCAATGGGTGGAAACGGTGCCAACAACATGATCGATCCCCTCCCCAACCGCTGTACGGCTGGGACGCGGCTCAGGGGCGGCTGTGGTGAAGCATATTATAAATTTTTGCGGTACCATAGTTGGTACAATAGTCATTACCATAGTTGGTATAATAGGCGATATATTAGTCGGTACGATAGTTGGTACAATAGTTGGTACAATAGCCGGTACGACTGTTGACACAACAGTCAGTACAACAGTCGGCACAACTGCAGCAACCATGGACGGGGCATGGACGGGACATCTGGGAGGACGCGACAACTGATACAGTTACCTAACGGTTAGAGACGGACGTCGGATAAATCAGGTCGAATGGTCGACGTAGTACGTAAGGATGGACAGTTATGATTGATGGATTTTAGGTAATTGGTAGTTTTAGGGATATAATTGATAATAAAGTTCTCCTTTTGCGTCCGATCGATAAGATCACCGCGGGGGAGGCGTTCGCGCCTCCCTCTTTTTTGCATACGCACCCTTTACGTCCCGGGCGGGAGCACGTAGTGCACGTTTTGGCCCACCGGCAGACGTAAAGGTCTGGGGAACTCACCCTCAACTCCACCCGCTGTGTCAGCGGTTATTTTGTAAAGGTTTTTTTGGGGGGAAAGTGTTCTCACCTCTTCCCCCATTGGTCCACGTTTGGCCCCTAGAAGTTCGGCTGCTATAAGCGCCCCATGGGAACTCTAGGCGGATTTTTAGTGGAAACTGTCGATCATCCCGTAGCTGATCGACCCCCCCCCTCGTAGGTCTAGGCTAAGAATACATTTCGATAGGGTATTCTGTTAGCTGATTAAGACTCTAGAGGCTCCGGGATCGGGTGGTGAAGATTTCCGCTGCCTGATCAAGTACCCCTCCACTGATCACCACAAGATCATCGATCTGCAGCTGCGCTCTGTGATCAACAACTCGCAGATCGCGCCAACTTGTACAAAATCGACTACATTGATCACCGACTCTGATCATCCCCTGATCAAAGGCCGGCGGTCCTGATCATCGACTTTTAGCGCCTGATCAAGCCTGATAACTGCTGATCAAACCTGATTACACCTGATTCAAGCTTGATTGTACCTGATCACGCCTGATCAGCACATAGGTGGTTTCGTTACAAGTTTCCCCAATCTTGCATCAAGGTATTGTCGTGTTTACATCCCCGCTACCTGGAGAGCGACCCACGCCCAATCGGTCGGGTACACAAGGTGAGCAGAAACGCAAGCAGTCAAGGACAACCGGAGGCCCCCCTTCGTTAGTCGGCAGTCCGGGCGCCGTGGTAACGCCTGATAAAGCGTAAAAAAAAATTGATCAGCCTCTCCGCCACACATATAGTTTAGATTAGTTTAATTAATTTATGCTAACTACATATTAAATATATAATCAGTTTAGATTTTACTCTAAGAATGCTAGGCGCACGACCTCGACCGGTCGCGCGCGCAGTGAGTGTGGTAGTGAAAGGGAATATCTTCCCTTAACTACCCCCTTATTAAGGGAGCCTTGTATCAAGGCGTTAGTTCACACTAACACGTAAAACAAGGGAAATCTTGGCCCCGAGTAAGAGAGTTCTCTCTTTCTAAGCCCTTTTATAAGGGCGTATCGGCTAAGTAGCGGCATGTCGCCGCTTTAGGAAAATCTTCCTCTGTGCGCTAGCCGCACCGTGCGTATACGCGCCGGCTACATCTGGTAGCACTCGTAGTCAATCCAACACCTTTGTTGGTAGACAACAACATCCTCTGCAAAGGATGAAACAGGACGATTGGGATAGGTTAAGCCCAGTCCAACAGGAATCCTTTGAGAGACTAGTACCCATACTGGGTTCGTCTGGCATGCGCCACCTAGTGGAGCAGGGCTTTGACGCCGTGCGCGAGAGGGTTAACTCCCTCCTCGCCCATGAGGCGAGTTTGTACGGGGGTCATCCTGCGTCTACGGGGGTGCTCCCTCCGATATCCTTTAAAATAAAGAAATTCACCGGTGAAAAAGGTGATAACCTTTATGTGTGGCTTCGCGCGGTCGAAACGGCATTCGCCACAGCGAATGTGCTCGAGGATCACTTGCAAGTGGGACTTGCACTAACCCATCTTACGGGTAAAACCCGTACATGGACGTTTACGTGTCCGGATTCGGTAACGGACGTGTTCCCAACTTGGGAAGTCCTTAAGAAAAAGCTTATGGACATGTACGCCACGCCTGATCTGGTTTTACAGAATCATCTGGGATTTTTGAGGTGCCTTCAGGGCACTATGGACTTGGAGACATACATACAAGAACTTAAGACCCTGTTGGCAGGGATGTACGCGAAAGCGTATTCGGACGATGTGTCCATTCACGTGTTGATGGGAGGCCTGAAAGAAGTACCAGCACGTTCGGAGCTGTTCCCATGCCGACCCAATCCCTGGGGGAGGCGTTTAAGATTGCGTTTAACGCAGAAAGGAACTTTCGTTCCTCTAAGGTGGGTCCCGAACCCATGGACCTGAGTCAGGTCGAAGCGGAAGAGAAACCTCCCGCTAGGAGTCACTCTGACTCTACCTCGCAGGGCTTCGAAGCGGAGCTCCTCGCAATGCTGCAGCGGCATGGGCCGCTAAGATGCTTCCTGTGTGGAAGCACGGATCATCTGCGGAACAAATGTCCGGAAACCCCCAAGCGAGACTCTCGCTATAAGGGGCCGAGGGCGGGAAAAAGGCCCTCGCCCAATCCGTCGGGAAACGACGGCTCCCAGTAGGTGCGGGGCGCCCTACTGGGGGATCCCTCAGTGCTGTTAAACCCCAGGGTAGGGGACAACAGCACAAAGCCCCGAGGGAAACGGTACTTTCTAGCACCGAGTTGGTATACCCCTCAGGTTTGCTGGTCATCCTTGCGGACGTGAAAGGCTTTGATAAGCCTTGGAGGGTGTTAATAGACTCTGTAGCGTCTGGCAATTATGTCAGACGAGCTTCTGTGGAGAAGAGACGGCTGTATGCCGAGGCCCTAGAGGCACGTTCTCGTGACGTTGTCACGGTCCGTCTAGCGACGGGCGTACAGGTTTCTGTACCCAAGGTCTCAATTGACCTTAATCGGAAGTTTGCAGACTTCGAAAGCTTAGAACGTTGCCTAGTCCTAGATTTGGACTCGAGGTATGACCTCATTCTGGGCATGAAGTGGCGGGAACGCCACGAGCCATGGATAGACTGGAAGTCTAAGTCCATTAGATCAACGCACCCGCGATCGGGTGAAGCATTGGCGAGCCATGAACCCACCTTTTCTCGATCACAAAAGCGATTCTGGCGTGAGATGCCAGAGATTGGGATGTCTGAGATGATCAGTCCCAATGAGGTCAAGGAAGTGTTCCTTGACGAGGTTAATCCCCACGCCGTTAGAAGCGAGACTGGTGAGTCGCCAGTGGTAGAGGTGGATTACTCTGAGGTTAAGCGCGAGGGCTTCCTAGAGAAGAGACCCGTAGTTTGTCTCTTCTACAGGTCGGAACTGATTCCGACCACGCCGTGTTCGGCGAACAAGTTGCGACTCCAGTGGTAGGGGTAGAGACCCCTGTGGTTAAGCGCGAGGCGCTTCCAAGCGGAGAGACCCGTAGTTCGTCTCTTCCGCACGTCGGAATTGATTCCGACCACGCCGTATTAGGTGAGACCGGCGAGTCACCGGTGGTAGAGGTAAAGACCTCTGTGGATAGGCGCGATGTGCTTCCAATAGATGGGGCAATTGACTCCCCCCATCTGGGTCCCGGGAAGAGTCCCGAGACCAGTAGTCAGCAGTCCTACAGGATGCTGAATAGTGTGACAGGTGATGTCACAGAAGGCGTAAGCCTTGAACGGTTTCCTGGGGTAGGCGAACTGTTGGCGTTGGAGGAGATGTCCATCAACTAGTTTGAGACTGCTGTAAAAGCAGGTGAACTCGACGAGATCTTCGTGTTGCTTCCGGAAGAGGAGTTAAACCCCTCGCCACGATGGACGAGTCAGTTTTGGTGCAAACCAAACAGGTATTGAATACCCGAAGCGGCCTCAAGATTCTTGCTGATCCTGAGGACCCTTACCATTCCTTATTGAAGGAATTCGGAGATGTCATTAGTGACAACCCGCCGATGGGGTTACCACCGGATCGGGGAGTCCGACATGAAATTGATTTGGTTCCTGGAACCAAAGACTGCGTCACTAGGCAGTGTCCTCTCCCCAAGAAGCAATGCGACGTCATCGACGCATTCTTCAAGGGGAAAGAAGAGGCAGGGATGGTACGGGAGAGCAAGTCTCCCCATTCATCTCCCACTTTTTGTGTTCGTAAACCGAACGGAAAATTGCGCATTGTGCATGCGTACAACAAGCTGAATGCAGCTACTGTACCCATGCAAACTCCGATTCCTCGGAAGGATGTCCTCTAGAACAATATGGCGGGCTGTACTGTGTACAGCGCCTTAGATCTGCTGGACGGGTATTATCAGGTGCTCATGCGAGCGTCCAATATCCCGCCGACAGCGGTTAGCACTCCTAGTGCATGCTGTGGGAGTGGCTTGTTATGCCACAAGGGCTTTCGAATGCACCAACGACTTTTAATCGCTTGGTGACTAAACTCTTCCGCCCTCATAGAAAGTACGCTCATACGTACTTCGACGATATATTCGTTCATAGTCGCGCGGAAGGCGACTCATCTGATGTTCAGACGCACCTAATGCAATGGGGTGCCATTACATAATTGATATTCAAGTTAGAATATCACAGTTAAATTTCAGACGCGTTGTCTGAAATTTAAATAAGAGATTATAAGTTATTATAATCTACGAAGGAAAAGTCGATTCGGTATAAATACCGAATCATGCAGGTTAACTAATAGTACAGTTAGTTGAATACTTAATATTATTATATTCGTTGGGTAATTACTATACTATTAGATGCTAACCACCCATTAAATAAACACTCTTAATTTTGCGTTCTAGAACATAAGTGAATATTTATATTCACTTTTATTATAGGATTAGTTATTACCAACTAATCCTGCCCTTATTGTATTGCGCGCTTCCTCGCAAGATACAGTGTAAGCATGTAACAGGATCAGTCCTGTTACACCTGGAAGCACTTTGTGGTCCGTCTTAACGACTACAGTTCCGTTCCGCTAGTTAACTAGCGGAGCGAAGATTAAGAGCCGCTCGGCATCATGTCGCGAGACATGACGGCTGCCGAGCGAGAGAGAACGCTGGAAGAGGTGAATAAACACTTCCCTCACTTCTCGTCGCGTAGTAAAGACGCGACGGTGGAAATGGTTCGGTATATGGGGACCGCCATCATTACCTTCCTCCAGGGTAAGACCCCGGAGGAAGTGGTACAGGTGGTGAATCGCTTTAGGCGAAAACAGCTAGAAAAGCCAGCACGTCCCGCGCAAGAGGCAGCGCGGACCGCATCTGCACCTGCAACGCATAGCGTTGAAGTGGTAAAGGCGCGAGTACCGCCCTTTACCGGCGAAGGGGGCGAGCCCCTTCGTAGATGGTTCGCAGAGGTGGAAGATGCCATCTCTGCGCAAAATATTGTTAACGAACGTCAACAGGCGTACTTCGCCACAACATGTCTGTGCGGCAGAGCCAGGGAATGGGCGATGAGTCGCAGAGCCACTGATGACTCTGCGTTCCTTACTTATAAGGAATTAAAAGCCGAGCTAAAGCTCAACTTTGAAACTCCAGAAAGGGAGCTAAGTAGTCGGAGGGAGTTCATGGAACTCCGGCAAGGTAAGCTTGACCTTCAAGCTTACGCTCAGAAGACGCAATATTTGCTGTCAAATATTGTGTATTAGCCGGTGCCCCCTGCTATGCAGGTCACTGGCTTCATGAAGGGACTCAATGATGGTCCCGTCAAACAGATTCTCTACCGGCACCCGCCAAAGACTCTAAGGGATTCCATTGATATGAGCATCCGTGAAGAGTTCAGCATGCGATCAGCGTCATCGCATGTTGGGTACAGCCGAAGGGCTCAACAGCCCTTCTCTTTTGACATGCCGAAACAGCATGTCAACAATAAGCAGTCGGGAAGACGAAGTTCACACTTCGTCTCAAGAAACAGCCACCCGCGCCAGAGCATGGGCGGTGGAGGTCCAGATCCGATGGACCTATCGGTTGCGGTTGCTTCGAACTCGAAGCAACCGAAATTTAAGAAGAACATTCGCTGCAATAGATGCGCGAAAATGGGGCATTTTGCCCATGCGTGTATGGCACCGCGTCCAGTGCCACGCAGTCAGCGGACGGAACCGTCCGCCGTACGGCGACACCAACAGGGACATCACCCTGTTGGTGCAAAAAACGAGAATCACCAGTAGGGGCGGGGCGCCCTACTGGGAATGTTATCCCACATGCCGACATAGGTCATGTGAGGGTAATAGCCCCAGACGGGACTATGTCCTGTCAAAAGGTGCAGGGTGATGGTAAGCCTCTTATCACCCTGGAGGTTAAGCCGCAAGGGAGCGTGTCCCCATGCGAGCTTTGGTTGACACAGGAGCGTCAAACAATTTCGTTAGAACTCAGAGTCTAACGCTGTTGAGCTTCGTGAGGTAGAAACCCCACGAAGTATGTAGCAGTCCGGTTAGCAACAGGTGCAACCGTAACTATTCCAAAGAGTGTGATTAAAACACGCATCGAGTTGAATGAACTGTCATTCGAGGATGAATTCATCGCCCTCGGTTTAGATGACAAGTTCGATGTGATACTTGGAATCCCATGGATGTCCAAGTTTAAACCTTCGATCGACTGGGTTAACCTATCGATCGACTGCGGCGGACCCACAGGATCTGATCACCCTGTGTGTAATCCGGCTGTATCAGAAGATACAACCGCAGCGTCGGACAGTCTGGTGGATAGCGATGGCACCACCAGGTCTGTTCCGACACGATCAGCGGAAGTTACCTCCGCTGGTGAGAGTCCAGAGGGACTACACGCAACAGAGGAGTCGTTGCGTGTTGGAGAGAAACATTCCATGGGTGATAAAGAACACCGTGATAATGAAGTGATATACACGGTGGGAAACACCCACCGTGAGAATGAAATATTATCCACAGTGGGAAACACTCACTGTGCGACCGAAGGTTCCAACACGATGAAAGAATCCCGTGTTGATGAGAGTGAACTCACGATCGAGTGCAATCGTGAGCACAACTCCGTGGTGGCCAGTGCCCACCACGTTGCGTTAGCCATGCACACGGGTGATCAGGACCACCGTGTCGCAGAACAGGCGGCCGATCAGACGAGCACATCTGATCGCCAAGAAAATTCCATGGTAGGCAGTGGACACCATGATAATGAGTATTCACACACGGTGAATCGTAATCACCGTGTAGCAGTCAATCAGACGAGTGCGTCTGATTGCATGTACAGTTCCGTCGAGACGATCAACGTCTTGACGCAAACGGAGACCGGATTAGCTACCCAGTCTCTGTTGATGGAACACCCTCCAAAAGAAGGTTCGGAGGTGATGGCTCTTCCAGGGCTAAGCTGGAAGAAGTTTATGATAAACTTGCACGATGATCAGATCGAACAGATCTGTATCATCGTTGCAACAGATGATGTAGTGGATATTTGTGAACGAATATCCAGATTACAAGTGGAAAACATTGGGAACGAGGTTCCCAATGATCAAACCAAAGTTCAGCGCTTTGAAGCGCAGAGCTGGGAGTCGCTTAAAGCGAACTCCCCATCTTATGAGGTACTTCGGAGATACTCTGACGTATTACCAGAAGAAGTAACTAGCGATCTCCCTAAGGATAAGGGAACTCGTCATGAAATTGACCTCGTGCCAGGCACGAAGTATTGTGCCACGCGGCAGTGGCCGTTGCCGCGTGATCAAGTAAAAGCGAACGACGAGTTTTTCGAAGCTCGTCGTAAAGCAGGCTAAGTGCGGGAGTCTATCTCACCGCACTCCACCCCCACCTTTTGTGTGAAAAAGTCCACAGGTGGGTGGAGAATCGTTCACGCTTACAACAAGCTGAACGCAGCGACGGTACCGGCGCAGACGCCGATACCGCGAAAATATGTCATCATTGAAGGCATGTGCGGGAGCACCATCTTTAGTGCTCTCAATCTAAGAGATGTATTTTATCAAATCCTAATGCGTGAGAAGATATCCCTCTCACGGCGGTAAGCACTCCAAGCGGCATGCTTTGGGAGTGGCTTGTTATGCCTCAGGGGCTTCGAAATGCCCCTGCTACGTTTAACAGATGCGTAACGCATCTATTACGCCCGGTGCGAGAATTCGCACCCAGTTATTTCGATGAAGTGTTCATCCATAGTAAGGGTGAACACGATAAAAGCGATGTAGATGTCCATAGGGAACATCTACGTCGAATGTTAGAGCTTATGCGTAAGCATAAGCTCTATGCAAATCTAAAGAAGTGCAACTTTGGTGCACCTGAGATACCCGTTCTTGGATGTTTTGTGGGCAAGAACGGGGTGCGCTCTGATCCAGAAAAGATCAGGGTGATCGTTGAATGGCCTACGCCAAACAACGTTAAGGAACTTCGAAAGTTCCTTGGGTTGGCAACATATTTGCACAAGTATTCGTGCAACTATGCTGGGTTAATACGACCTCTTTCTCAATTGCTTAAGAAAGATGTCGAATGGCATTGGGATACCCAATACCAAGCTGCTTTTGATGCAGTCAAGCAAAGCTTGACTGAAGCGCCTGTCTTGGCTATAGACGATAACGATCGTACGATCCACGGTGTTTGCGACTCGAGCGATTTCGCTATCGGCTGTGCTTTGATGCATCGTGATCACGATGATCGTGATCGCGTAATCTTCTATCAATCGCGTCAGTTGCGCCCTGCCGAGCGCAACTATCCAGTGCATGACAAGGAACTCCTTGCCATGAAATATGCAGTGGCCAAGTTTCGGATCTATCTCTTGGGAGATAGACCGTTTGTGGTTTACATGGGCCATGCGTCGCTACGCACGGCCGTGAATATACCACACATTTCTCAAAGAATGGCTCGATGGCTGTCATTCTTTGCTGAATACAACTTTATGGTTGAATACAAACCCGGAAAGTTGAACGTGATAGCGGATGCGCTATCACGAAGGACCGATTACGAGACGAAACCGTCCGTAACCGAAGGAGCCAGTGCAAACGCGATCCGTTGCACTGCTTTGTCGTCGTCAATTATACGACAAGTACGCGAGGCGTACAAAACAGACGAGGAGACACGTCTGTTGATTGATTACTTAAGTAATCAATCAAGTGAGAAGCGCGACGAACCCCCAGAGTTCCTCCGCGCTTGCGTGCATCGATATCGACTGCACGATGGTATGCTGCTTTACAGCACAGACAAAAAAGATGAAAGTCGCATCGTCGTTCCAAACGACGATGATCTTAAACATCAAATTATGTTTGAGTATCATGATGCACCGATTTCGGGCATCAATGTCGAGAGAAGACATACGCTTCTCTCGCACGTGATTTTTACTGGCGAAACCAGTACAAGTGGGTACGGAAATACGTACGCGCTTGCGAGATTTGCCAGCGCGTTAAGCCTGAGCAGTCTGCACAGGCTCCGCTGCAATATCTGCCGGTTCCGACAGAGTGTTGGAAGTCCATTTCAATGGACTTCGTATTCGGTCTTCCAACCGACAATAGTCGGAAGACCGGAATAGTGGTCTTTGTAGACCGTTTCAGTAAGATGGTACATCTTACTGCAGTATCAGCGAACGTAACCGCCGCTCAAACAGCGCAGATATTCGTTGATACGGTATTCCGTTTGCACTGAATGCCGGAAGACATTGTCTCGGATCGAGATCCGAGATTTACAGGACGTTTCTGGCAAGAAACGTTCTCATTGTTGGGAACCCAGTTGAAGATTTCAACTGCGGACCATCCGGAAACGGATGGGCAGACGGAACGGGTTAACCGCGTTCTCGGAGACATGTTGCGATCATATGCACATGCTTTTGAACAGTGGAGTGACTATGTGCCACTCACTGAATTCGCGATTAACAATTCGGTGAATGCTTCAACTAAGCATACACCGTTCTACGTGAATGCCTTAAGGCATCCACGAACCCCAGCTTTACTTGGCGGTACGCCAAATCTAAGTGGGGGTGGGACCCGCTCAAATTTTGAGCGAGTCAATGCGCAAGTTGCAACTGCACTTGTGAACAAAACGATGGCCCTTATACTGAAAGTACAGTAGAAGCGGAAGCAGCTTCAAATGAAACTGAAGCTGCATATTATGAATATGTGTCTGCAGCAATGGCTGCAGACAAGGAGGGCAACGCACCTACTGCTGATAAAGCAGTAGATGAATTCGTATTACAGCGCCAAGCTGTAATACGCTATATAAAAGATGCACTTGCTTCTGCTTTGGATAAGCAGAAGCAAAATGCAGACAAGCAAGGAAGGAAGAACAAAAACTCCTTTCTTAAAGTCGAATTGGTATTATTAAGTACTACCAATTTGCCTATACATGCAATAAGCAACTTCCCTACACGGAAGTTGCTTCCTAAGTACATTTGACCTTTCAAGGTCCAAGAGATTCGGGGTAATGCCTATACTTTAGACGTTCCTACAGCAATGCGGCTCCACCCAACATTCTATGTTTGGCGGCTCAAACCGTATCATTCTTCTTCGTCTTACGACGAGACGCAGAACCACGGAAGATACCGTGCTTCTCCAAGTCTCCCAAGAGAGACTTGTAATCGGCTTGCAGACGTTGATGAGCAGAGCGGAGAGTCGTACCTCCGCCTTCGACTGCTCAAGATCAGCCTTGTGCCGATCGAGCTCTTCTTTACAGCGGGAAAGCTCGACGTACAGAAGATCGTTCTTCTGCTGAAGGGCAGTGTGCACCCCGAGGATGTCGCGGAAATTCTCGCGAAGAGACCGATATGTCTTCACAGAGTGAGCCATATCGCTGCTCAAGGAGGAATAACCCTCCTCGAGCTTGCGGACCAAAGAACCATGCTCCGCAACAACAACGGCGAGGGAATTCTCAACCTCCGCCGCCCCTGATCGATAATCAGGGGAATAAGCGATACATTCTCGAGCGCTTGATCTCGAAGCGCTCGGTTCCTTCGAAGAAGGGTCAGCGTACCGAGTACTTAGTACGCTGGCTGGGTTACCCCCAAGAGTTCGAGTCTTGGGAGCCGATTAAGGTTCTGAGGGCCGACGCCCCAGACCTTTTAACTGAGTTTGAGAAGGAGTCTCAAACTCATAATGCGAAGTAGCATCAACACTAGGTGTTGATGCATTTAGGGAATCGATTAGGCCCTGAATTTTGGCGGGTACGGAAAAACCACCGTACCCCCGCAACTCTTCCTCCGACAGACGAGGAGCGCCCTGCGGACACCGCGGGCAAACGAGGTGAGAAGGGACATCACAGTTCAACCCTTCTTTGATGCAAGCAAAATGGATGTATTCCATTTTGCCTGTTCGCGAGTTCTTTAATAAGCGCTCGCGCATTACGTGAACTTTATTCACGTAATCATCTGGGCTTTTGTTGTAGTTGTCAACAAAAGCATTCCAACTCTTAGTCAGGGCGTCTTTATCGTCCCTGTTCCTCCTTGACCCTTTCCGGCTCGAATAATATCGAACCTGGAAAAAGAGGTCAATAAAGTACAGACGTCTATCGTCTGTACTTCGATCTAATCGACGTGACTGGATGTCTTCGCAGTCATCCAGCACGATATCGAACAACGAATATTGGCAGTCCCGCTTACAGTGACCGCCACTGTTGGGGGAAATAGCCCATCCAGGGGTCCAAAACCCCACTCTGTACGGAACATGCGGTTCCGTATGATGATACGCTTTAGAAGCGGCAGGCGCCGCTTCTGTTCGAGCCCTTTTAGCAGGCGGAGCACCGCCTGCTTCAACACCACTCGCCGGGGTTAAATCACCCCGATGTGGAGAAGTACTTGGTCCAGGTAGGGCTCTGCGTTCCCGCAACCACCTGTTATGATCATTGTCGCTGTCATAGCAGACAGCGACACCAGGTTCGTCATCGCTGTTAGGCGATGAGCACCTAGCGAGTTTCGACTCGCTAGATCCTTTAGTGGGGACAGCTGTATCCCCATCCTTTGTTCGGAGTCAGAACTCCCGAACATGGCCCTCTTGGCAACACGCCATTCGGAAGTTGTCATCGTGCGAGATGTTGCATTAGCAACATCTCCCTGTTTCTTGTCAGATGACGCCTTAGCAGCATCTGTGGTCGAAGACGGTACGTCTTCCGACCTTTGCGTAGTTGACGCTGCTAATGCAGCGTCACTGTTGTCACTCAACACCTCAGCACCTAGTGCTGAGGCGGAGGAAGAAGCTCCTTCGATGTTTTCAGCAGCGCTCTTTAAAGCGCCGCCGAGTGCTTCGACCATCGAGTCGATGGTCAATCAGTTGGTGAATGAGAAATTCCAACCAACAAGTGCCACCTATGATTGGCCAAAATAATAATTATTATTGGCCAACCACCTTAAGGGGGTGGTGATGTAATGGGGCGCCATTACATAATTGATATTCAAGTTAGAATATCACAGTTGAATTTCAGACGCGTTGTCTGAAATTCAAATGATAGATTATAAGTTATTATAATCTACGAAGGAAAAGTCGATTCGGTATAAATACCGAATCATGCAGGTTAACTAATAGTACAGTTAGTTTAATACTTGATATTATTATATTAGTTAGGTAATTACTATACTGTTAGCCGCTAATCACCCATTTAATAAACACTCTTAATTTTGCGTTCTAAACAACAAGTAAATATTTATATTTATTTTTAGTATAGGATTAGTTGTCATCAACTAATCCTACCCCTCTTGTATTGCGCGCTTCCTCGCACAACACTGTGTAGGCCTGTAACAGGATCAGTCCTGTTACACCTAATACACCTTCGAGCGGTGCTCGAATGTATGCGAGAGCATAAGTTATATGCGAACGCATCCAAATGTATCTTTGGTGCTGAGTAAATTCCTTTCCTCGGACGCCTCATCGGTAAGGATGGAGTGAGGGCGTATTCCGCGAAGGTGAAAGCCATTGTGGAGTGGCTTTCGCCTGTAAATATTAGAGATTTACGGAAGTGGCTTGAATTAGCCAATCCACAAAAAAAGCGAGAAATACGCTGAGATGGCGAAGCCATTGACAGACCTTCTAAGAAGGACGTAGATTGGTGTTGGGAAACCAAACACCAAAACGCTTTTGAAGCGGTTAAGGGGAGCTTGTTAAAAGCCCCCGTTCTTGCTCTCCCAGACTCTGGGAAACCATTTAGTGTTGTCTGCGACGCCTCCGATTTCGCAATCGGATGTGCTTTGTTACGAGCAGACGATGCAGGAAGGGAACGCGTGATTGCGTTTGAGTCGAGGCAGCTTAAAGCTGCCGAACGGAATTATCCCGTTCATGACAAGGAGCTACTTGCAATGAAGTATGCTCTTGTCAAATTTAGGGTTCACCTACTTGGCTCCAAGCCGTTCGTGGTTTATACTGACCACGCGTCCTTACGGACAGCGACAAAGTCGCCTCATCTCTCGCAACGGATGGCCCGTTGGCTCTCCTTCTTTGCGGAGTACAACTTTGAGGATAAGTATAAACCTGGAAAGCAAAACGTGCTTGCAGACGCGTTGTCGCGTCGTCCCTATTACTAGCTCGCTCACGCGACATTCATCACCTCGTCTGTGGCGGATCTCATACGCCAGGCGTATGAGAAAGACCAACAGTGTACGGCGCTTATCTTCACGTTGGGTGGAAAGGGACTTGGCTCGTCTGAGACAACCCTGTCAAGTCGAGCTAAAGCTCGTTTACACCGTTACAGGTACTGTGACGGTTTGCTATATTATATCACGAGAGCGGAGGACACACCGCTGGTGGTTATTCCTCATGATGAGGAACTGAAGTATAGAGTCCTCTTTGAGGCACATGACGCCCCTACCGGGGGTCATTTAGGTATGGATAAGACCTATAGCGCTTTAAGAGCTTTGTATTGGTGGCCCAACATGTATAAGTGGGTCGGTGCGTATATACGCACCTGTTAGACGTGTCAGAGGGTTAAACCCTCTGCAAGTTCAGCTGCGCCTTTGGCGAGCTTATCCGTTCCAACGGAGTGTTTTAAATCCATTAGTATGGATTTTATCTTCGGTTTTCAGAAGGATAAGGACGGTAACACCGGCATATTAGTCTTTGTAGACCGTTTGAGCAAGATGGTTCACCTTGCGGCAGTGCCAGAGTCCATAGATGGACAAGGAATATCGAAAGTGTTCCTAGACCGTGTCTTTCGACAGCATGGTCTACCCGACTCCGTTGTATCGAATCAGGATCCCCGATTTACGGGACAGTTTTGGGGGGGGCGCTGTTTAAGGTGCTGGGCACCAAACTCCTCATGTCCACTGCGGATCATCCGCAGACGGACGGTCAGACGGAACGCGTTAATCGCGTTGTGGAGGATATTCTCCGGAGTTTATGTCTGGATTCTCCAAAGAGTTGGAGTGAGATGCTTCCGATGGTTGAATTTGCTATCAACAATTCGGTACATGCATCTACGGGGTTTACCCCGTTTTACGTGAACGGATTAGTGAATCCGAGGGTTCCGTTGACGCCACGTGTGTGTGGCCCAGGGCTTGAGGGGGGAGGATTCCACGATGTCAGCCCTGTATCTGTGCGAAAGCACATCGATAAGTTTTTATCGACGCGCCTTAGTGTCTTACGACACGTCTGCGATGCCATGGCGGAAAGCCAAGACAAGCAGAAGGAGCAAGCTGACCGCAAGGGGCGGCGTAACGAAAAAGTATACAAAGTAGGAGAAAGTGTTTTATTAAACGCTAAAAATCTTCCTACACATGCAGTTTCAAACGTGTTGCGCAATAAACTGCGCCCCAGGTTTGTGGGCCCCTTTAAGGTACTAGTCCGAAAATGCTTATCGTATACATTGGACATCCCGAAGGTGATGCGTACGCATCCAACCTTTTATGTCGGTATGTTAAGCCATACCAGGACCCGGAGGCGGGCCCCCTCCTGGAGGGGGGGGGGTGGAAAGGCGGATAGCCGTAAGGCACGGCAGGGCGAAGGAAGCTCGAAAGGGCTAAATGCGACCACGAAGCTCCGCAACGGTCGTCTCGAAAGAGGAAAGCCGCCTCTCGAAGCGTTCAGTGGCATCCCACTCATCGCTAAGTCTCTCGTGGACTTCATAGATGTGACGGCTGTGTCGATCACAGCGCTCGCGAATCTCATGCCGCAATTGCGCGACCTTCCCCTCCAATGCTTGATGCGGAGGGTACTCCACATTATCATGTGGAGCGTCTGATGGCGCGGCGCCACCATCGGGGTCAAACCCAGTATCTGGTGAAGTGGAAGGGTTATCCACACTCACAGAGTTCGTGGGAGTCTGAGACTCCCCTACGGCAGGATTGCCGTGACGTCGTTGACGCTTTCGAGCGGGAGAATCCCGCTGCGGGTCAACGACCAAAGGGGCGTGAGAAGACCCTTCACTCCCAGTAATTGGGAGTTCGCCGGAGGCAGATGTGGCGCTCACACTGTCCTCTGGCACCGTGGTAGGGACAGGGGCGCTGGCGTAGCGCGTGCGATATGGGGCACGTAATAGCTCCATCGCTTTGGCTCTGGAGAATGCCAGACGCAACGCCCTATCCACCCAAACGTCACGACGGGAGTAGATGTTGTGCAGCTCATTGAATCTGGGGAGGAGATTCTCCCCTTCCGCCCATGCGCGGAACTTCTTCTCTGCATCTTCGGCATTTTCTCCCGGAAAAAGAATGATAGGAACCTCGCGGAGGTTCTCAACAGGGGCACCCTGTGTCTGCCTGTCGAGGCGTTCTCGGTATGAGAAGCTAGTGAACTGCTTTTGCGTGAGCAGTTGTTGCCGGAGTTTCTACAGGCTTTAGCATTGATACGGCTGTTCAGCCGCGGGGGCAGGGGTATAGGATGCTAAACCATTCCTTACCATACGCCTAGCCCACTTTGGACGGTCACGAGGACCGTCAAAATTATATGCCGCCCGTGGAAGGAGTTTGGGGGCGCGTAACGCAGCCCTTAGTGCCTGTGCGGCAAGTTGGTTTTCATGAGCTGCGTCAAGCTCATTGGTGATGATCGCCTTCGGCGATCCGGATGTATCATCCGACATTGGCAGGGGTGGCGCACTATCTAGTGCATTTTCCACACGTTTAGGGAACGGATTAGGCTGCCTACACAGCCGTTCGGTGATGTCGTAGCAGTCAGCCGTTGCGGAGATATCCCCAAGGGCATCCACCTCCGAGTTCTCGGAATAGCCTACCTCCTCTTCTTGAGGAGACTCCATAGCACTACTAATGGTGCTCATGGTTATCCAGAGGTTCTGGCAGTTGGAGTTCTCCAACTAAAGTTGATTTGTTGCGTAAGCAATAGTCTTGATGGGGGAGGATGTAACAGGGTTACATTAGGGTCACATTTAGTAGGTGGTGTACGTGATTACACTACGGTTGGGGTCAGTATTGACCGGTCCGAAAGGGTTTGCACCATTGCTTATTTTAACGAGTAATAGATTTCTCTCTTACTAAGCCCATTTATAAGGGCGTATCGGCTAAGTAGCGGCGAACGCCGCTTAAAGGAAAGTCTTCCTCTGTGTGATATCCGAACCGTGCGTGTACGCACCGGCTACAGGTTCGTAATAGCTGTTGTACAGATCGTCAAAGTTAGGGAGACGTTTCTCCCCTTCGTCCCAATCGCGGAATGTCCACTCTTCCTCCTCGACATCTTCGCCTCGTAGGAGAACGAAGGGAACCTCGCGGAGGGTCTCACCGACGACACCCCGCGCCTGTTTCCCGAGGCGCGCTCGGTACGAGTTGACAGTGAACTGCCTCGGTGTTAGCAGTTTTGCACAGAGTTGTCTCCAGCGCGCGATTTCACGCGGCAGTACAGCCGCAGGGCCTGGGATATGGGAGGATAATCTCCTCTTCACCTCAATTTTAGCCTTCTTTTGAGGGTCACAAGGACCCTTCCGTGACGGTACGGCATGTCGGGCTTCCTGAGCTGTGTCTAGCTCATTGGTGTTGGTCGCCTTCGGCGACCCGGATGCATCATCCGCAGTTAGTAGAGGTGGCGCACGAGTTAGTGCATTTTCCCCACGTGTGGGGAACGGATTGGACTACCGACATCGCCGTTCGGCGTTGTCGGAGCGGTCAGCCTTTAGGGAGATATCCCCAAAGGCATCCACCTCCGAGTTATCGGAATAGTCTCCACCCTCTTCTCGAGGAGAATCCTCAGCACCACTAACGGTGCTCATGGTTAAGCCAGAAGTTCTGGCAGTTGGAGTTCTCCAACTAAAATTGATTTGTTGCTTAATCAATAGTCTTGATGATGGGAGGATGTAACAGGGTTAAATTCTGGTTACATTTAGTTATGTTGTGTACGTAAGTACACTACGGTTGGGGTCAGTATTGACCGGTCCGAAAGGTTTGGACCTATTGGTAATTTTAACCAATCAGGGCAGGAGCCCTTGTTGGAGGCGTGGCAGCCAGCCACGTGTTAGTACCCAGGTGGTGTACACTACATTTTGGCTAGGTACGAATTTAGTAAGTTCTACTTAGTATTACATATATATTACATTAGTTTAAATTAATTTAGGCTAATTACATATTAAATATACATTCCGTTTACAAAACACGCCAATCCAGCCAGACGCACGACCTCGACCGGTCGCGCGTGCTGAGTGTTTGTAGCCAAAAGTAATTCCTCCCTTAGCTACCCCCTTTTTATGGGAAGCCTTGTATCAAGGCGTTAGTCTCTACTAACAGTAAACCAAGGGAAATCTTGGCCCTGAGTAAGAGAGCAATCTCTTACTAAGCCCTTTATAAGGGCGTATCGGCTAAGTAGCGGCATATCGACGCTTTAGGAAAGTCTTCCTCTGTGAGCTAGCCGCACCTGCTACATCAGCTCCACGCGAAGGCGTATTCGCCATCACTTTAACCTTCCACTCAACATAAACCGATTCATTCAATAACAATCTGATCACACGTAAAAGTATTCACTCCATGTTCACTACCGATCGTAAGTAATCACAGATCGAGAATCATTCTAAAATTTCACTTCAAAACAATCAATGAAGATCATCTCAACATTAACAACGATCTATCACATATCCAACTTGCCATCCAATATACATATTAACCCCATCAGATCTTATCGGCACCCAATACTCTCCCGGGTTGGCGACAAAATAATCTGAGATCGCATAGCGATACTGCTAGCCTGTATCGTTATTTTCTTGTGTTCTCGTCCACCGGAACCAGTTGTAGCTCATACGTTCATGCTCAAAATCTCGTACACAACTTCCAAAATTAAGATTGCACTCGTCGATCCAAGCCAATTTGTCGTAGCCTTTCCAATGCGTAAGATTTCGCGATGCGTTCGGCCATTTCGCATATTTTCTGCCCGATAACATGTACGCGATCTTCCTCGCAGCTACCCGTCATAATCTAGCGGTCTCTCCCAAATGTCTCAAGTAGAAGATCGTCAAAATGGTACCGTTCGCCATCTTTATCCACGCTCGCTGTGTTTGGTTGATTGAGAGACTCCTTTACTAATTCGATCTTCGAAACCTGTATGAACGAGAAGATGTTATAATCCGTACGGTATTTGTTCAGACGAGCAACATGATTTAATCAGCTCGGCCACCCGAAAACGGGCCGTGTCACATGTGATCCCGTTTCCTTGTAAATCCTTCTTTGAGATAAACTAGAGTGTCAAAGAGCCAGACCCAAGAGTCTGGCTGGAATCCATGAGATGTGGTTGATCGTTGGTCGGATCGGCTTGGCTTGGCTTGGATAGATCGTCGCAGTAGTTTGTTGACTTGCTCTCGAGCGTGCTGGTAGTGCCTTTGTAACTTTTATCCGCCATCTTGTAGTGCAAAGTTGAGATTGAGGGAGATATTGATGATGAAGATACTCTTCATGCGACTCCGTCAGAAGCCGAACCGAACTATGGTGATGATGACCTTAATTTGAAGGGGAGAATCGTGCCTTGGATTTTACACATTCAGGCGATGCATATTGGAAAAAAAATGGAAAGAAAACGAGCAGGAGCAGCTACCCGGTGCAAGTGAGTCCTGGGCCAGATACATGGCTTTTGGTGTTTTAAAAGAATATGAACTCAAAGACGAAGAAATCGAAGAAGAAACGGCTATGCAGCAGTCTTATCATCAACAAGGAGTTGTACACTTTTTGAAAACCAATGACATTTTGATAATTTCCCGCCCTGAAATTATCCGCACTCCGGTTGCCTCGGGCAACACGTTCGACTTGATCAAGGGTTTTTTCCGGCGACTTGATCAAGCCACGATCAACCAGGAGGCGTTTGACCTTCATCAGCTGCTCGCTTGAGACGATGTTGTGATAATGAAGACAACGACGACGCTTCATACCTTTTGACTAGCCGAAGATTGGTCAACATTCTTGTCACACTGTCTCAGACGACGAGGTGGCCATGCTACACTCTGGATCTTTGTCGACGCATCAGCCGGGTCCTCCACCGATCCCTCCTTCGGAATAAACCGTATGAATATGGGAATCAGTGGGGCGGCGCTCACCGCCACCACCAAAAAGACGGGGAGTGCAACACCAGTCGGATCAAAGACTTATACCCGCAGAGTGAGACCGGAAATCAGCCAGAGCAAACCGGAGGTGTATAGTTTGAGCTTGAGCAGGTCAGGGAGCCGCGCGGGACAGTCGACAGTTCACTCAAAGAACTGCGAGGAAGCTACCCGGAACACTTCCAGAACAGCTCACAACGTCGGCCAAAATGTGGTCAGCCTACTCAAGATACCCGGAGCGCCCCTAGGTCCAACAGAACCCGTCCAAACGGTGCCAAACCCACCAGACGCAAGTCAGATCCAGCAAGTTCCCGACCGGCTTCAAGAGATCTTCTCGACCAGTGTCGTGAAGGGGTTGAAAATTATTATAATTTCACTTAATTAACAACACAAAGAGGTAACAAGCCAGTCCTCCTTGTTTTACTTTCCGGGTACTTAATACTTCCGTCCGAACCAACAAATCAGTCAAACACACTTGGGGTACACTTCAAAAGGCTGTTTCGGGCTGCCCCCAACACTAGCGCACTTCAAATGGCTGCTTCTCCACTCTTTAGGGCGTGCGCTCACCGACTTCCTTGTGTTACACTTGGTTTTTGTATATAGTAAAAAAAGAAAGGTTTTTGAGGGCCGCCAGAGATCTGCTTAGTTCAGGGGAAATTTCGTTCTAGTAAGTATTACTACCTCCTACATCAACGTCAATCACTTTTTTCACCCACTACTTTGTGGTTACTTCAGCGCTGACTTCAGTACGTGGCAGTTACCGCTGAGGCCCTCTGTAACCTGATTGACCATCCTTGAGAGCTACCACTAATTCCCTCTGTAACCTGATTGATCATCTTTGACAGTTACTTCAGAAACCCTCTGTAATCTGATTGAGCGAGTTGGCCGTCGCGCGGTGGCCGTCGCATGTCACTCCTGATTGGTCAAAAATTCCACTTATTTTTCCACATTCATACCAACCACAAACAAATTAGCCGTGAGAGAGTTGGCCGTCGCGAGTTGGCCGTCGCGAGGTGTCCGTCGCATGTCACTCCTGATTGGTCAAAAATTCCACTTATGTTTCCACATTCATACCATCCACAAACAAATTATCCGTGAGAGAGTTGGCCGTCGCGAGTTGGTCGTCCCGAGGTGGCCGTCGCGGGTCGCCTCTGATTGGCTGAAAATATTTTTTTTCCAAAATGGAATAAAACCGCTTGAAAACAATCGAGAATACCCAAGCCAATTAACTGGAGCAGCCGAGGGCGCATAACTTTTCGTTGGCTTCACCGCCATGAACGGACCCGCCGTTGTACTAGTAAGTTGTGCCTGTGTCTTGACTCCCTTATGCACTGCTGACAATTCGTCTTCACAATTTGTTTGTCTTGTTATATCATGTGACCTAGCGCCCCTTTGTTGTTGAGTATGATTCCAAGGACGCATGACTTTTCGTTGGCTTCACCGCCATGAACGGACCCGCCGTTGTACTAGTAAGTTGCGCCTGTGTCTTGACTCCCTTATGCACTGCTGACATTCATCTTCACAGTCTGTTTGCCTCGTTATATCATGTGCCCTAGCGCCAT